>JAJALE010000857.1:0-92953 GCA_022627125.1 Fusarium chuoi
AACCCTAAATTAATATAGGCCTCTAGCTAATACTTAAAGATATTATATTTAAATGCCTACTTCTATATAAGCCTAATTTCCTAACTGTTAAGACTATATAGAGCTTTATAAAGATATAGCTTAACTTACTTCTATATAACTATAGTCTGGTATATATAGCAGTAAAGAAGTTAAAGTTTTAACTTATATATAAAGTACTCTATTATAAATAAATTTAATAAGATTTAAGTCTTAACTTAACCTTTATATATTATAAGCTATTATATAGTATTAATACTTTCCTTAAACCCCTTTACTTTATATTAGCAGTTTAAGCTAATATAACTTAAATATAATAAGATATATAGCTATAGCTATTTTTAAACTTTATAAGCTAAGAATATACTTTAATTAATTATAGTAAACTGATCTATATTTATAAACCCTATTGCCTAATAACTATTAAAGAAAATAACCTTAAAGCGAATTTACTATATACTTATTAATACTATAAGTTTATATATTAATATTAATATTAATTAATTTATAAGTATTTTTTTTATATTCTTACCTATTTTAAACTTACTATAGTTACTGTAACGCCTAAAATGCTAATTATTAGCACTTACTTATTATAATTATTATAATACCTATATTCTGCTAGCGCTATAAAATTTCCTATATAAACTTAATTGTTATCAGGCTATCGATATAAATAATAATTATTAGGCAGGCTTGTGCATGAAACACGGCAGTGCAATGTTAGTGATTTTAGTAGATAGGGATCGACCTTTTCGTAACAGTGATCCAATCAGCCATGCATATGGGTGAGATGAGACCGATTGCTGTCAGATAGCAGGTATCGCTTTATGGTTTGATGATCGTATTATTGACAAGGTTGCACTACCACGGTCTTGCATCTGATTTAATAGAAGATATCGATCCATTTAACAATTGGCAGCAGTCCAAGTCCCATCTCACTTTAACTTCTATTTCAACATTAACTTTTGCTTCACAGCACCTCTACAAAATATTAGTTCTATCCAAGTCCTATTTGGAGACGATGGATCATTCACACTTGGTGGGGAGCAGAGGCCCCCTTTCCTCAACGCCAGCATCTTCCTCACCACCCTATACCCCAAACAATTGCGTAGTAACACCGACCATCGCTCACTCTGAGTCTGGAACACAAGTCGAGCTTCAACCGTATACGGGAAGTGACACGGAACAAGAGGTATATTCACGTCCATGTGGCGGATCTAAACGACCACGTCATATCTTCGCAAAGCACAAGAAGTGGATGATCGTGTACATGGTGTCCCTAGGCGGAGCGTTTTCCGCCTTGTCATCTAACATTTATTTCCCGGCGATCGATACAATATCCAAAGACCTTGGCGTCAGTGCGACCGACGTTGGTTTCACCATTACCGTGTACATGATTGTTCAAGGAATCGCGCCCTCACTGTATGGCGGCATCTCAGATGCACACGGTCGACGAATCACATTTGTTGTCGCCCTCGTAGTCTACCTCACCGCAAACGTGTCGTTGTCTTTCACATCCAACCTGGCCATGCTTGTGGTTCTGCGAGGTTTGCAAGCTGCTGGATCGGCTGCGACGATTAGCATCAGCACTGGTGTGATTGCCGACATCGCTGAACCCGATGAGCGAGCGGGCTTCATGGGAACCAACGCCGGCATAAGGTAGGCACATCCCCAAAGCTACAAGAATTCTTGATTGACAACTGTGATACAGAATGATTGGCCAAGCTATAGGTCCCGTCATTGGTGGACTGCTGAACAGTGCATGGGGTTTCAAAAGCATCTTCTGGTTCCTCTTCGTGTTCAGTGCGTTGGTTCTCTTGGGACTGTTGGTATTTCTACCAGAGACACAGCGAACAATAGCTGGTAATGGCGACGTGCCTCTTGAAGGCTTTTACAAACCCTGGTCTTATTTCTTCCACCCACCCAAGGAATGGACAAACGCTTCTACCCCACCAGCACCAAAGCTAGAGAAGCTCTCTTGGAAGACCATCATTGAGCCATTGACTTATATCCTTAGAAAGGATGTTCTAGTTCTACTTTCCTGGGGCGCTCTTGTCTACACCACTTGGAGTATGGTCACGTCCTCGACCACAACAGTGCTACTTAAGACTTTCCCCGACCTTACACAATGGCAAGTCGGCCTTTGCTTCCTCCCAAATGGAATCGGATGTATAGTTGGGTCGGTATGTACTGGTCAACTGATGGATCGAGCTTTCAAACGTGCCGAGGCTTGATACAAACAAGAGCATGGACTCGTCAACGTCGACGTCAAGTCCTGCCGGAACTTTCCTTTCGAACGTGTCCGGTTATCACTGCTTCCTTATTTCAGCGTGATTTTTATCGTTTCAATGGGGCTGTACGGGCCGAGCTATGAGTTCAATGACCTCAGGAGGCATTTTGCGGGAAATCTGGTTGCGTCCCTGGGTCTGCAATTCATCATCGCATCTACCGCAACGGCCATCTTCAACATTAACTCGACAATATTGGTAGACTACTTCCCGGATAACTCAGCAGGTGCCACAGCCACAAATAACCTATGCCGTTGCCTCCTCGGCGCTGCGGGCGTCAGCGTCATACAGCCTATGATCGCCAGACTCAAGATCCGGAACGCGTTCCTTGTGCTCACAGCGATTGCTGTTTTCTTCTCACCATTGGTCTGGGTTCAATGGAAAATGGCAGAGAAACGGAGAAGAAAGAGTCTTGGTGCCTAAAAGAATCGCAGGTTTACAAACTATTATTATCGTGGTAGGAGTTATAGGTAGTAGTAATGCAATATAGTTGGACATTCTATATAGTATCTAAGCGCTGCACCTTCAAATTAACCGTCAAATACATAAGCTTTATTTCCTTGTCTTAGATATCGGCGTTATCTCCAGCCACTCCCCTGTATCCTCTGTGGATGATCGAGGTAAGAAACGTGCGGGATGAATAAAGTTGAAGATCCCAACGGCGATTACCATCATGGCCCCATCAAGCCCGATAAAGTACTGCTCATGCGTAATAAGGTATCCCGTCCAACCCTGCACAAGCTCTATAGTGCGGTATATGCTCCTCAGATAGATGCATAACAATGACAGCGTCATGGCACTTAGTATAGGAATGGAAGATTGCTTTCCGGATTTCAACATGCCTCGTCTAGTGGAGCGAACCAGAAAGTCGATTGCAAGAGCAACAAAGACGCTCATGGAAGCCAATTGAAAGACTATTCCTGCAACCATAGTGTTTGTGCCTGGATCTGTGTTGCCGTTGACTTTGTTCACCTCCACTGAGGCCATACCGCCACCGATTGCCTGGACAACTAGAGAAATCGTGTCGCAAGTACAAAATATCCAAAGGTATAGACTCGGTCGGAGAATGGAGCAGTCGCGGCCGAAGACTTGGATCAAGCGCCCAAGAATGATGTAGACACCAGCAGTGAAGAAGACAGGCGCTATTGGCAGTCAGTCAGTTATCCAACAGCCAGGAGGGACTGCCCAGCCAATAGCCGGAGTGCATACCGATGATCAGTGTTGAGATCTGCATAAGGAAAGCAGTCGAGTTGTAAGGGCATTGAGAGGACCAAGCTCGGCCCGCCCAGCCGATGATTTCAACTATCAAAGCCATTAACTAACGGTTATAGCTATAGATTTAGTGGTAAAAAACATACCCAGTCCACCAATAACAAAGACGCTACACCACCAGATTCTGGATCGACCAAGCTGAATTAGGTGTACAATGGTAGAGAGACTGAACAAGATACAAAAGACAATTCCTGCAGCAGTGGATGGAACATAGCCATATGAAGTATGGGTGCCCGCTAAGTAAGCGTGGCAGCCCTCGCGCAGGTCTTGTTCTGCCGACATGTTGCGTTGGTGCGAGCCAGGAATAGGGAAAAAGACTGAATTGGTCATGGGATGGATCTAAAAGCTGGACTCTCGCGGTTGATTTATATATTTGCCATCGTTATGAGAACGTACGCCAACGGACTGGAGTCTTTCTCTGTTATTGGTTCATGGGCGAGACCATGGTTAGTGTAATCGAGACTGCGATTTTCGCAGTTTGATACCAGAAATCTTTAAGGCCGAAGGCCACGCAGGGTGCGACATTCTGGCACAGCCACCGGTGTTGGCATTGCTTGTAGACCCAAAACCGCAATTCCACGTAAGCCATCGCCTTATCTTGGAGGTACATAGGCTTACAAAGCAGACGAATCTGATTGCTCACTGGCCATAACCCGTAAGCAACAACTTACCAGCCCCGCACTTCTTCGGACTTTGTCTGCCAAGGCTGTCCTGAACTGCGAATTTCGCAGTTCGGACTTTGACGAAGAGTCAACGCCATCTACACCGGGTTGCCGTTCCCTTTGTCTCAGTCTATCGTAGAGAAACCTGTTGACCATTTCCGGTCTAATATTCCTCAAGCTTTCGCTTGAGCCATTCGCTGTCACTATGCATCCAAGACCTAGCCGCGCAAAAAGCTGTACGGCATGTCGGCAGGCTAAGCTGGCTTGTGATGCTCGCCACAAACCCGCTGGAGTCTCATGCACTAGGTGCAATAAGCGCGGATTGCAATGTCGGTTTGATTCGAATTTCAAACGAATTCCGACAAGAAAGTCAGTAACTTCCCTGCGGTTTCCAAAAAGAATCGACCGAACCTCATCCTTAGTAACGACCCTAATACCCATGCTCACAGTATTGTTGAGGCAATCACCAACTCCATCGACCCTCAGCAGCCGCTTTCTGATCAATCAAGCAGCATGAAAGCCCATTGTCATACGAAGCAGTCGACAATGACACGAGAACCCGGCATGTCGTCCTCAGCCTCCACGCGCTCCTCTAGTCCGTCCTCTCATGCCGACTCTCAATATTCCGCTGCTCCTATCGATACTGCTCAAGATACTGCCGCAACTAGCATTAACGGATGTACCCGGGGCAGAGAGACATGGCTGCAGCTCAAAGCCATCGACATACCATCCAGTTACCAGCTCGGAAGTATAACCGTGAACAACAGAGTGGCTCTGGATTTATTTCAACAGTCAGTATTACTATAGCCCGAATGCAAATTTAAGCTTGACAGAGAACCGAACTGACTCAAGAACCAGCTTCGATAGCTACTACCGTCCGCACGCCAAGTTCTTGAGGCCCATACGTACGTCTCTAAGCGAGTACTCACAATCCTCTCCACATCTTTTCTGGACTATCATTCTCTGTTCTTGCCACATGCATCCAAAGCACGCGCATATGTATTCTTCTATTGTGACAGAGCACGAGGCTATGCTCTCAGCGACCGTTCTTCGTGCTCCACTCACCATCGAGATGATGCATGCCCTGCTTTGCCTTTGCTTATGGCCAGTTCCGAAGCTTCGCCTTTGGCAAGACTTGTCCTGGGGATATATAGGGCTTGTTGTGAACTCTGCCATGCAGCTCAACTGTCATCTGCCCTCAAACCCGCTCCTCAACATGCATTTAAGGAGAAATGCCAGCCGTCGCGCTGTGCCAAACATTGACGCTGCTGTGAGGGATACTACCTGGCTTGCGTGCTTTGAGATGAACACTCGGTATGTTGGGTTGCTACCACTCCCCTGTGCAACGACCGTGCGGTTCGCTGCTTACAAAGCTATACTGTCACAGGCTTAGTGAGTTCTTAGGGTTTCCATCCTTATTCTCATCTGGATACTACCTGAATTGCGTAACTCGTGCTCGAGAACAAGCATTAAACATTTTAGACCCACCCTATCACAAGCTATTAGAAATTCGCTTGCTTACTGTGACTTCCATGGCAAAGCTCGATACGATCACTGACTGCGCCCTTCACTTTTCCCAGACACAAAGCAGTATCGAGGACTTAGAGATACTGAGAAGCTCAGACCAGCACTCCTGGAATCTCAAGACGGAACTCATCTTGCAAGGCGCAAAGCTGTACTTGTTTGCCATGACACTTCTATTGCCTCATTCAAAAGAGCCAGTCGAAGCTCTGCAGGCTATCTCTCATCGAGACGCGGTATTGATCAGCGGATTAATGTGTGCTTCGACAATGATATCAGATGTTCTCCACCAACTCCGTGATAAATCCAGTCAAGACTCAGAAGAGATTACTTGCAGTGTAGCGTTCTGGCCAAAGACACTCATCAGCCACCTGTTCTTTGCAGCGACATTCATTTTCCGGGCTCTTTTGTCGCATTCAAGTCTGACGTCGCAGGACATGGCCCTTGCTATGTCACGCCTTGCAGATGCACACGCTGTATTTAAAATGGAACCGTTGCATCCAGATCGCACACGGGCTGCTGATATTATCCAACGGTTGATAGAGGTTGCGCGCGCTTATGTAACGAAAGACAAAGACAAAAACGACACCAAGGACCTGCTCCCGAGAGGCCTTCTGGTCACTGGCCGCCTGGGGGCATCAGTCATGTTTGATGCCGTTCTACGGTCTGTACACTACCAGAAACAAAGTGCACAGAGGCGCAAGCTCCATGCACCGGTTGAAGTTGGTATGTATCCAGCCAGCGCGCTTGACGCTGGAACACAACTGCGTGTAGGCAAAGAAGCTGGTTCAAATGACGGAATGATAGAGCAGCATCAATCTGCAGGCGTTTGTGCAAATCCATCTGATACTCCAGGTGTAGCCGGGTTTGGTGATTTGTTTGATTTCGAATTTATGGATTCCTACGAGTACATTATGGGCGACGACCCGTCCCTGATGTTCGATGATTCGGAGTATTCAGGCTTCAGGACTTGATAGGCTCTATCATGTCAAGTATATTGTTGTATCTAATAATTCTGTCAAGCCTACACCACCTTGAATTTATTACGTGATATCGGGCAATATATCCAGGCAGCCAATTAAATGGCGGTTGAGATGCGAGAGGGTGTATTGGTTAAATGCACTACTTTTACTATATGCAAGCCTGGAAGACATTATCAGAGGCATGCAACTAAAGAGGGGTGGGTGGTTACACCAGTTGTGATTTCACAGCTGACGCATCAGGCAGAAGTGCAAATCACGCATCAATTTTCCAAGATCGTCAACATCGCCACCACCGCTCGCCTCAAAATCAAATTTTATTACAATAAGATAGCCCTGATTTTCTCACCGCATAACAGCCACCATGTGCTCCCCGGCACTTCAAAAGGTGGACGCTTTGTCTACCATTTCTCTTCATTCTGCAACAGCGCGACATCTCGAAGCTGCCGAGAATGTTGTAATGGTATGCCTCCTGTTCTTCACACTGACACAATATCACTAACCTAATTGCAGCTGCCTGAACTATCACTTCCGATTCGAGAAGTTGTTTCCCAGTGGCAATGCGTGAGTATGCGACTACCCTCTTACTGTCTACGTATCTGATTTTCCATCAGTGTTATTGTGGCTGCGGCTGGATAAGTCTCGCAACCAACCCGTGCTGCCCAGATTGTGGGAATCTTCGTTGTAGCAGCTGTACATACTCTTAACTTCCCGAAGATCCATCGTCATAAATATGCCATCAGATCGTGTTAGTATGGCCAGTATAAACTCATCAGCTTATGCATGGAGCCAAGAGTTCTTTGACCGACAGATTCAAAAATATCCAGCAGAAAACTTACTTGCAGTAACAAAATTTTCAAGTGTAGTCGATCTCATTAAGAAGTTTCTTTCGGCATCTGGTGACATGGAGGCGTTCCTTGGCCCCAGCACATACCACATGTTGGAGCTTGAGCCATTCTGCACATCATGCAGTATGGATGATTTGATAATTGGAACCGACCCCCGTGTCACCCGGCCCATGGCCCTTCTGGATGATCGCTGTCGGCGAATGCATCATTCTGAACCACCAGGTGGTCACATGCGCCGTAACCGTGGGCCTTTGAGTTCATCGCAGCTATTACGAGAACTTCGCAAAAATGTAAGTCATAGAAAAGCCTGGCCACTTGGAATCTTGACTAACTATGACAATTGTAGCGGTACGGATGCATTGGTGAGAATGACGCTGCGAGGCGACTACTGTGAGGCATTTTCCATCATCAGGCGACTTTTGCACCTGCTGACTATTATACCCAGCTATGTGGCTAACCCAGACTGTTGCGCAATTGTGGCATTAGCTTCAACTGCTTCTAGCGTTCAGGCTGCGTTTCTGGCAGACTTCTTCTATAAATACCTCGGGTCGAGAACATCGCTAGGCATCCATCGACCAATGCGGGGGCCACTCATCTTTGGCCTTGAATTCCATCTACAATTCTACGTCTGGTGTGAAGGCGGCCCACAGTTCCGTGATTTTAGGAAGAAACGGAACGGAAAGCCTTTACGCCAAAGCCGTCAACCCTATTACCTCAAATTGGGTGATGAAAATGAGCCGCAGGTTCATATCTATGAAACTCAAGTCTCTTGTCTCATAGCAGGTATAGATGAGGACTCCTGGGTTGCTTATCAATTTGTCGATACATACTACCAAGGAGAAAAACCACTTGCGCAAGATGAAGAGCATGGCGTTAAGCCAGATCCCCTAACAGGAGGCTTGTTTGATGCAAATCTCCCTATCTGGACTCCGAGAGAGTATTTCCTCATAGTCTACGAGTGTCGACTTAAACAAGTTAGACATGCTATGCATAACCTGGTTGCAAGATTGTTTCTGAGGTTAGAACCATATGTAAGTGGCCCCAGATAGGTAGAGTATCATAAATGGAGCGCTTACTTCGATTCAGACACAGGATGAAGGGGACATGACAGCTTCTTTGGGCGGAGGCATCATGGGGACGATGGCCCAGAAGAAGTTGACTCAACGAGTTCTTAACGAAGCAAACCGATTTCTACCACAAACTATCCACTCTATCTGCAAGGCGATTGAGGTTTGGGATAGGTTTAGCCAAAGAGATATCGCTTACCTCGCAGACATACTGAAGTCTGATTTTAAGAAGAGCCCAATCCCATCAGTCAAGGTAGTTACCATGATTGAAGATCACATCGATGCATTGCGAGACCTCCAACGGCGCGCAGAGGAACAAAGGGACTTGTGCGCCGGGCTTGCTCGAAAGGTATGTGAGGGGAGACGTCGAGAGGAGGCGAATCTACGCGGAGAGACTTACAGAAACAGTTGGAAATGCAGATTGTGATGGAGGATAATGAAGTCACGGCCCGACAGCAAGCAGGGACTGAGATGACAAGATATTGGACTGGTATTGGTTTGGTAGGTACAAGCAGTCTGGTTCTGTATATCAAGACGTTAACCTCAACGATAGGTCTTTCTACCGCTCACGGCTGTTACTGGTATATTCAGTATGCAGGCGGGCATTTTGCCGGAATCGTTTTACAAGTGGTGGATTTTTATTATTTTCTGGATTGTGATCACGCTCCTCGTTATTCTGGCTGTCGAATTTAGATCATTACGATCTTCAATCCCAACATTGGGCAGCGAGTGTTCTTGCAGGAGAACCTCTTCTCCATGGTACCCTATTACATCAAGATTCTCTCTATCGTCATCAACGGACTTTCCTGCTGAGATTGAGCTCACTACAAGGTCCCCGGGTAGGACTGTGTAGAGTGGAGCTTTCTGGCGTCCTGCATTTCCCCCAGACATCATGAGATGTTGCGACCTCATTAATAGTGCTCATTGGTGCGGTAGTGTTTTTCCAGAAGCGATCCATGGACGATCAGTTTGACACGATATTCAGTGGAGACTGGCGGGTGCTTAAATGGATAAGCATATTAAGCCAAGCTCCATACGGTATTTCGGAGGCACCAACTCCATCAATTGGAGCAAACTGCCATTGGCCCGTACCGGCAAAATAGAGTTTTAGATGTTGATCCCCCGTTTAGCCTAATACCACTTTCTGCCGCGACCTCATGCCTTGATCGTATAAGACCATCGTGATGGCTGTTAAGAGTTCATTTTTCTTAAATAGTTGTTTTTTCTATCAGTGGCAATTGAGGTCTTGGCTGCCGATATGTTTGATCGCATCAAGACAAAGGCTCTTTTAGTAGCCTGCCTGGTTTTCTCAGGCTCGGCATTACCCAATGGCAATGAACAGCGCCATTGGGTAGGCACCTGGGCGTCGATGCCTCAGGAAGTTGAGCCTGCAAACTTAGCACCAGCTCCTTTTGTACGTCTTCATCCAGGACCTATGAAGCTATCTTGCAAAGCCCCGAAGTACTAATGAATGACTTTGCGACAGGGAGGAGCAGATGCAGCAGCTCAATTCGAAAATACTACTCTCCGCCAAACGTTTCACATATCCATTGGAGCTGAGAAGATCCGTATTCGATTTTCCAACATCTTTGGCAAAACAGACTTGCCCATCACTGCGGCATCAATTGCTCTACCAGCTGGTGGAAAGGCTGGCGTCGGTCAAATCGAAACCAAGACCACGAAGCAGCTCAAGTTCAAGGGCAAGAATTCCGTGTCTGTCCCAGCAGGAGAGATTGTCTACTCCGATCCCATTGACTTCAAGCTGAAGCCTCTGTCCAACCTCGCATTGTCTGTCTACACTGAGAAGGGACAGCTTGGAAACAAGATTACCGGACATCCAGGCAGCCGAACGACGTCTTGGATGCAAAAGGGGAACCATGTCAACGCTGCATCTGTATCTGAGGGGAGCACCAAGCATTGGTATTTTGCGAACGGAATTGACTCGTGGGCACCCAAGGACCACTTCGCTGTTGTACTTCTCGGAGACAGTATCACCGACGGCCGTGGAAGTACGGACGACACCAACGATCGGTAAGAAGAGTTTCCGACCCTTCAGTACCTTTGCTTACAATCTCCAGATGGTCCGATGCTCTTGCAGCTCATTTGCAAGAATCTGGCATGTCAAATGTCGCTGTGAACAACATGGCAGCAGGTGGCAATGCTATCCTCTCAGGCGGTCTGGGACCTATCCTGCTCCAACGATATAAGCGAGATGCCTTGGAACAGCCAGGTGCCAAATTCGTCGTTGTCTTCGAAGGCGTCAACGACATCGGACCATCCGCAACCGACGATGCTACCCAAAAGAGGATTCAAGACGGCCTCGTCGCTGCGTATATACAAATCGCGAAGGATAGTAAGAAGGCGGGCATGACCACCATTGGAGCGACAATCACACAGATGCTTGGAAACCAGTACTACGCTCCCGAAAGAGAGATTACTCGAGTCGCCATCAACGATTGGATCTTGAAAAACGGGACCTTTGACCATACAGTGGACTTTGCATCTTTGATCGGAAGTGGAGATAAGCTGCTTCCTCAGTATGACTCTGGCGACGGTCTACATCCCAATCCCGCGGCATACAAGACAATGGGCACAAAGTTTCCGATTAAGGTTTTCAAGAAATAAAATAAGTATAGTTTTAGGCGTAGGACAGATTGAATATTAACTAAGGCTCAAAGAACAAATATCGATTAGAGTTCTAGCCAACGTAACGTTTGATCCATTTTGGGCCAAGTGTGTGTAGTAGGCCGGAATAGACTAAGACGCTCACAGCATATGCTGTAGGTCAGATCAGGCTATTCTGGATTACGTGGCTGTGCTGTGTTGCGCATGTGCCTTGCACTTGGAACTCCTAATCGAGTTCAGGAAGAACTTCCCCCTGGTATCATTGAAGTATGTGTAATTTCCCTTGCAGATTCTCAAGACCTAAGGCTGAGGGCAACTAGAGACACTAAACTCGGGAAGGGCGGCCGGTTGCCCGGACCTTACAATTAAGGGTTAGCCTCCCGGGGCCGGTGGTCTCTAATTCGTTTGCTGGATTATCCTGGTTTCAGCTGAATCATTACGCAAATTCGAGGTCATTTGCAGAAATGTTTAATCTACAGCGTCAACTTCGAGCCATCTGAAGATAAAGTGTATTGTGAAGATGACATCAATTCAGAATCCAAGATGCGCATCTCGAATTCTTCGGAATTCCTACTGCAGCTCTGATTTCTGAGTTGGTCTCCGGCTTGGCGAGGTGGGCTGACCATTGGACAAGCATTCTGAGACACGCCAAGCAGGGATGTAGATATCACAACCAACAGATGGAACCTCGTCGTGCATATATGTACCAGAGAAAGTCGTCAACCAACAGTTTGAAACCTCTTCCCCAATAAAATCCATCACTGTCTACTCTCTTCTTGAATCGTACTTTGAAGATGTCTTGGGATCGTGACGACTTAGATAAGAAGGGCTTCTTCTTCGATGACTCTATCCGCACTACGATTCCATGGGCCCCATTCCCGCCCCACGTCGAAGCCCTCCGACAGTCAATGCTAGACTTCACATGTCAAGACTTCGACGTAACTTCTGAAGAAGATGCCGCCACGCAGCATGAGGCTAAGAGATACTCTGAAGGTGGGTACTCTGAGAGTGATTGGGAAGATTTCTTTCGAAAAAGCTTCTTTGATCCACTTGTCCAAACGGCCTCAGGGTCACCGAAAGACTCACGCAGGTCAGTGCAGGATTCGCATCTAAAGGCAAGTTACTGATATGTGCCCTATCAGAGTTTCACGATACAAGTATTACTACGATACGGTCGTGTTGTAAGTATTGCAAGAACAAATCTGGAAGATAGATGCTTATTTAAAAAATGAACAGCGACACCGACGCTTTGTGGGAAACCTTCAATGGAAAAGGTGACGAGGTCGACGATTCAACAGTTCGCCGATTCGAGACTGTGAAATGCCCCAAACTCGACTACGCATTCTATCTTCCAATGTACCATCTTAGTACCAACTCCCATATACCTGGAATTACCGACCACAGAGCTCGAGAGTGGCACAAAGAACCAACGCCATCCCTTGTGAAGTCATTCTCATGGTCTAACCTAAAGATGCTTTATAAGAACGGCCTTCGCCCTACTCCGTTTCGTGTCTTTAATAAAGAGCCCCGCGAAAAGGATCTCAAATGTTATCCGTGGCTTCTTGTTGGATATAAGAAGGAAAAGTATACAAGTTTTGAACGTGACCGGTTAGAGGAGACCGTGTGTTGCCAGGCAGCCAACGGCAGCGCATGTGCTATCAAGCTGAACCAAATTGCAGCAAGATATACCATCGAGCTGCCCGATGAGGCACATGTTCCTCCGATCCCAGTTGTAACCACAGTCGGACCCAAAGTCAAGGTTTGGATAACATACCTTGCCAAAGACTGTATGGTACTCCATCAGGGTAGATATTTTTGGTCTTCAAGATGGGAGAAACGCAGTCAGGCTTATGTAAGCATGGAGCTCAAAAATTGCCCTTTTATCTACTGACTATTTCTCTTAGATGATGAAATGTGCCTGGAAAGGTGATATGACTATTCCTCGAGATATTGTAAAGTTTCGGCTCATCCTTGAAAATTCGTATACTTGGGCAACACGAGTGTTTAAACCCTTGATAACGACATATATTGATCAGTGGAGATTTGTGCACTCTAGAGGTGGCTTGGACCCTACAAGCGCAACTCTCGCATTGGCACGCCGCCAACAGGCCATGGAACTCTCAGGGAGTGCGCTCCCGCTGATCCAAGGTGTTCTAGATCGTCAGTCAAGCTTCGAACTTGACGATAGTCTGCACCATCGCCTTACACCGATGCTGATGGGCGTCCTCGTTCAACAGATATGTGCTGCAGAGCGTCAGACGCTTACTCGAGAGATGGATCGCATCGTTGCCGAGAAGGTTAGAGCTTTGACCTTGAATGCTGGAACATCTTCGTGTCCATGCACATCCAACATAAGGACAGACACAACAGACGAACAGACCCAAGAACCAAGTCAAGCCACGACAATCAGTGTCGAAGACCCTAATGATGATGACTATATAGACTCCCAGCCTCGTAGGTCTGAGAGCGACGGATCCACCTCTTCAACTCCGACGGGAGGGCTACGACGAAGTACGCGATTGAACCCTGAGGTGCCTTCTCTTGATTCAAGCACGCCATCTGGCCAGACACCTAGAACTCCTGATTCGGGGTCAAGAGCAGGAAAGACACCTCTATTTCCTTCGTTACCTAAGGCACCAGAAAGCCAGAGCAGCTATTCGAGGCCAGTGGTCGAAAGTGAACCAGAAAGCGAGCCTGCATGGAGCCCTCCATCTGGAGATGGAGATACAAATACTCTGGACGGCGAGGTGACCCGTCTGCCTTCACCATCGGCTGCATCTTCAACCATATTTACACCGACCGACAATAGATCTGCGCGAAGCCCAGTGCCAAGCTTGTCACCACCAGGTCCAGCCCCAGCTCTGAGACCAGTGAGTCCGTCATCTACGCCCCTGTCAACAGGCATCTTTTTGTTTCGGGGTATTCCACCAACAAATTCAGCTGCCAAGTTCAAATGCGGAGGATGCGGAATGGCAAGAAATCTCTTTCACCCCTGTCCCGACGAGAAATGTTCTTCCAGGGTAGACAGGGCGAAATCGGGCGGAACTTGAAGATATAAATCAGTCATACTAAGTCAGAACCTCCGCGAAAGTATAAAGACTTTAAATAGTATTGCTAGGGAGGGAGGAGTGAACCCAAGATAGGCTAGATTGTACAAACATGAGTATCTCCAAATCTACATACCTTGACTTTATGGCTGTCCGTATTATCAGCCTTGCCCAATCATAGTCACACACTTTTTTACAAACCCCGCATGACACATTCAGCTGCTTTTGATTCTTACCCTGGCATAAGTTCCGACTTTGTGCCCATTAGTCCATTATCAAACATGCCACCAGCTAATGCTTTTACGTCGTGCGAGGCATGTAGGTATGTCTTTGCCAGACCCTATACCAGCTACCCAGTAGCCATAACTAACTAGTTGGCAGGCGTCTTAAGCGCAGATGCTCAAGAGATACCCCGTCATGCCGTCTGGTAAGTACTCACTTCTTTGGGCTTGGGTACGCAAGTCTAAGATTTCTGTTTAGTGTACTCGACTAGGCAAGACATGCAGCTATGGAACAGAAAACGCCATTTCTATCCAGAGAGCCTCCGCCAATGGCTTGATGCGTCAAGAATACACAGATCCTGTCACGGAACTGGAATTGCACCGAACAAACAACTTCCCGTGCAAGTACTTTCTAGACTCCGATTTATTAATTAATAGTTAAAGCTTATAATATCTTAATAAAATATATTAAGCTAATATATTAAAAAATACTAATTAACTTTAGGCTTTTAAAGGTAATATATATATAGCCTTTATAAAGATAAATCTCTTAATTAAAATTAAAATAATATACTTTTATAATAATTTAATTAATAACTTTATTAATAGCTATTAAAATATAAAAAGCTAGTTTAATTCTTTATTATTAAAAGTAAAAGAAATTTTTATATAAAAAAATTATAAATTAAAAACTATAAAAATAATACTTTTAAGTAATAAAATTACTTTTTAATTATTAATTAATAGCCTTTAATTATAATATAATTATAAAAATAATTAGCCTTTTTTAAATCTATTAATTAAAGACTATAGGTATTTCTAAAGGCTTATTAAAAACCTCTTTAAAAGGTTTAATAAGTATTTTAACTTTTTTTAATTAATAAATAATAAAAAAAGTAACTTTATAAAGATTAAATTAATAATCTTTAATTACTATTACCTTACCTTTAGGTTTATAATAAGCTTTTTAAAATACATATTTTTTATAAATTAAAAAAATATAATTAAAAAAGCTAATTTAAAAAGTTAAAAGATAAAAAAACAGTCTTTTTAATAAGACCTTTTTAATAAGCTTAAAAAGCAGTAAGTATTAGCTTTAAAGCTTATTTATTAAGTATATAATAATATAGAGAAATAAGTAAAAAAGATAGATTTTTTAATCTGGCTTTTAAGATAAATAGATAGACTTTAATATAAAAGCTTAATCTCCTAAATATAGCCACTAATAAAGTTATATATAGCTATATAAATAAACACAGTTAAAATCACATTAAGTTCCCTCGAAGAGGGAGACTCCGATTTATTCCAGCCAATATCACGAGACATATTGACAATGCATGGCGGCCCGTTTTTTCTCGAGCAACAAAGACGCTTTGCAATCGCTGGTACATTAGGCTCTTTGATAGAACACTATGAGAATACCATCCACCACTGGCTGCCCATGCTCAGTATAAAGCGCCTCAGGCAAGATGCAGAGGCTCTAGGAGACTCAACTCGGGGCGTCCTTGATATTCCGGTATTCTTAGCCCTTGAGGCTCTTATTAGTCAGAGTGATGAGCATACTGTGTTGCCGCAAAGTAACCCTTCATATGTAAAGGCAAAGCATGGCAGCTTTATCGCTGAGAGCGGGGGAACCATCAATATTCGACTGATACAGACCATTGTTTTGGTAGCCTTGTATGAGCTTGGCCATAGCATCTACCCTGCCGCGTATTTAACGATAGGGCAAGCTGTGCGACTAGCTACCATGGTTGGACTACACAGTCAAAAAGATGCGAAACAACTTTTCGTGGAACCGGAAACATGGACATTATGCGAAGAGCAGAGACGGACTTGGTGGTCCATCGTAATGCTTGACAGCTATGTACAGATTTATATCATAGGAAATTCATCATTAATTGTTACTAGAGTTGTTGTTGCAGGCTCGCTGCAGCTCCTGATGGCTGCTCCAGATCCAAACACGAAGGATCTTCTTCCTTGCAACGACGATGATTGGACGAATGGGCGAATAGGTTTCAATGAAGCACTATTCACGCGCAACTTCCATTCGCCCTCGTCCGTGGGGCATTTCGCAAGAGTATGCCAAGCTGCTCATATGTTTGGGAAGATCCTTTATCACATAAAAGCCAGAGAACAAGATACTGACCCAGTTGAACTTACTGCCGAGGCCTTGCAGTTGCACATAGCCTTGACAGCGTTAGATCAAGGCATCATAAGCAACGACTGCGACATCGCGACGGCGCATGGACACTTGCATTCGGCGTTATCACTGTGCAGTTTGGCTCGACTGCTTCTATACAATGAGTACGCATGCAACGAGCCCAGCTTCAGTACGGCACGCGAGACGCTTGCAGCAGAGGTTGAAATGCAGCAGATATCTTTGGAGGGCATACAAGACATTGTTTCCAAGACAATACCGCAGATGGCGAGACAAATAGTGTCAGTAAGCCAACAGCAATCGAAGGTACCAAGACATTCGCCCATCTTGGCTGGCTGCCTATATCATGCAGCGACAGAGTGCGCATGGTTTGTCAAGGAGAACAATGATGCAGAGATGGTTGCGGGGTTAGACGCTATCACGCAGGCACTTCAGGCTCTAAAGTCCGAGTGGTCTGTTTGCAGTAAGCTCCTCCGTTTTGACCAGAAGATTTGCAAGACGGCTGATCAATCCTACGCAGATGAATATCTTTCGTATTTGGAGGGCAGCAAAATGCAAAATTGACATCATTTCAAGGATAATAGGGCCGATAGAAGTTGAGACAGTCAACCAATGTTTTTCTGTCTGGCCGCAATGACTTCGCATTCCCGCTCTGCCCGCTCTGCTTACCCTGAAGTCTACAACGAGCTCAAGCCCCGCTTCCGCTCTGCCCGCTCCAACGCTGACATTCCCGCTCGCCTCAATATGGACTGCTCCACTCTTTGGCCGTTGTCCCCAAAACACGCCAAAGCAACATAATGCCGAATTCTCTCCCAAGAGATCCGTGAATTGTTATAAAAAGCGCAGGATCTTCTCTTATATTTTCTTTCATTCTGTCTTTAGCATATCTCACACTATTTCCTCTACCAATATTCCTTCTCACATTTTATATCTACTCTCAAATTATTCCTCTTTGTTCTGTCCGTCAACATGTCCCAGCTAGTTTGGCTTGTCACTGGCTGCTCCTCCGGCTTTGGGTCGGAATTTGTCCGTCAGATCCTATCCCGAGGCGACAAAATCATCGCAACTGCCCGAAACAGTGCGAGGATTGAGCCACTTGCAAGTCAAGGAGCAGCGGTCCTTGAGCTAGATGTTACGGACTCACAAGACAATATTGATCAAACCATCGCGGAAGCCATTGCTATCTATGGGCATATCGATGTATTGATTAACAATGCTGGTTTCGTAGCTGCTGGCTCTTGGGAAGATCTCAGGTATTTTTTTCTTATAAGTAATTGGTACTGTCGACCTCGCTAACATGTCCAGCTACGATGAGTTTGTTTCCTCCTTCGAAACCAACGTCTTTGGACCAATCAAGGTCACGCGTGCAGTGCTTCCGCATATGAGAGCCAGAAAATCAGGGACTATGGTTTTCATTAGTTCCTTGTCTGGCTGGGTCGGGCACCAGTTCACTGGAGCTTATTCAGGCTCAAAGTTTGCTCTTGAAGGTCGGTTGCCCGATACCTTTCAGTAACAGTATTCCCATCTTGGTGAGCTAACATAAATGTCAGGTGTTGTTGAAAGTCTGCATAACGAAACTAAGTCTCTTGGCCTTCGCACCCTCTTAATGGAACCCGGACGCTTTCGAACCCCTCTCCTGTCAACAGGTCATCTTCAGCCAAAGCAGAGCCAAATTCCCGATTATGAATCAGCTTCCGAGATTCATCCTAATCATCTCCATGGGGGAGACTTGAAGCAGCCTGGAAATCCAGAAAAGTTTGTCAAGATTGTTGTGGACCTTGTCAGACAAGAGGGTTATGCAGAAGGGAAAGCCATCCCGTTTCGTCTCCCTGTTGGGAAGGACGCGGTTGAAGAGATTGGGTCCAAAGTCAGGGATGTTTTGGAGACAATGCAGGAGTGGGACTCTATTATAACAGAAACCGACTACTAGTGGGTATTATGGGAATGATTACTCCGTACTCTAAGTAATTAAATAGTGTCGGCATTGAGTTTTCGCAAGGGTGCTCTTGTTTCCATATGAAAGAACCGAGTGGGATATCGAGTGGGATATCAAGTGGGATGTCACGTGCAGCAGAAACTCACAGTCAATCAGAATTGGACGCAAAGGGCATCCCACTCTGGATATCCCACTGAGTGGGTCTCCATTTACGGCCAATTCCTTTCATGTTGGGTCCAAGCTCGCGCTTTGCTCAGTTGCATTGTTATCCCACCGGATATCTTTGTCATAATAAGGTTCAATCCAATGGCGGCATAGCCGCAAGCATGACGAAACATACGTAAAGGCAATTCTTTCGGAACGATTTCACAGTAATTAGAAGATCGGATAAACCCTGCAGACCTGCATGTATAAGTACAATGTTGCATTCCGCCTCAAAAACAGCTGGCCACCATCCTCAATCACATTTCATCGTGCACCTTGAATCGACGAAACACAAGTCCAACAATCACCATGCAATCCAAGATCACTCTCCTCGGCTTGGCCGTTCACGCTAGCCTCGCGTTCTCAATCCCTCGTCCTTACACTTGTCCATCGATTTCCGGCAACAAGACGATTGATGCTTATCAGTTGTACCCAGAAAATGTCGACTTCGATACGCGCCGATGTCTTGTGTACTCCAGGTTAGTATTGATCAAAAACAAAAATAAAAGTAACGAAACAGAGCCCTGACATTTGGTATAGCGTCTTGTACAATGCAACTGCTGTCGCCTGGGACCCCTACCGTGGAAAGATAGTGCATACTTTCGAGGCTCCCGGGCTCAGCGGGAACCCTCTGCTCCATTCAAGCGGTGTGCGAGTCGACTCTCGAGACCGACTCTCTGTCGTCATCGACGCAGGCGCTGCCTTTGATACCGCTGGCCAGAATATCCAGGGCGACAACTTGCTTGTCAAGTTCGACCTTGTAGACAATTCTTTGCTGTGGCGAGCAAACCTGACTAAGGCGACCAATGGTGTATACGGCGGTTTCCAAGACAGCGAAAGCGACGATGAAGGCAACACTTTCGTTCTCGGAACCTTTCCGAGCAGTTTGATCAAAGTCAGCGCAGACGGAAAGTCGGTTGTCCCATGGTATCTCGTCGAGCCAGCCAATCATACCATTCACGGCTTCTCGGGAATTTCCCGCAAGGATGATATACTCTTCGTGACCGATAACACGGATGGTCAGCTTTACACATTCGATATCAAAGCAGCAAAGGGCAAGCCGGTTCGTGTTCCGACATCGAAGAATGGCAAAGCCTTGGGTCAGAATCTCGACGGCTTGCATTTGCCCTCACTCTACGCCGGTACTGTTCTTCTGGTCACTGACAATACCAATGGCATTGTTGTTTTGCGATCCAGCAATGGAAAGTGGAAGTCTGCGGAGAATCTCGGAACTATCTCCAATCCTTACCTGAGCCAGGGCGGGTCTACTGTTGCATCTGTGCAGATCTCTGATAGTATTTATACTGTCACAGAGTTCTTTGGTGATGCTATTAATGGAACCTTGACTGGCAACAGGACATCTTTCCCCTTAAGAGATATTACCAAAGAGGTAGAGACTCTACTTAGAGCTTAGTTGCTGTTAGTAGTCTAGAGCTAGGCGTTCTTTTATTAAGTACTATCTTATAGAACTTTAGTAATAGAATACGGTTATTTATAGATATTATATATTATTAAATTTAATAGAGAATCTGCACTTAAACTTCAGTATAATTATTAGTATTTACTTAAAAATAATTTATACCCTTTACTTTTATTTATATTCTGAATACATACATCAAAACTTACCTTTTTATTATCTCTATGTCTCCTCTCTAGCTTCAGCCCATCAGCCAAAGCTTCACCCCATCCACGGATACTTATTGAAGCGTTTTCGCCAATGTTCGACTTTCACACGCTTATAACCAGACGCAGCTGCATCATCAGTGTCGTCGCTATCGTCAAAAGCACGCTTCTTGGCCGTTCTTGTCACTACGCCACCTTCGCCGTTGGGCCTCTTGCCAGAAATCCGAAGCGCTGAGACCTGAAGAGTGAGATCTTCGCTGGCGGGTTCCGGCAAATCTATATCCATGCCGTTCGGACTGGATGATCTATCACCTTCAGACACTTCGCTTCCAGATCCATCATCTTTGGATTCTTCATCTTCAGATCCATCGTCGTTAGATCCATCGTCATCGGATCCTTCTTCCTCAGCCTTGCCCGCTTCAGACCAGTCATCTTCAGACAAATCCTCTAAATAAATGAAATCGTCGGGGTTGTGCTCTATCTCTTTCCAGTATTTCCAGTCTCTCACCTGTTCGCGATCTTCCCACTCGCTCAACTGTTTCGATTCTTCACGCATCCTCTCAAAGTGTTCCGCTTTATATTCATCAAGGCGAATCCGTGCCTCTCTGTCTGCCTCTTTGTGTGTCATGTTTTCATCTCCCGAGTATTTGCGGAGGAGAATATAGTGAAGTGAATATCGCTCGGTGTAGTCGAAGGGCTTGAGAAGGGAGAAACTGTGCTCGATCGTAGCCGGGGAGAATGTAAGCAATTCCAACTCCTCAGGGCGATATTGTTGCTGATCATCGGCCAGTATCTTCATTTCGTTGTCAATCGTACACTTAAGTTGAGTTCGGAGTTTATCGTCAGGCGAATCAGGTGCAGGGTTATCCAGATCATAGCGAAGTCTCCACCCGCGGTGGTTTGCGAAGATTGGAGACCTGAGCGCCTCTTGAAGCCAATCCTTCTGTGCTGTATGTTTCAACAGATTGCTTTCCCTTAAGAACTCTCCGTATTTTTCGTCTAGGCGCTCTCTGATCTCGACCAGTCTTCTCTCACCTTGGTGTCCTTTCGGGCTGGAACTGCAGTGTTCGTAATATCGGAGTGCTTGACTCAAGAAATCCTCTGGGCCCAGAATCGTGAGGATTTCTTCAATCTTATTGTGGTCAAGGTCTACCGGGAGGTGGGCCTTGACACTGTTGTAATAACTGTATTGGCCATTGAACAATTCCTTGAGTAACATTCCCAGCGAGTATATGAGTTTGTCGCGGTAGATAGGATCCATCTTTAGTGCTTCTCAATCAAGTGACGACTCTGTATATAGTAAGTCTTGCGGATAATAGTTGGTAGGTATTTGTTTTTGTATAGAAGTTCCTTAGTAAAGTATAGAAAGAAGGCATCTAATTATTTATATTCTAAGCCGAGCTACACGTTTCATATCGCTTTATCGCGGCGCGATGTCATACCTTTAAGCGAAACACAATTCATCCTTTGTTAAGTTTCCCAGAATAGCATTTTAAATAATAGTGGCAATTCTCACCTCTAGCGTCTTCATCCTTTCAATTTGAGAAAATGTCCCAACGAGGTGGAATCTAATTCAGGATAATCCTTTGTTCTATTGGCTTTATCTGTGTTGTTCTGTGGCCTTGTATGTGATCCGTTCATTCAGACTGAATACATTCGATGCTTTTTAACACAAGTGAACAATGTCATCAGTCTTTGTCAGTATTGTTTTTGTAATGGTTCGTATCAATAGACATAGTACTCAAGTCAGTCTCTGCATTGGGTTGTTACTATGCCAAAGATACAGCAATTACCATTCCATTCATTACATAAAAGTGAAGCTACTTAATTAGGCGTGAACTCGATGAGAGACGGCCTGAAGCCCAAGATGATACCCTCACAGCCTGGTGGAGTGAAGCTTTCCCACTTCGTAATATAGACACTTGTCAGTCTGTAGCCTGGTGGTGCAGCACAGCCATAGTATGATCCGTGCTTTCCACTGCCACATTCCAAAGCCTTATCTTTGTTTTTCCAAAATCTGACCTTTCCAAGTTTCTGTCCGTAGTAAACGCTGACCCAATAGAAGTATTCGTCCTCAGCAAGGTCGAGTTGTTTTGGCGCACCCCCAGTAGTCGACCCATAAGCATGACCCCAGGAGTTTCCGTACCTCATCTGCAATCCATCAATATCATCCCATCCCCTCAAGTATGCGGAAGTGATGGGAGGACCACGGTCGGTGACAGGAGCTTCACTGGACTCGCTCCATGCAGCATTAGTCGTGTGACGACCAAACGGGCCAAAGTAGATCTCTCGGTCCAATTTTCTCAAGACAGACTCGGGCATCTTATCGCCAGCCAAGTATGGCCAATACTCGGCGTAGTTGAGCACATTCATGGCCATGCCGGTGTCGTAGTCTGCGTAGGCCCTGAGCGTGGCTGCAGCTGCGCTTCCTCTGTTGTCGGCGTCATTAAGTTCCGCAGGGTAAGGTTTGACCTGTCCCCGCCCTTTATGATAGACCTTGTAGGCGTAGGTTGCATAGTCAAGATCATCGTATCCTTCACCATTACCTGCATATTCTGATGCAGGAACAGCGAGGTCAGAATATGCGTCTTCCCAAGTAGCGACTATAGTAGTTGGCATTTTCAGGTCGATGGCCGTGGCGATAGCCCCTTTGAGTAGATGGTTCTGTTCAGAGGCCATCGTTGCTGCATATCCAACAACACCCTGAGGCGAAGTTTTCTTCCTAAACTCGGCACGCATTGTGTTGATGTTCTTTTCCGAGTAGCCCCAGGCTATGCCATGCCTGATGCCATCGGATAGCAGCATGAGGTGGATATTGGCTGCAAGAGCAAATAAGGGAAGAGAAGGTACTGCAAAACTTTCGACCCGAAACTCGGGAATGGCAGCTCTGACCACGCTCAAAAAGGCGATGTGAGTCATTTTGAGCGTGTCCCTTGCTCTCATCTGTTCATCGCCCGATTAATCCTTGTAGTCTTCCCAGACCCGTGTGTAGTTCTCCATATTATCTTGGAGACCTCGGATCTTCTTCCTCAGAATGCTCAACTGAGTTTCTGTGATCTTGGTTTTAACGAGTGCCTCGACGCGCTCTCGCAGCTTCTCCCAGATCTTCTCAGTTGCATTTGGATGAAAGAGTAAACTTCCGAACAGTGTAGTAAGCGCGCTGAGGCTGCTCCCAATGACTGGGATAAGTTCACAGCCCAGAGCCAGGACGGAGCAGACATATTGTCCAACCTCTTCGGGGTCGGTGACCCCCAGCTTTTGGCCACCATCGGCGGCCTTGATAAGCTTGGTGGTTAGATCATTGAGAAACTTTTCGCTGATTTTAATGCCCATTTTGGAATATTGGCTGGCAAATAAAGAGGTAAATGGGAAGGTAGGTAATGAAATAATAGAGAGTCTTAAGGGAGTGGCTGAATGGCTTGAGAGACACCTTCCTAACAGTGAAAAGAATACCATCAGACCTATATACTTATCGAGCCCGTGTACCATGCTATGGATATGTATTGTACGTTTGTATGGCGTATTGCCAGTATCTATTCACAGCGCTAGAATGGGGCAAGTTGCGTAATGGCTAGAGCCAGCTATCCAGCTTAAGGCAAAAGATTATCTATATTAACCTGCTTCGAAATTGAATGCAGCTGAACTTTTACTATGTCGGTTCCTATTGGGCTGGAAATTGGAGAATGTAACGTCCGAGCACACGGCACAATACATCTCAGCATTCAGTGGAGCAGATCCTTTTTCAGCTGCAAAACTAAATGCATATCCCTACCTCTTGAAGATTGGAAATCGATAGTATGATAAAAACAGATATCACTTTTTCTACTCATCGAGATCCGTTCAAGTGATATGCTGCAGCTTTTATTATATTTAAACTACAGTATTACATCATGCACAGTTACTCCTATCTTATCTCTACGGCCCAAGCTAAGTTTCATTTCATCTACTTGCTTGCTGAGCCCCTCTTTAATCGGGCGAACTATTAGCATGTTCCGTTCTTTAAGCGGAATAGTTGATTCCGGGGCATCCAGTTTAGGGCTCCAAACACATTCCGCTGAGAAAGGGGCATTTTTGTCAGGGCGGAAATAGCCCGAAAGCTTTGGGGAGAGTATGGCTGAGCAGATTGTTACTCCAAACCGATACTCTCCTTACAGAAGTGCATAATATAAAAAACAACATCTGGAGCTCTTATAGCTCGTGACGAGGTTGCATATGCTAATTTTCACAGCCTGTTGCTTTCTTACATCTGTGAAGTCATTAACAAGTTCATTGGATAATCAGCGAGATATCGGGGGGGAATGTCCACATCTAATTATAAACAGCAGAGTATACAGATACTATAGAGTCATTGAATCGCTAACATTCAGGTGGATTGATTGTGATTTGTGCTGCTAAACAGGAACGAGTAGTGTGACAACCCCTTGAACCTTACCAATAGGTGAGATGGGCAGATCTCTGTGTGCTGGAGAGGCCAGACGGCTATTGGCTCTAGATTACAAGCTTAGCTGCTCGCCGGCATTTTTACCCGAATTAAGCGACCGTCAGCCTATGAAAGTCGACGAACCCTGGATCACTTTCATTATCTGCCCTATGGCAAGCATGATGGATGAAACCGGGCTTCAGCCCATTCACGCTATTATCCGAGCTGGACTTCAGCTGGGCCGATTTAACCGAGAAAAGAAAGGCTTCAAGTATAAATGGGATCTGGCAACACCTTTTGATAAGAAGCCAGCGTTGGTCATTTTTGGAATCCCTCTCCGATTTTTCTGATAGATTCAGCATGGGTCCATTTACAAGCGTGATAGTATTTGTGGCCTGGTGCCATTGGGCTTGCATTGCCGCCGCTCAAGCTGAGTTTCCTAGTTGCGCCGTAAGTAGTAGGAATTTGGTCATTGCAGTCTTGCTTTTCTAACTACCCCATCACGTAGAGCAATTGCTATACTGGTTTAGTTAGCAGCAGCTCATCACCTACAACAAACTGCAACACCTTCGATTACAAGTGTATATGTCAAGATGAGGATTACCTCGAAGAGCAGATATGCTGTTTACACAAGGAATGTTCCGACGGAGATCGCGAGGCCGCTGAGGGCTATGCAAGATCTGTCTGCCAAGCTGTTGGTGTGACTTTAGGTCACAACCTGACTTGTCCCACTCTGTCAGCATCTGCCTCAAGTACAGGTGAGTATGCCATTTCCATAGTACCAAAGACCATTTTTTGACTAAGCGGCTTACTACAGCTACAGAGGTTTCGGGAGGCAGTACCAAGACCGATGCTGCAAGATCCTCTGCATCTTTAGACTTATCCTCTGGCAATAGCGGAAGCGGGGATGAAAGCTCAAAGACTCACATCGCTCACCAAACATCGCAACATAAAGTTAAAACGGGATTAGGCGCGGGCCTGGGAGTAGGGATACCTTTCCTGGGTGCCATTATAGGTGCCATTGCCTGGTTTTGGAAGAGGAAGAAACGCCAGTCTGTTACACAGGCACCACAAGCCAGCCCAACAGCTCAGCCTCCATTTGACCCCGCGGGCCCAACTCAAGAAGTTCAGTATGTTCACGAGGCACCTGGTCCTTCATTTTACCCGATGCCGCAAACACATCCTCAGACTACAGCACATTCGCAGCAGCCAGTATTTGAAGCCTATGGATCGCCTGTGAACAACGGAGAAGGCCTACACAGCGTCACAAAATTTCCTACTACTCATGAGCTCCCAGTAGGAAGGACATGAGTTGCCTGATTGGCAGGAAGTACATGAGTCTTGGTCTATATGTAAAAGAGAGAACCAACGGAAATAGAGGACTCCTGTCTTTTTGATAGGAGAGGCTGTTCTTTAAGGGATGCCAGTGCCCAGCAGTTAGCTACTTTACAGCAGCGGATCACTAGTCTTAATGTCTTAGTATCTATAAACCTTTATTATAAGGCTGTGGCTTGAAATAAGCATAGATAAAGTTAGCTACCTCATAAGGTTTAAGATATAGTATAAAGACTTATATATAGATGGCATAATTATCCCATTCTGTATTAAAGTACGCAAACAGTATCCAAGCTCTTGTCATTCTGCCGGAAGAAAGTCATAATTGTTAGAGAGTCGGGCAATGATCCGAAGCTTTGCTATGACGATGGGTGCGGTACATACAGCATCCTCAGGCAGTCTCTCAAACTCGATTATGTTGTTAAGTTCAGCGTTGAGAGATAGCAAAGTGAACTAAAATTCCAAGATGATGAGGGTATGTTTGGTCCCGCCATATACTCTACACCAAATTCATTGAGTGAGTTTTGCTTATTTTCCACGGTTGTCTTTCCGCCTTAGTCAGTCATACAGAAGCACATATCCACGTGAAGAACCACTATATCAGGTCAAACCTTCATGCTATGCTCTTGCTATGTCGTGTCAAATACGCCTCAGCATAAACTGCTACCAGGCCACTACATCACCTGGCCTTCACGTGGCTTTAACTGTGTAATGTCCTAGACACCGCCGGTTATTATTCACTAACGGGATCAAAAGTCAAAGGCGTCACGATTGATAACGCGGAGTCACTGCAATACACACGTTTTGTGGTTTATCGAGAAGATGTCATTTTTCCTGTTGGACTCATTATGCATAATCGCAAAGGCTGGGAGCCAACATGATCAGAGACTAATGCTTGGCTTAGCTAGAACAGCTTACATATTTCATTTCTCCCGCGAGCAGGTACAAATTCCACCGGTCATATCGGGACCGTATTCTGTCAAAGAGGTTCTGCTCACTTGTGGCAGCTGCAAGCTCCTCGGCGAATCCGTTGATTACATCAACCGTGCCTGTGAGCATGGCTGTTGCTATATGCTCGTACAGTGTCGATGATGGAGTGAATGTATGTCCGTATACTACAATCTTAGGCCTCAAGGAACAAATTTCTAAAGAGCTGCAAACCATTGGGTTCGTTTCTCTGGACTGGGTGCCTCGCCCAACCACTGATAGTAATCGCCGTTGTAGACAATATCACCTGCCACAGCAAGATCTAGCTCATGGACATATATAGATGATTTGGTATGTGCATTGCCATGAGACACATCATATAGCTTGAGTAAGTGACCATCGAGATTGAATTCGTTGGATGTGGGAAGAGCAATGGAGTCAAGCGATGGAGTAGCCTTAAGCCAGTAATCGAAATAATAACAGGATAACCTGGGCAAATAGCAAGTCCTCGAGACATTCTATGTGTCTCTTCTTGCTCTCTCCTACACAATCAGTCAATTTGAGAAAATCGGGTACAGTGGTGGCGAGACGCTGACTATACTTCTTCTGGGCTCGGGCATTCTGTTACCTCTTGCGATCAGATATCTACTTGGCCTCATGTACTGGATCAGACATGGCGACAACGCCGCTCGTGACTTGCGGATAAGGTGGCAGTGTCGACTGATAATTGCTTATACCGTTGCAATTCAATCGTCGCGGAAGAAGCGAGGTTGGGCTGAGCTGAAAATGAAGTTCTCAACAGAAACATAGGAAAGGGCAAGATAATGTATGCCTGCTTAGTTGGTCACTTCATCAATTAGATCTAAGGAGGCAAAGGTATCTGTTAAGCCAATTGTCTGACAGTGGAGTAGCCGGTCAGGTAGGGCCCAGGGGTTAGGAGGGATGTGACCAAATCTATCGTCTTTATTTCGACGGCCCAGGACCACCAAATTGCAGAAAAACGACCAGGACGGCCAGATATCTGGATCCAGTTAACAATCAATTGATCACATTGAGTTGGGCACGAGGCAATGGGAGCTCACCCCGCTGTCACGGCCAATTTCTCAAACGGCCTTCCATGCGCCGCATAGCTCACGAGCCCCAGCCATACGATCGCAAAAGCGGTAATAACGCCTAACTTCCCGTTCGCACTGCTCATGTTCTGCAGGATCCACATAGGAGCAATCAGCATCACAAGCGTCGTGGCCAGCATGACCATGAAGGCGAAGTTGTCGATCGCCGCGTCGCTGTACATGTACGTCGCTGCGCGGTCGTGTGAGCTCATGCGGCAGCCATCCTTCTTGAAGAGGCCCATGACTTCGCCGTATGATGAGACAAAGTACTGCTCGAACACGCGGCGCAAGGGCGGCTTCTCTTTCCAGATGGAGATGAGCTCATCGGTGTGCATAAGGAAAGCACTCTCGGACTCCATGATGGCGCCGGGATTGTTGCTGAACCAGGTCCGGAGGTTTTGGAGATTCCATTTAGGGGCTGGTGCAAGGGCAGCTAGGTGAGAGTAGGAGAGGAGGAGCTTGTCTAGGAATTAGAGTTAACTTATGATGAGTTTCTAGCTTATTTGCGGAGGTAACGCACCATACGTCTCAAGCTTCTGGGTAATGTCGGCAATGAGAGATGCACGTTGTGGCATATCGTCTCTTACCGTACCGTTGTTGATGTCTCTCGGTGTAGAATATTCGCCGTGCGTGGCTACAAGTTCTGCTTCCTGCCCTGGGCTCAGGCCCCCTGGAGGAATTCTGATGATTTCCGGTGGCTGTTTGCCCACGGCTTTGACGTGTTTTGAACTATACTCAATGTCCATTACATCAAGCTGCTCTTCCTTTTCCGCCAATAGGTCTTGGAGAGTGAGTATTGCTCGGGTATGTAGCCGATGGAATCGCCGGACAGCGAAGAGGTCTGGATCTGAAGCAATGTAGGAGGTAAAGTCTTTGTAACCAACGTACTTCCTGATAGTTTATTAGTCTATGACGGCTGTTCGCTCGTTTGAATCTTGTCTCCTCACCATGGTCTTTTATTGATTTCAGCTTGACTCGGAGTGTCGGGGTCGCCAATTTCCAACCCTAAACAGGGAATATCTCGCGCGGACATCTTGTCTTGAACTCCTAATACAATCAGAGATAAATTAAATTAAGTAGTTGGGCTTCTTCTGAATATCTCCCAGCTGCAAGAGCCAAATTCAAGTATTATTATTGTTGTTGTTTTGGCTGCCAATAACCCAATGTGCTCTCCTAGGTCAGGCTGCGATCCGGGTTGGGCTCCAATACCCAGGGCTACTTGTGCAACTGCTGTCCAATTGAGTTCCAATGTGGTGACCAGTCTGCCTTGGCTGCGAGCCAAGCCTCACCACTGCTGCCCAAATTGCGTAATAGTCCGTCTCCGCCAATGAGATCAGCAGACCACACACCTTTTCGAGACCACAACAGGAGACATGCGTGCGTTCTGTGTCGAGTTCTGTCAGGCTGGCATTCAGAGTACGCAGCATCTATATTAACCCCCTAGCAATGCCTTTTAATAACCAAGAAGCCATCTGTTTTACATCTTTTACCTCCGCAAATAACAAAAACACCAGTCTCACAAACAGTTTTTAGGGCTTCATTCATAATGCCCGGATCAGAGATTACCACATCTACAGCCCTACAGATATGGATTGCCGATACTATCCCAAAAACGACTCCTGATACTACTCCAAAAGCCTTCGCTGCCTGCGCTATAACAAAAAAGGTCACGTGGCCACCAGTATGGATCGATCCACCCCCAACGAATAATCCTAAGTAAGCCCAGTGTGAGTAATATTTAAACCTTATTTTCCTTTGCAATGCTTCTGTATATCGCGGCGGGACACTAATGACTCTATTAGCGCTAAAGACCTGCTTCAATATGCTGAGGTGAGACTCTGGCGGGATTCAAAGTATAGAGCAAATACCAAACGGTTGGCAAAGACACGCTACCTGCCGAAGAATGGAATTATATTACAAGCTAAGGTCTTTATTAGAAGCTAGTATAACGTATAATAACAAGGCCCATACTTTGACCTACCCCATTTTACTGGAGCTTACCACTTTGCATAAGCTCTTGCATTTCGAAACTATAGTATTGGCAGGTCTGCCTATAGGCTAATTCTAAATATTTAGTATTAAATATATAAAAGGATTATTTATATAATTAAATACTTTACTTTAAGACTTTATAATAGTTATAATAAAAAGCTTTTATTTAATTATAAATTATTTTATATATAGTTAAGTAATTTATAATATTTTATACTTTTTACCTTATTACTAAAGTTATTAATAGTATATATACTTATATTATAGAGGCATAGTCTATAATTAGTATGCATAATTAGTATGTTTAAGTTAATGGCTTTACCGTGACCCAGAACGACGCCCTCGGTGCGCTTGAAAAGGCCACAGGAGACAAATTCTAAGTTTCACATGTATCCGTTAACGATCTCTGGGAAGCATGCGCTGAGCAGGTCAGAAGCGGAGATGCGATGGGCGCTCTGGCTCAGATTTCTGGTGCGATCTACGGCAAGGGGAGTGTTGCGAATTATTCTGTTGAAAAAGTACTCTGGAATGGTAAGATAGGCTTGCCCGGAGAAGACTTCGAGGAGTTCGTCAAAGGTCATATCAGAAGCACTGGCGTTTCTATGAGTCAAGGAAGTTGAGCCCTTTATGTGCCTGATACGAACCTCTGGAGATAATTTTCACAGAAATGAAATATTGTGACTGTCAGTCAGGTCAAAGCCGCATGACGAATCATTGGCAACGATTCACGATTAGTGCAAACCATTGGTCGCGGATGTGGACGATTTGTAATCAGTCCCCATTGGGCCGTCTTTGCCGACGTCCCTTTGCCGACGTTAGAAATTCTGCAAATGCATACGAGAAAGATTCGGGTTCTTTAATTTAACAGCCTTCAGACTAATTCAAAAATCATCTTGTGATACTTCTTCTCAACCATTCGCGAACAATGCAGTCAGCAATCATTTGGCCTAGCAAGTTCCTGCCCGGAACCACCGATAACTATATCTCCAATGAAGTAATTGTACGCGAGATCACTGCCGCCCAAGTATGGGCCTACCTTGCCGACATCACTCAATGGGAGTCATACTACAATAATTGCAGCCATATCACACCGCCAGCCGGAGGCAACTGTCTCAACAAGGGCGACACATTTAGCTTCTCGACTTTCGGGTTTGGTCCCTTTCCGGCAGAAGTCATGGAGTCTGTGCCGCCGAGCACGGGCTCACCGGGACGCTTGGCATGGAGGGCATGGGTAGATGGGGACGAGAGCTCTAAGCTAGATGTGTATCATGCTTGGATTGTGGAGGACTTGGATTATGGCGTTGTTAGAATCTTGACGCAGGAGTCTCAGATTGGGCAGCCCGGAGCTAAGCTTGCGGCTACCAAGCCGAATCCCATATTGAATGGTCATCAAGAGTGGCTTGACAGCTTGGTCAACTTTACAAAGCAGAAGCAGAGCGCGTCAAGCTAATATAACGTATGGCTGAGAGCGTACAATCTCTAATGAAAACTTGGTGCCAGAAGTTGCCATTGGACTGTGTTCTTCTTGATGTTATCCCTAACTTCCAGTGTATGTCGGTGAATAGCGTTGTAGGTATTCACACTATCACAGCAATTTCTGAATACCTTGGGCATTGACTCGTTGTACTATGAACCGTCGTTCTGGCACACCGGGTTCATTCTGGCCATTCGCGATATAGCGCAACATCATCCATAGGCGCCAAATACAGCAGCGATGTTGAGAAGATGAGCTCTGGCTAGCATCAAATGTTTGTCATGCATTTTCATGCCGAGGCTAGCGACCCAGCATCGCATTCCGGCTACGAAAGCTTTCGCCGACAGTCAATTCAACCATCTTAATATTGACGTTACATAGTTTCAGATCCCATTTCACTCATCTTTCCCTATCATGCCTGGTTGATCAATGGATTATGTGACTGAGGGACTTAGATAATTGTGACAATTACCAAAGTCAAGCAGAAGTGGGGGTTTTCGGATTTGCCGAGAAGGTAGCAGAGATCGACACAGATGGTCACGTATCGAGACATAGCTCCGTTCAAGGTTGCATGCACGGATCTACACAAGCAGAAGGAGGTTAGGCGAGGATGGCACATGATCAGGGTAATTATTCAATGTCTCATTATTTCTGCGTTATTATTATACATAAGCTATCTTGACTCGTTGATTGGTAAGCAAAGGCTGTCCAAGGAAGTTTGATATGGACGTTTCAAGCACTTTGATCAACATCTACTTGTGTGCCGGGGCTTGCTCAACGGTCTCGACAGTGGCCTGGTCGGCCTTGCTCAACTGATCGAGAACATGGTCGTCGACAGACTCGTGGAAGACATCGACTTTTGTGGTAGCGAACTTTCGAGCGCTGACACCCTTCTCGAACAGAACGCCCAACTCAGCAAAGGTTCGGCCATTGGGCTCGGGAAGGCGGAAGTAGGTGTAGATAATGCAGAGGAAGCAGATGCCACCCTGTTGAGCATGTTAGTTTGGGGGTCCAGTGAGAGGATAGCTTCAAGACTTACCCAGAAGAAACCAGTGTAGTTGCTCCAGTTCCAGGCGGTTGGGTTGAGCATGTAAGGAGCCAGAACAGCGTTAACAATACCAACAATGCCACTGTGATTGGTTAGCTGCGAGTGCTTTTGGTGTTTGTAGGTCAGACTTACTAGAAGATACGGCCAAGCGCAACAGTCTTGATCTGAAGTCGGCGAGAGGGAAGCTCAGAGACAAGAGAGTAAGCCACGGAACCAACAGTGAGCTGATAAACAACAGCCCAGCCAATCATCAGACTTCCAGTAGCGAGAGCACCCTTCTGACGATCAGCCTTAGGGACGAGACCAAGGAAGCCAAGAATGCAGAGGACGGTGCAGAGACCACACAATCCGTAAAGGTAAAGAGTTCGGCGACCAATTCCAATGGACATCAGACCCCAGGCGCCAAAGACACCAATCATGTTGATAGCATATTGTCCAAGAGCAAAAGAGTAGGCGTGCTCGGCAGACATACCGGCTTGCTCAAGGAAGTAGGTCGAGTAGTTGGAAAAAGAGTTACCGCTGAGGTTCTGCATGGCCCAAACCATACAGACGATTTCCGTTCGTCGACGGTTGACACCCTTGAGACAATCGATATAAGAGCTTCCCTCAGTCAACTTCTCCTCGAGAGCAGTTGTATGAACCATCATAGCCACAGTCTCATCGGCATCGAAATCGGTCTCACGGTTAAGGCTCGTAAGTCGAAGAAGACTCTTCTTGGCATCAGCAACACGTCCCTTGCGAACAAGCCACCAAGGAGACTCGGGAGCAAGCCACAAGCCCACCATCAAAGGCAGAGGCCAGATCCACTGCAGACCGTAAGGGATTCTGTAAGCCCACTGATCAGTTCGACCGATCATAGATCGCAAGATTCCAATGCCGATTTCCTGTCCGAGACCCCAGCAGAAGTTGACATATGTGGTGAGATAACCTCGGAGGGCGATGGGGCAGACTTCGGAGGCGTAGGTGACGCAGATGGTCTGGAAGATACCCCACGGGAGACCGCAGAGGATTTCGGCGGCAAGGAGCATCTGGACGTTCTGGGCGGTGAAGAATAGGGTGATGCAGCCTGAGAGCCAGATGAGGCAGCCGATGATGGTGTATCGATATCCGAAGCGCTCTGATAGCCAACCGTTGAGGAAGAGACCGATAATGGAACCGACGTTGGCACCCTGTGATGGTTAGCTTTGTCAATCGAGTGGCCTTGATGGCTCATACGTTACTCAAACCAGCTTGCCATGCTGCAGACACCTGATATGTTCCATCAGGCTGGAGTTGACCGTACTTCTTGTTCCACTGAGGGAAAGCATCTGAGTGATAGTGGTTAGACCAAGTCGCGTGATATTGTGCGAAGTAACTTACAGAAGTTGTTGACAAGGACAATATCGAACCCTTCCATGACAATGCAAGTCGAGATGAGGATACTCCACGCGACAGCCTTGGGATACAGCTTGATACCCTGCATGAGGGTCATCTGCTGCTCCTTGTTGGCCGCCGAGCGCGCATGGTCGATAACATCAGGATGAGTCTTGCTAGGGTCCGAGGTATCGATGTGAGCCTCTGGGGCAGCAGCCGAGACCTTTTCGTCCGACATGATTCAACGAAGCCGAAAGCGAAAAATCCTCTCGATGAATAGGAAAAGAGAAAAGATGTGAGAGAGAGATGCGGGGAAGTGTGATCTGGGGAAAGATGGAGAATGGGCAACCGCCCCAATATTTCTATTAAATGCTGGGGGGGGAAAGATGGAGAGGTGATCGGCCAGGTTTCCGGAGGGAGAGACGGGCTAAGAAATTTGCCTAGCTTGGGAGTGCGGGACAGTTGCCTGAATGGTGTTAGCTTGCGCTGGAAGATGGGGGGAGGATGGCAATCGTCGGCTTGGGTTGCTCAGGTCTGGGCACCAAGAGATGGCAGAGTCTTTATGTTTACTCACTTCAAGCAGTAGAATGTTCTTTGCCTCTATATTCTACAGGTTCTTCCCAGTTTTCAGTCAGTCCAAGGCCCGATTCACCGCCAAATGGCACCACAGAATCTTGGAGAAGAGTCTCCCACTTCTGGTACGTAATCTCCTCAAGGCCCAATTTCTCCGCAACGCAGTCCAATTCTGGGGGTGGGGTACTCTCACGCGTGATTGACCAACGAGAAACAAGGTTATGCCAATCTCCCATGCTAATAAAGCGGGTCAGAATGCTCTCGAACAGACTCAGCCAATCTCAGCGTCTCCATCTCCAAAAGAACAGGGGTTTTTTCGCTCGGCCAATTCCCGCATATCTTCGACGCCCGTTGCACAACGTTTTTCCAATTGAGTTAGGCTTGGGCTGTTTCGTGACTCGTGCGTGATGAGGGAGATTGACGGTGAGAAGTCCGTGGCAGAGAAGTCCGTTGGATGGTCTAGATCCAGAGGCATGGTTTAGATTTCCCCGCGATTCTATCTGCCGGGGTCGAAAATGACGAATGACAGATTTGTTGAAACATTGTTCCGGCGGTGGGATGCCTGTCGTGGACTGTCTATTGAAGCTTAGCTACGATTTGATAATCTCAATTGGCTGTGCTTCTGTTCGGCTCATCGGCCGATCAATATAGCTGCAGACCATCACCAGCACGTGGCAATTGATCTAGATCAAGACGAATTCCATTGCATGTCACGAGATAGGATATCGTAGGCGCAATGAACATTCACCATCTCCCTTGAACAGCACGCTATTATTGGTGTGTTGTATCGGGCCGACTCTGTTGACGAGCGTATACCTACCCTGAACTTGCTTGCAACCTGCTTCTGCAACTAATATTTGCATCTCAAATATAATAAAGTAGAAGATATAATATTTGTAGATTCTTATATGTCATCATAAGTTCTCTATTTATCGTTGCTGGAACATCTCTCTGTTATGTCTCGATGAAATCGCGAGGGGAACATCATCAGAAAATCGTTTAGGGCCAAACAAACATGTACGTAATATAGGGAAGGAGGAAAGACATTAAGGCGGTAGGCAGAGCTGATCCTTCGAAATGTTAAGCGAATGATATATATATTGCTAAAATCGCGATATAATATCTCTATTTAGTCTTTATTAAATACCAGCATCTGCAAGACAGGTGTTGAATTCTCGTAAAACCCTGGAGTCTATAACCGAGGTCCGCGAATTTCAGCCTCTGGTAGACCCACAGAATGACTGCTGATAGGCCAGTGGACCAAAACATCCGAAAGGCCAAGACCTCTCCTTTCTTGGTTTAGGGGCAGATTACACAGAGATAATCAAGATAATTTAAAGAGCAATTGAGAACAGGTCTGCTCCTTGACCCAAGCCAGACAATGATAAGATGCTGCATATTTAGGCTGCTCCGGGTTTGAGATTATTTATATTTTATAATTCACCTCCTCTACGTTTTCGGCATTACGTTCTTCATAGAGCATTAACTCGGTCTACTTATCTATGCTCGGGGACACTGGTACTGGAGCTGGTTAATTCAATTGGCAAATATCTGTCAACCTGGAACAGGCTGAACACAAGAAATACTCGTTTCAATTTATATATATGACCTTTTCGCAGCATCTACAGTGCCAATCGATTAAAATGTATGACAAAGTTAACAAATTCTGCCCCTGCGCTAGGTGAAAAAGATCTCCAATTGAGCTTAGATTAGATTGATAACCCACTGCCCCAACCAATCAAACACCCGCCCACCATTCTCCAACATCCGGTATCGGCAGAATTTCCTCACCAAGTGGAATTCACTCTGGAGCTACGAGAAGATATTACTCTACAAAACCCCAATAAAGCACAATTTCGTGACTTATATCGTAAACATGCTCCGCTTCTGTAGTCTTGGCAGTTGGGATCGGAGGGACCGCTGCTGAAATGGAGAAAATTTCACATCGTGACAAAATGCACATCTCGGGGTTACTTTCCTTTGTTCCTTTCTATCTGGAAGGTGAACACGAGCTCGATTATCTGATCAATTGTCACTATGCTTGCTACCGAGAGGGTTGATGACCAGGAGGGTCAAGTGTTTGCTGGTGAAGTTCATGATGACCCTGGTCATGCTCATGATGCTGTTTTCGGAAGACTTACCAATGACGGGCCAAATTACCGCAATGTGAGTTTACATTTCCAACTCAACCTCCATTTTATTAATTATATGTGTAGGTCGGTTGGGTGGGAACCGCAGGTCTGATGATGAAAACACAGCTCGGCCTTGGAATCTTGTCCATCCCATCTGTCTTCGACACGCTGGGAATGATACCCGGCCTCATCTGTCTCTGCGTTATAGCTGCAATTACGACATGGTCTGATTATATAGTCGGCACTTTCAAGCTTCGCCATCGTGAAGTCTATGGTATTGATGATGCAGGTGGCTTGATGTTTGGCCGTGCTGGGCAGGAAATCTTTGGCTTTGCTTTTGGTCTCTGTAAGTCGAGAGCCACTCGTTTTTGAACACAGTAGTGATTGAACTTCAGCTGACGCATGGGGATATAGACTGGACATTTGTCTGTGGGTCAGCGATGCTAAGCGTGTCGATTGGCTTCAATGCCGTTTCTAATCACGGAACTTGTACTGCCGTCTTTGTCGCCATTGCGGCTGTCACTGGTTTCATCTTCGCCAGCATCCGAACCCTCGGAAAGCTAAGTTGGCTCGCTTGGCTGGGTTTGATTTGTGTAATCTCTTCAGGTTAGCACATGACGGCACCTCTGTCTTGAGAATACCATACTAAAGTCACAAACACAGTCATCATCCTTACAATTGCCGTGGGTATACAAGATCGACCTGCAGCTGCACCCAAAGACGCAATTTGGGTATCAGACTACGAGCTCTTCAAGAAGCCAAGTTTCACTAACGCCATGTCCGCTATCTGTGCATTGATCTTCGCCTATGCAGGCACCCCAGCCTTTTTCAGCATTGCCGCAGAAATGAGGGACCCTAGACACTATACGAGATCTCTGATCCTGTGCCAGACAGTCATTAGTGCCTGCTATATCGCGATCGGTTGTGTGGTATACTATTTCTGTGGCTCGTATGTTGCTTCACCAGCGCTTGGATCTGCAGGTGTCTTGATCAAGAGAGTCAGCTATGGAATTGCCCTGCCTGGACTAATAGTCACTACTATGTTGACTTGCCATGTGAGCACTTACCTAACTAATCTGTGAGATGTTGCTAAAATGTAGATGTTCTAGCTGGCGAGTAAACATGTCTTCGTGCGTGTTTTACGAGGCTCCAAGCATCTCGCGGCCAATACCTTCACCCATTGGGCATCTTGGATAGGATGCACCTTTGGCATCACCGTCGTCGCATATGTGATAGCCAGCGGAATCCCAATCTTTGGTGGGCTGGTTTCGCTTATCGGGGCATTGCTTGCAACGTCACTCTCATTCCAGCCGATGGGATGTATGTGGCTATACGATAACTGGAAGCGCGGGAAACAGGATCGCTCCATCTCTTGGTCCGTCGGAGTGCTCTGGAGCGTCACCATCATCGTCTTGGGGACTTTCCTGACCATTGCTGGGACATATGCTTCCGTGGTTGACATTATAGCCTCATACAGAGTGTCCGGGGGTTCAGCAGCCTGGTCGTGTGCTGACAACTCGGGCTCTTCGTAGTTGGGCATGGGCATGGGTAAGAATCGAGTTGCAGCGCCGTTGGCATGTTACCAACATGTCGGAGCGGAATGCAGATAATTGCGGGCCGTTGGAGTTGGCATTTTTGGTTCAACTACACGATTCGCGGTATTGTTCTGCCCTGATTTAATATAAAACGAGTTTTGCGGATCGCGCAATGCAGCTCTTAAATTCTAGAAAATGATATACCTCTAGTATAGTACATGAAAGTCTGCGGTTATAATCCAAAACCCAACTGGACGCGATCTGAGTAAAGGACAGTGGAAGGTTATAGCCGACGCAAAGACATCTTTGCACTCTTCGGTAATACTTAGTAAAACGATCGGGAATTTTCAAGGGAAGCTGAGTTTAGAGGTGATGAGATTCCCTGCAAAGCATCTGATCCTCTATGCCAGGTTCCGATTTTTTATTACCCTGATAAGACACTCAATGCTTGGTTCGGCCGCTGCACATAATGCGATCATGCCAGCGTAGACATCTTCGTCAAGATGGAGCTCCTTCTGCGTCTTGGAACAACTGTCGGTGAATAAAATCCTAATTTAAGATGTCTACCTTCCTGTTCTCTGCTTAAGGTCGGCCGCAAAGGTGGAGTAAAAAGTCCACAACACAATGAGTAAGCATATATCAGGGATGTTGAGCAGTTTTTTCTCCACCTTTATAGCCACTGCTGTAAAGAAACTCTCGTATAAGAGTAAATAATCCTGACCTGATGTATTACTAAGGTTGGTAATACATATTATAAAGGTTAGTAACTACAGTTTAAGAGCATACCTGTTTAAACCAATACCAAACAATCTAGCTTTGCATTTTGAAATAAAGGGGTATTTTAGCTACACGAGAATGAAAAATAAATCACGGGTTTAAAAACCTATAAAAGTCAGCTAGAAGCTCTATAGTAAAGAGCCAAGGTTGCTTCTGTTTTTAACCAAAATCCCATCAACACAAATCAATTTGCCAATCTTTATGCAAACTACAACAAAGCTATAACCTACACGATGAAGGGCCTCTACACCATGCTCCTTGCTTTCACTGCCGTACAGGCTACACCAACCGGCAACAGCGACTCGAAAGCACTCAATGCGCGGGCAGTCGACCTCAAGGTTCAGTACTACAAGGACGGCGGCTGCTCAGACTACGCTGTATCGATTTGGCCTGGTACTTCAAACAGCTGTTATGGATACAGCTACAGTAACACGAACAGCGCAAACATTGTTACCTGCGGTAGTAGGGGTGTTGCTTGCACCTGCTACATGTTTGAGCAGGATAACTGTAAGGGAAGCTCTGTCCGGACTGTTGCCCTCTCAGGATCTGGCTCTGCTTGCGTCAGGTAGTATTCCCTGTGATCGGTTTACAGTCATATAAGTATTAACATTACTTAATAGCAATTGGGGTAAGGGCTATAGGTCCATGCAGTGCTATACTACCCAGATAGCCTAGCGGCCTAGAGTATTTATCCAGCATCCTCCTTCAAGCGTTCGCTCTGCCTTGATCTTATAAGGATGATTTGTGTGCAGGGTTTGATGGAGAATTTCTCTATCTTAAACGGGTGACCAAGAAGCCAAGTCTCCACAATTAGAAGCAATATAATGCTGGCAAGCGTTGTCAAACCATCAAGTTGGGCGCACTTATAGAATCATAAGTCTAGCATAGTACACTACTATATGGATAAAAAATTTACTGCCTTGATATTTTCCTTCTTCTCTACTATTATGCCCCCCATACTTGAAGTGACCTCCTGATATTTATAGCGTTAGTGTGCTCCTGTTAAATATTAACAGATATTGGAATACAGATAGATGACTGCCAACTATATTAACTTTAAAAACAACATCTATATAATTACAACTCTTCCTATCAGTATGGCATGATACGGAATTCTGATAAAGGATATAATAAGGCAAAGCCTGAAGTCTTGTACCATTAATGGCTAGCGTCCGGAACTGTCTGCCACACACCGTTGGATTACAGGCCTTGCTTACTTATTATATAAGGGTTTATCGCAAGATTGTGGCTTAGAATAAGCATAAATTGAATCAGCTGCCTGCAAAGGTTTAGGCTGTAATCTAACAACCAATGCATGCACCCTGTCAGATAAGACTCAGCCGGTTTGCTAAGTCCAAAATACATAAAATCACAAACACTAAATTGACTCCCCTGTTCTGGAGGCCTTTTTTCGAATATTTATGTAAATATAAGGAGGTGCTGCAGCAGAAGCCATTAAAGAAGAAACGTGTCATTTTCTTTTCAACCGCAACAGTAATAAATTCAACTAAACATGTATACCTCTGTCATCACCCTTCTCACTGCTTTCAGCGCTCATGCCGCTGCTCAAACCCCAACTCCAACAACAGCACCGAATCTCACTATTTCACGCCCATCTCTCACGACCCCATCATGTTGGGCTCTCATCGACTCCTTGCCAATGACGGGCGCCCCTGGACCTCCCATGGACATGTCCGAACTAGGCGTATCTTTTGCCCTTGGAAGTCTCTACAACACCCAGGACCCTTGCAAACTACCTGTCATTACTGGATCGTCAGCCGAGGAATTCTCGGAATGGGCTTCTGAATGGACGAGCTGGCAGGCAGAACATGTCTCTGAATATCGCGTAGTATGGGAGGCGTGCAGTGATGACCCTGCTATCACTGATCTTGTGCCAGTTGGACCGGATGCATGCAGCACTCTGAAAGCCAAAATCACTGGGACTTCTTCTGTAAATGAGGATCAAGACGAAGGCGGAGAGGAGGAAGAGGAGAGGAAAGATGATAGGCCGGAAGCTGTGGATGATTCCGCGGGTTCTTGTGTGACAGGTTCTCTCATTGCTACCTTGATTGCTGGTGCTGTACTGATTTTAGGATTGTGGTGAGCAGTTTTGGGCGATTTTATGGACCCTATGCTGACTGGCAAGTAACACTTAGCAGATTTGAAACAGATGAGAAGCATTTATGTAGTTTTATTGCATATATAGTTATACTGCAACTTGGTCTATATAGTACCTCTAAGGAACTGGTAATTTATTAAATGCTTTAGTAAATTAACTATTATCCTCTGAGGAACCTTTCTGACTATTGGTAGGATATATACTTCTGTGGTTAATATTATAACATTATATAAAGTGTCTGGAGGCTTAGCAGCCTGATTGTGTAGTGATAATTCAGGCTCTTTCTAGTTGGGTATAGGCAGGTAATTGAGTTGCAGTGTCGTTATCATGTTAGCGATACGTCAGAATGCAGATATATGCCAACCGTTGCGTTCTCAGTAAGTACGCATAATTGGAAGTATTGCTCCATCTCACTTAATTTCAAAAATAGTTTTCATAATTAAAATTTAGCATCTACCTACCGCGCAAATCACAGACCTTCAGACACTTAAACACATCCCTTAACTCTCATCCAACACACCATTCAACTAAGTCCTTAACTATACTGCAATACTGCATAAGTATGGCTCTAAGAAAACATGGCATCAAAAGTAGCAACAGCTTTAGCATGCGCAGCTTGAGTCAAACAATCGATAACACTGGCCCGGGGTCGGAAAACTCGACAATTGTATTCTGGATTTATTCTCACGTCAGCATCACTCCTTCCTTACAGCCACGGCTCAAGGCTGTATAACATTAATACATACCTCCAGTGATTCCATTCTTTTCCTCTGAATGAAACATAATACGACGTGAATCCGACCAGGCAATCAATTTGATTCTGCATAGCTGTATTGTTAACTGTTTGGTAATCTCTTCTTCTTATCTGTGGCTAGTGGGGACATACTTTGAAGTCTGGGTGGTCAATGTCAGGGAAGCGGAGTACGCCAATATCAACCAAGGTCTGTTCATGGTGCTCCTCCTTGGCGAAGAAGCTTTCAAAGCTATCAACTGTCGCCCCGGTTTGAGCAACTATCTTCGCCAAGACATTGATATCAATCTTGGTGCTGTTGAGAACATCAGGATCAGACACTAAGCGATTAAACCAAGTTTGAACCTATTTCAATTATTAGTTATCTCCTATTGTTGAAGGCAATGCAGAGGATGTAAGCAAAAGACAAGGGGATAAGAAGGAAAGACAGAAGATGAGAATTGTAAATCTCACCTCCCTAACAATGCTTGCATCAGGCCCGCCATCAAACTTGAAACCATTCAAGCTATTCCTCACAAGTGTATCAGAACGTGCGATCCCTTCGCCATCAGGTATAGCTATTTCATTCTGCATCATAGTCCTCACAACAGCATCCCAGCTCTTGTCATTCTGGCGGGAGAGAGTCATCATTGTTGCAGCAACCATAATCTTAAGTCGATCATCGATTGCCCTCATAGATTCTTTAAGATCCTGTCCATCTTTGCTAAAAGAAGGGGCGAGATCTGTATGCAGATAATCATCTGACTTTGAGTCCCGAATATTGATCTTGACAATAGGTTAGCAAAATTATAAAATAGCTTGGTATAGGTTTTGCTTACCTGACTAAAGTCAAAGGTCTGGACAATCTTCCCAATGTCGGTCTTCTGGCCAAAGACATTAGTCAAGAGTGAACCAGCATTAGCAGCAGCCATAATGATAGCAACAGTAAAGATTGCCTGAAGAGTATAACGTTAAGAATAAACAGACTTTATTTTCAATAAAGTGTGAAGAAACCCAAGGAGTAGACAGCAGCAAGAAGCTATATACTTATACTGTTTTCAGCCCATCCACCTTGGTATTTCAGCTACAGTTTTACTGTAAGGCTTACTTCCTGTGTTAGTATGTCCTTTCCATGTCTTAGTACAGCCAGCCCAGTCAACCAATAAAGCAGCCACACCAGCCTAGTTGTTCAATAAAACAGCCACATTCCACTTTAAAGTAGGTATGTACATTCTAACTTGACTACTTAGCAGGAACTACAGTCAGCCACAGCCAGTAACACTTAAGCTAGATTAGGGAAGAGGCGTATATACATACTTGCGTCCCTGCCCCAAGGGCGCCGCGAAGTCAGCCTAAAGCGTGTGACCGCCAAGTTCAGGCAGCCACCAAGCGCCATGATTATGGAATTCCTAAACTTCCCTAGATTCACATATCAGCAGAACGTGGTATGCTAGGTAAAAAAACGGCATGCATATACCTCTTCTGGTCTAAGGGCGGTCTTGCAGTCTTGAGAGTTAATATTGGATAGAAAGGAAATTGTGTCTGGAAGGGAAAACCGCTAATGGGTTATTTTTACCTAAACGCCTAGATCTAGCTCAGTGGATGGCGAGAAGTCGATAGCTTCAAATCAACCAACCAATAATCGTCACTAGGCCGGATCCTGATCTGGTAGAACGCTTGCACTATCGATAATAGTGTATCACTAGTGTGATCTAGCCTTTCCTAGCACGTTTACTAAATAGTAGTGGTAGCGGGTACTGTAGGAATTCTTGCCGGTTCCTTCAATCGCAGAAATTCCTTACACAAGCGAAGCTTTGCGTTCGCCTTGGGTACGAATAGGCAAGTTGCATTGCTCGGTCATATGTCACTTTTTATAAGCAGATCGTCAGTTTCATGGTCTTCCGCCTCGTGCTTAAGCAGGTATAGCTGGCACAGGCGCGCGCCATCCTCAGTTGGATCAGATGTATACACTAGCCTAGAGGCTAAGATAACGGGAACTTTAACTATAAATGAGGATTAAGATGCAGATACAGAGAAAGAGGAGGAGATGGAGCACGATAAGCTGGATGCTGGAGACATTTCCCTGGGTTCTCGTGTTTTATCAGGGGTTCTAGTTATGACTTTGATGGCTGGTGGTGTAGGCCTGCACACTATCCTCATATGCTTCTAGAGTTATCGGGTTGAAGTGATGACCACTGCTGAGAACGATGATGTGATAGCAACGAGTGGACTGTTGGGGCGTAATCGCTGACTGCCTTGAGAATATTCAAAGTGCCGTTGACTGCAGGGTCAATAAGATCCTTCGGTATATCCGCTACGTGCAGCACTGCATCAACTTTGGCGGTTTTTACCGTCTCGTCGAAAGAATTCTTATGGGCAATGTCTTCGACAATGGCATACAAGAGTTGCGACTTGGCTGCAGCACAAAGGCGGCTGACGAAACGCTTTTGAGTATGCGACGTTATTGGTCCTTTCACCTAAAGGTAGACCCGCACTTGACTTAGGAATACAACCCCGCAACATCAGGTACCATCGTCAATCACACTTCACGCTTCGTGATGGCTTCATCAAGCGCTACAGCAGAGGCAACTTCTAGTTTCGAGTCGAAAGTGATTCTAGAAGTCAGCCTACAGGTGTCACAGAAGAATGAAATCAATCTCGCAACATGTGCCTCCCCTGAGCGTTTCAGATTGGTTAACTGCGCCGCGCTGACCAGCAAAACCAATCCGACTCTACGAATAATAGAGTACTGCAACTTCGAGTTCAGTCGCCGCAAGGGACCGGCCTACACTGCCATCTCGTACATTTGGAAAGGCAGACCCGTCCATGGCTCAACACAAAACCCAACCTCAATCGTTGTAAAAGGCGCAGAAGATGGTGATCCCGTCAGTCTTGACGTCTTACAATCTGCATGTGCTGCCGCTTCAGACTACCTCTGGCTCGATAGGCTCTGCATTATGCAAACAGAATCTAGAGATAAATCGTGGCAAATAAAGAGAATGTTCGACATTTACCGACTCTCATCCTCCACCTTGATTCTCCCCGGGGGTCTTATGAAGTTGGCTCATTTAGACGAGGAGACTGATTGGATCTTGCGCGCTTGGACATTGCAAGAGGCCATAGTGCCTGACCACGCGCTTATGCTTTTTTCAATGGAAGGCCTCAAAATACCTACAGGCACGACTTTAGTGAGCTTACGTGGCGGCACGGAGCCCATTGTGAGTCATAGTATAGTCACCTTTGTTGGCCACGGATTATCGGCAACAGTCAGTTTTAAGGAATTCCTTTGGGCTATCCGATCATGCTCTGGACGCATAAAGATGGCGTTCATACCAAGCGAAACAACTCACCCAATTCATGTTAGGATTCTTGGGGATTACCAGTCGCGGATTAGGGAGATAAACGCCCTTACTGATGCTCAAGAGACACCATGGTATGGCAGTAACTTGTCACGTCATGCACTCTGGCAGTCTTCGTTCTTCCGCACCTCCAAAAGGCCCGTTGATATGGTTTTCAGTATCATGGGCTTATTTGGCATATCTCTGAATCCCAACGAGTTCCATCCAGACGACCGGATACGAGCCACTATAGCGCTAGCGAAGGAGTTCCTCAGTCGCGGGAACACGGCAGAGTGGCTTATAGCCGGTTGGAACGAACCGCCAGATCCACGTCTTTCCTCATTTCCAGAGCTCCCTGACACCTCAATTGCTGCTCCTCCTCGGTTTGCCACCCACAAGACAGACCTGACGTGGGAGCCTGACAAGCCGGATAGAGATATTCGCTTTCGCTTTTTTAACCAACAAGCCCCAGCAGGTTGGATGGATGATGAAGGCTACCTACATTACAAAGGTCAGGTAGCTCGAGTAGTAAAGCAGAGCAATCTATCACTTATCACGGCTGATAATGAGAAACACGATCAGACCATTACAGCACTTGATGGTGGGGTCTGGGACTTATGTTTGAATAATTCTCAGATGGTATCAGATGGAAATGAAGAACAGCACGTTCGAAAATGGTATGCCTCGGTTCTTGGTACTACGAGGAGAGGTTCTGGTGTGTCCCATGCAAAGACAGTTGTGCTAGAACAGCATGGAACGGGAAAGTTTCATAGGCTTGCTGTATTTTTTAACTTGGATCCTGCTATTGTCAAGGACTGGCCGGAAATGAGTGTCACAATGGGACCAGTAAAGTAGACCTAGAATGAGTTTAAAATACCTTCCACGCTATCTGCTATATCTATCTTCATCAAAATGTCTATCCGACTTAATAGTTCTACCTCCAAGAATTTCCGTAAACGGCCAAAAGGAAACGATTAGAGTCTGAGGAAACGGCTGAGTGTACATGTGGATATCATCTGTCAGCCTGCGTGCCTTGCCATCTCCAGCCTGGGATAATGTTATATCTGATCCGTTCATTTAGAGGTCAGGAGTTTACCGGTCTCTGATCCAAGGGTCGGGTTAGTGATAGTACAAATGATTAACAAGTAAAGAGATAGGACTCACGATCTATAGACACTCACCAACCGAACGAAGTCAAGCTACAGTTTCTTTCTTTCACACCACTAACTATCACTTAGGCCATCCATTACTTTCTGTCCGGGGAGACTGATCGGAATTCCTGCACGCTCCTGTCTCGAACTTGGGCTGCATCAAACAGTCACGTATACTACCATGTTTATAGAGCCATTAGAAAGAAAAATGACTATTAGAATGTTCTGGCGTGTGCATACACTAGACACGCGATGGAGTTTTGGTGCTGTTCTTCCGTTTATCATCCAAATCAATGACATCGATTCAGATATCCCTTGGCCAGTAAGGTAAGTCGAAACCCAAGTCAGACAGCACTGTTTGCTCTTTTGGTAACTGTCTCAGGATGATGAAGTCCCCTATCTTCACGCCATGGTGGCGTATAATCGGATTGGCGGCAAAGTTTGGGCGACACTCTACAATGCGGGCAGCACTGCATCCAAAGTCACTAGAGACGAGATTGAGTTCTTCCATTACAGCATGGAGCGTTGGTATAAAGAGATACCCACGATACTCAAGCTCCCTGAAGATGGAGCCCCTGCTATTGGTCGAGGCCATCATCGCTTGCAGATCCTTCTGTATTTGAGGGTTTGTCAGATGAAGATCCTTCTACATCAATCCGCGCCGCATGCTGTTCCTCGACCTGCAAGAGACACCCCCCAAGTCAAAACGCTGGTCAGCATCGCAAAAGACATGATTCAGAAGCTTCATAATCTCAACCAAACTACCGATATCGACCAAACACGACAAGCTTGCTTTAATCACTTTCTGATATCTGCTCTTGGTGTTATCTTCTTAGCCGTTGCTCTCGAACCTGCTGTGTATCGCGATACCTTACGACACGAGTTCAATATAGCTCTGGATCTGGTCTGGGACGTCAGCAAGAGATCATATATCTCAAGGCGTCTGTGGAAGATGATACGCGGTTTACAACAAGCAGGTGTTCGGCTCGGTATTTCCACACCAAATCAAGAGGGACGTACGGCTCAAGCTACGCCCTAGCCAACTCCTCGTCACACAGGCCGTATACCCAGTCCTCTCATACTCGCTACTCCGAAAACATCAATGGAATCACCTCAAGCACGCGAGGCTTGGCTCAATCATGGCATCATGGCTGATAGAGCTGGTGGTTTTTGCACCCTCGACGGGATGGAGATGACTCTCAGCCTTGATGATTTTCTTACTGCTGCTGAGAATGACCATGGTCTATGGGGCGCTTCGCCTAGTCCTGGGCCAAGCGATCCATTGGTGCAAGGCACTTTGAACCCAAGTATAGACCTTGCAAAACTGGATTTTAGCCAGATGCTAGATAACTTCCTGTGAAATACGGTTGCGAGTTTATTTCTGGCTCCTAGTTGGTAAGCACCAATGTGTAGAGCAAGTTCGTCCATTGCCGGCCTTAGCTTCAAGGTCTTTGAAAGCGTGCCTTGCGAACGATTGAGACCACGACTTAGTAACAGCTAAAATGAAACTCTATTTGCCAGAGGGCATTGCTCATTGCTGGCCGGATGACATTGATCCCCCCTCTGCCTGCATCTCCTTATTTCAGCCTGCTTGGTAAGCGGCTAAAACTATTATACTTATCTTCCGATACTGTCCATTTTGGGGATTTAACCTACTTATTACAACACCTAATTAAACTTTATATCTCGGCGTTTTCGGTACCCTACTTTTAACTATCTCCAATTGGTGGGTTTACTTTATCCATTTAACGAAAAGCTTAAACATCACAGTAAATACTATACACAATCAGAGTTCGTGAAGCCTGCCCTGACTAGGCTGGGCTCTATAGCAGGTTTTGCATGCATCTTACATGCTCCTCTTGTCTGCCCTGATCCATAAAAATCCCATATGAGGATTAGTTTTATTCTTTTAGGCTTGATATCAAATTTCTAGGTTTCTCTAATAATAATCAGGTTCACATCACACCGCCTTGTGACTACTTATCCACGTCTTGTTACAAATACATCGGCTGGGGCTGCCTAAAGACCAGCACAGAGTTGCACCGTGGACCATATCTCTCGCATTCGATCGGCAGAAAGCCACATTCAACGCATAATGTTATTAGCTCTGAAACAAGTTGCCATTGCGGCATGTATCCCGTTGTTGGTGACAGCTTCCTATACTACCGCTGTCATTATTGAGTTTGATAGCGCTTCTCAGTTGGTAGGTGCTAGGTGATAATGAAGAACGCAGAATATGGAGCCGTATTGCTAATGTAGAGGAAGGATGCCGAGAGGTTAATGCATGCCGCGGCGGTATCTCTTCCCAGTGTTGGCCTGGACTGCACCGTATCACGACGATACGTTTTCAACCACTGGAGTTTCCGAGGTGTATCCCTGAATGTCGATTGCAATAAAGATATCATCTCTACTCAATCAATTGTTTCTACCTTGAAATCCATTGAAGGCGTAGGGAAGGTATGGCCAATGACCAGAGAGAAACTACCTTCCAATAGCCTCAAGATGAAAGGCGCCTCAGAGGCCGAATTGCGCCGGCGACGCTACGAACGGGACAACCAAATAAAAGGCCGACCTCTCAACAATAATATTAATCACAGATCAGAGGCAGAGTCAGATACTTTATCTACTCATATCGATACTGGAGTTGCAAGACTGCGCGCCGAGAACATCACTGGTGCAGGTATACGAGTGGCTGTTCTCGACGGGGGGTTCGATCTCACTGTGCCAGGCTTGAGCCTAACCAGAATCGATTACACCCATGATGTGACAAACGGTGGTGACGACGTGCAAGACGAGTGCTGGTACCACGGTACGCACGTCTTGGGTATCATAGGCGCCAAAGGTAACGAGGTCGAGCACAATATCAGCGGCGTCGCACCTGATGCATCGTATGAACTGTTCCGTATCCAGGCCTGCGACTCGTCATCCGCCACACAAGATGCGCTCCTGGCTTCATTGATTGATGCTGCAGATAGGGGCGTCGATATAATCACTTGCTCATATGGAAGCCCCATTGCCTGGCTCGAAGGTAAGACGTGCCGCATTCAGGATCGATGACCGCGCAAGCTAACTGGATAATAGATCCCTGGACCACCGTGGCAGATCGAGTCGCGGCGAATGGCACACTTGTCTTTTTCCCGTCCGGCAATCGCGGACCGGGGATCTTCACTGGCAACAGCCCGGCCGATGGTGACTATGTCACTGCTGTTGGATCCGTCGACAACTCCGTGACTCCGTATTACTCATGGGAGGCCACGTGGTCAACTGTCAATAATAGTGCAACAGGCTCTTTTGGGATCGTTCCTAGCACACCTTTCAGCTTTCCAAATAACACGAAATTGGCCGTCTGGGCCCCCGACGTCTCCGCCTCAGATGACTGCCTCCCGATGCCTGATAGGTCGTCTCTTCCCGATGACCTATCAAATGTCATTGTCCTTTCTAAGTACACGCAGTGCTGGCTTGATGCATGGGGCGGAGCACACATCCTTACCGAAGCATTCAACATTTCCTATGCTTTGTATTATCCAAGAAAAAGCAACACTACTCTCTCTGATGGCCCCCTGTTCGCTGTTTCCGATTTCCAAAACGTCAAAGGCGTCGCTACGGTTGATTACAACACAGCCTCCATGTTACTGGCGGCAAGAAAAGAACACGGCTCCCTAGAGATCTCAACTAACGCAGTTTCTCATCTATCATACGAAGTCAACAACCTGTCAGGCTTGCTCAGCTCAAAGTTTACAGGCTGGGGCCCTACCCTCCGGGCTTTGTCAATGCCTTTGTTCCTGGCCCCAGGAGGTAACATTCTAAGCACACTCCCGCAGAGGTTTGGCGGTTTGGGTGTGCTTGGCGGTAAGTATCCCGTCTATTATCAAGACAACAGTCAGGACTGATCCCACAATCACAGGTACCAGCATGTCTACCCCTTTTGCTGCCGGTGTCGCTGCTCTCGTTAAGCAGAAACACCCTGAATATTCAGCTGACGATATCCGCAATGTGATTGCAACAACAGCACGCCCAGTGAAGTGGAATGACGCAAAGGGGCACACACTAGACTTCCTGGCACCAACATTCCAACAGGGTGGTGGCCTTGTCGACGCTTGGAGCGCTGTGTATACCACCACCTTGCTAAGCACCGCTTCCTTGAGTTTCAACGACACTGCCTATCGCGCTACCAACCTTACCTTCAGCATCGAAAACAGCGGTAAGAAGACTGCTAAGTACCGACTAAGCCATATCGGGGCGGGATCAGGCTACGTCCTGGGAGAGAGCGGCTACAACCTAACAAAAGCAGTGGCTTATCCAGTCTATGCCGATATTCATATTCACCCCACATCTCTTGAAATCAAGCCCGGGTCCTCAGCCACGGTTTCAGTGTCTATCATCAAAGAGCCTGATCTACCTGATGCTGCCACTCGCGTCTCGCATTTCAGTGGTTATGTTGCCATCGAGGCTGAAGGGGCGGCTGACAAACTCACGCTTCCATACACCGGACTAGGGGCTCCCTTACTTACGTTACCGGCTATCAACCGAGACACTGCCATCCTGGCAGGATATAACACCTCAAATTCCGCGACAATACCACTGACGGAGGAACACGTCTTTAGCTGCATTTTAAACACGACTGTGAATTCGCCAGTTACATTTCAGAATAACTTTTACCCTGGTGTAAAGGTTGATCTTGTTGTCCAGAGTAGAGACTTCGCGCTTAGCATTATCGACACTGATTCCGGCAAGGAGATGTTTGTGATGACGCGTGGGTCATCTGAAGATCCCTATCTGGCTGGTTGGACATGGTATTATGATGGAACTGATGCAAAATACTTTCATTTGCCAGAGGGAAGATACCACTGGCGGGCTAAGGCACTTAAGCTAACAGGAGACCCTAAGAAAAAGGAGGATTATGATATTTGGGAAAGTGGAAGTTGGATTCTCAGAATAGTATATTAGTGTGAGAACATTTGGACTTTTCATATTTTGGATTAGCACCATGGTGGCGATATATGGGAGTATCTACTGCTAGGCAAAGAATGTCTTAGGTGTGACGCATAGCCAGCACGTTCCTTAGGCGGCGTCGCTTTCCCAGTTACTATGAAATGCGACATCTTTCATTCTCTTACCCGTAGCACGAATTAATTCCACCAGGCGAGCTACGCCCCAATGCTATGGTAGTACCGCTTCATGTAAATTGGAAGCGTTGACTAGTGAGTAATGACACTATGTTCTGATCGTGGATTATACGCCAGTTTAACTATCCCGCCGAGTATTTCAGTGTTGACGTGCTGTTTGTGATCGCCTGACGTACCCGTTTGTGCTTGATCGTACATTGTTATTCAAGCGTTCAACCTCTATTACTAGTAGTAAAAATGGAGGGAATATGTCACCGGCGCCTCTTCGCAATATTCGTCGGTGCGCATCATCAGTGACAAAGCCGTTTTCTGGCTCAGAGACCCGGGCCGTCGGCATGCTCAGAGTGGCATTTCTCACGCGACTGAGCAATGACAAGGCTTCTTTGAGAAACTCAATTTCTAATTGAGTGATATTGTAGATGCTTTGATCCATATTGCCTGCGTTGCTGTTCAGCAATTATTCTGTGGAGTGAGCGGATACCCAGATATTGAGGGTCGTGAGATTTCCCAGAAGATAAGGGCGAAGCTCATGGAAGTCGAAAGTCGTGTGGCACTCTTCTGGCAATGGTGATAGAGTAGGCGATGAGCATGGTCGTAACATGGGAAAGACTGGCTCTAAGCATATCTCAAGATGTCTCCCGTAGATGCGAAACGCTGGTGGCGAAATGGCTTCGTCTGCCTCGTCTTTACACAATTCCGGTACCTTACAGAAGCCAATAAATGCGTGAAGGGCAAATATGTGAGTAAAGATGAAAGTAATTGATTTATAAATTGACTCGAGGCATTCCGAGGACCTGTATGCTAATGATTAGCAAACTATATGCGCAGAGCTGCCCATCAGGCTCTTACATGATCTTGCATGACAGTAGCATGCTCATGTATACGCTGCATGTCGATAATCTCCCCAAGCTCAATTGATGGCTACTCTAGCATGGCCCTAGAGAAGAACAAGCATCCCCACCAAAGGCCTCGACGATGCGTTGGCCACACGCGAAGAAGTTCTCCCAGGCAGAAATATGCTGCAAGGCATAGGTTTTATCGCTGAAGCTGCCCCTAGTGGGATACCGAGCTGGACCCTTGTGGCATCGACCCTTTCTTAAAGCTCATCTTGTATAGAAAAGGGCGTGGTGCACCGCCACCGACAGAAGAGAGATTTTGCTTTGCCAGCTTCGCGATGCCAGACCATGTGTTGGTGAATATCGCAGGATTGTCATAGCTCGAGATAGATCTTGTCACGGATTTCGCGGGGCAGATGGGTAACAAATGCAGACTGATGCTCGGGATCTGGTAGTTTGGTAGCCATTTCAGCATTGTTCCTTATTGTATGATATTGAAGTACGGAGTAAAGGCTCTAGCTTTGTTTTAACCCCGCCCCGTTCGGGGAGAATGCGCTATATTTAGGCATTGTTCCTTTTCTTAATCCTACCCCTCTCCACCGAAAAGACAAGGATGCCTAACTAATACAGTCTGTATGTGGGTGGTATCAGCTGGGGTCTTTTTTGTCTCAGAGGGGTTATCTAGGGGATGTCAGCAGTCCTCATGCAAGTCTCCCAAAGCAGCGCGTGTCTTACATCCATGCCTTAGCCATTGGGTATATAACGATGGACCCTGCAGATACTCACACATCTTTGCGTTCATTCTTCCCTTGACACATTTATTTCAAGTCATATCACAAAGGAAAAAAAGTGAACCCTGCAACAACAACGATCATGGACTCTGGGCATGATCCATTGCTGTCTACGCACCAGCCTTTCCCGACAGAAGGAAAAAAAGAATCCAGGACGAAACTGACGCCATTTGTTCTCACGATCACTTTCGTTTCTGGCCTCAGCAGCATGCTGTCTGGCTGTACGTTTTATTATGGTACACAGCTGATATTATACTGACCTAGATGCCAGATGAGACTGGTGTCACCTCCGCAGCCCTTGTATCTATTGGGTCTTCACTGTCTGGCCGTGATCTCACGTCGATTGACAAAGCGATGATAACTTCAGCCACAGCCTTTTGTGCTCTTTTCACAGCCCCCTTTGTATCACTACTCGCTGATAAGTTAGGCCGTAAGCGACTCATGCTTTATGCCGACGTGCTCTTTATCACGGCCTCGGTATTCCTAGCGTTCTGCAAGACCATCACTCTTGCTATCATAGGTCGATGCATAATCGGTATGGCAGTGGCATTCTCAAGCGTGGTAGTCCCTCTGTATATAGCAGAGATCGCTCCAGCGTCACGCCGAGGGATGCTGATCACGGCAACGATTCTCTTGACCACGCTAGGACAGATTGTGGGATTCATGACCGCGAGCATGTTTGCAGCCTGGGGCTTGAAAGCTAGCGGTTGGCGGTGGACATTCGCTCTCGGAGTAGTCCCAGCAAGCACCCAGGGTCTTCTTATCAGCACCATGCCCGACACGCCTCGCTGGCTAGTCATGGTAGGCCGTATTACTGAGGCCAGGCGTGTCCTACACAGAATCTATGGCAACGGCGTCGACTCTGAACGTCTTACGGATGCATTGATTGACAACATCCAGGCGGATGTTGGAGAGTTGCGAACAGCGCGTCAATCAAGACGACAGGCTGGACAAGGACGGTTTCAGTTTCTAGATCCATGGAAAGAACTTCTCAGCCAACATCGCTATCGTCGAGGACTGACCATCGCAATCTTACTCATGGTGCTTCAACAATTCTGTGGCTTTGTGAGTACTCCTTAGGGGATACCGTACCTGGCGCCTGTGACTAACTTCTGTTTACAGACCTCACTCATGTACTTCTCAGCTACAATTTTCGAGTTGGTGGGCTTCAAGAATCCAACTTTGGCTTCGGTAGCTATCGCCTCAACAAACTTCACCTTTACTGCCATCTCACTCATCCTTATTGATAGAGTTGGTAGAAGACGGATGCTTCTTCGATCTCTCCCGTTCATGATTCTTGGATTGCTCTTGGCAGCGACTGGATTTCATTCTTTGTCGACCGGGGTATCACCCAAATTACACCAACAGCCAGATCACGGTGGCGGTGCGATTATCGTGCTGACAAGTATTATTCTGTTTGTGGCTTCATTCGCCTTAGGCCTAGGCAACGTCCCGTCGATGCAGAGTGAACTGTATCCGCTTGCAGTTCGGTCTTTGGGCAGCGGCGTAGCTATGGCGGCTGCTTGGAGTAGCAACTTCATCATTGGTCTGACATTTCTACCGTTGACTGATGCCTTGACCCCTACATGGACAATGGTGATGTATGCAGGATTATGCATCGTTGGATACTACCTTATCTACCTCATGTACCCAGAAACGGCGGGTTTAAGTATAGAAGAAGCGGCGGAGCTTCTCGAACACGGGTGGACAGTCAAGTAACTCTGAGCATCAAAGTACATCTACTTGGTTCCTTTCATGGATGGGTGTTGCCTAAGGCCTGTCACAACCTGTTGTGTTTATTGGTTGTCTAGTGGAATATCTGGGCTTATTACGATTCTATAGCTGGTTGCAACGGGATATCTCTTGTAAATCTAGCCTACTACTACTGACATGACGATCTATATACTTTGTACTTAGCAGCACAACATCTAAACAGAGAATAGCGTTTCATTGTAGGAAGCAAGGCAATCTAGTCGAGCTGATATGAAATCGCAAGATTCCAGATGGCTCGCGAGACCTGGGATCTATAGTTTTCTGCTTCTTGGAAGCCGTGTAACACTAATAGCAAGAGAACCACCAAGGAAGATCAGGATGACCCAGACAAGATAGCCGTCCATGATCTGATCACGGACACCAACTGCAAAGACTATTGTACTAATGGCCGGAACCACAGCTCGAACAAGACTGGAAGCTGATTCCGCAATTGCATTGAGAGTCCCCAATGTGCGCGGGCTAGGCGCTACTTCTTGAAGTCCCAGCTGCACTGCCGTAATGACCATGAAGACACCAGGTCCTAGGAGTGCCATTGCGCCCAACACAGCTTGATAAGACATAAAGGCCACTGGGCTTCCATTGCGAAGAAGTGCGTTCATTAGGATGTAGCCGGCAAAAAAGAGGGGGAATGCAACGACACCGGCGAAGATGATACCTCGGGTACCAAATCGACGGTGCAGAGGAGGAAAGAGAAGCAAGAGCCAGACAGCCTCGGCGGCACCTTGCACCGCCATGTACATGGCAATCTGGTGGGCCGAGAACCCCATTCCACCATAGCGTACTCCTGTATACAGAGTAAGACTCCCGACAGCCATGAAGGCAGACCCAATCAACATAACGTGGACGAAGGTGCAGAGCATGACGCTAACGCCTGGGGCCTTGACCAGATCCCATATGAAAGCCCAGTCAAGACCTGATGGAGTGGCAGGATCGTCAGCATACGAAATAGACTCCCTTTCCAGTCTCTTCTCATCGACGCAGAATGCGATGATGACTGCACTCGTGGCACTCATGGCTCCCACGGCTATCCCCGGCAATGCAAATGGAAAGGTTTCAAACAACTCCATGCCCTTGCACAACGCTGGATATTGGCTCACCGGGTTAGCAAGCGCGCCGCCGATGAGAGGTCCAAGGAATAGTGCCAGATTGCTCGCTAAGGAATACCAGCTGAATGCCTGAGTCCTCGACTCTCTGGTTGCGCAGCGCTCCGCTATCATCGCCCGTATGACAACATTACCCCCGGATACCAGTCCCGTAAAGCACCGGAATAATGTCATTGTCCACAACGATGAGGCGAACCCAAAGAGAACAGACCCAGCTGCCGTGCCCAGAAGACTCCAGACAAGCATCGTCTTGCCGCCCACTCGGTCTGCCATAGAGCCCCAAAATACCAAGACCAAAGCCTGCATGGCAGAGAAAAGAGACTCAATCAGGCCGCTATAGAAGCCGATTTCAGCCTCTGGCAGGCTCCCGTTTCGCTCCACCATCTGCGCAATGTATGGAAATATGGAGAAGAAGGCCATCGGTTCCATGAGGCGTGCGAAACATAGCAGTAAAATCTGGAATTTGGGGCTAGAATGGCGTTGATTCGGCTCTGCATGACTGGAGGACTTTTGCGAAGATTTCGGCAAGTTGCAGATATACGAATGTGACGGATTACGAGATTTGGAGAGGAGTGGAGTTGTAGGATCTACTTTTGTGTGCCGTGACATGATGCGAACAATTCTGGCGAGAATTGGATATTCCGTCTGCTGGTGTTGTTCTTTTGGATTGAATGAGGAATAGGTTGGATGCTTACACGAAGAAGATCTAAGCAAAGAGAAGGATGAAATATGACATGAACGAAAATGATTTCTTTTTTCATTTTCTTTTTATGTAGCACACCGCCTAAATCCAAAGCCACTTCAGAGGACTAAAAGAAATTCTGTCCATGAGCCACTAGTTCCAGTCTCAGACCCCTTCTTAAGGGAGACTAGCACAGCGGGAACACGTCTCCCGAACCAACTGCGTTTACAATGAGGCTCAAAGCTCCAAGACAAATACATAGCCAAAAGGTGAGATGTTGAGATTCACAGGTCCACTTGGCTATACCTCCCCCAGCAATGCCACTGCTGATCTCCTACGCCACCGCCCGAACGAGATCTTGGAGCCTGGGATGCTGAAGCAGGTGTCTCACAGTCAGCTCAACACCCGCCTTGCGAGCCAGCCCTACCAATTTCATGGCAGCGATGGAATTGCCGCCGATCTTGAAAAAGCTGTCGCTCGGCGCAATGGTGGCTGGTTCGATGCCCAGGACCTCCCCCCAAATGTCGCGTATCTGGCCCTCGGCTTCCGAGACAGGCTGCGTGGCGGGCTCTCGCCCTGCTGCCTGGCTTGCCATGATCGCCCGGAGTGCTCGGCGATCGACCTTGCCATTGTCGTTTAGGGGAATCTTGTCTAGAACCGCGATCGCCCTTGGGACCATGTAGGCTGGGAGTCGGGTCCGCAAGATTTGGTCTAGTTCCTTTTGGATCTCTTGTCTCACCTGGCGTAGCAGTGGTTGGCTGCAGAGAGCGGCAATCTCTCGATCCCGGTGATCAGTGGGGAACCGAAACATGACCCGGCTCTCTCCCTTGGCTGGCTGGTGCTTGTGAAAAATGGCGTCGATGCCACCGCGCTGCGAGAATTGCCGAGCCCAGCTGAGGTCCACACGACAGCCCGCCTGCTCAGCTAATTCCACTAGATCAAGAGCCGACATGGGAGCTTGCTTTTGGGAAGACTTTCGAGACATAGAAAGCCAATCCGCATCATCATCACTGGCTTCTCTCCCTTGATCGAGAAGACACGAAATAATATGGCTCGTGAAACTTGATTTGCTGTGCCGAATATTGCTCACACCAATGCATGATGAAGTAGCGATTCCACAGCGCACGAGGGTAAGCAATGATTCCCGGCTAAGACTCTCAGCCTGGAAGTCGATCCACTGAATCCTGTCAACCTTGTGAATTACCCGACTGGGCTGGCCTTCGGCTTTGACGTGGATGACGGCTTCGTACCGATAGGTGCTGAGTTCATTGGATGCACGCATTCGCTTCGGCAGAATCTCGACGTGTTCGATCTTGTCTACCTTACCCAGCAGCTGGGTAAAAAAGCCTGGATCGACCAGCAGTTCTGCTTCAGCTTGTCTCATGTCGTCCATTACGCGACGAAACTCGTGCTTGGTGGCTTTCCCGCCTGTGACGTGGCATGCCCTTGCCGCCAAAAACTCGTCGTGAAGGGTCAATGAGCGGATATCACCTAGGAAAATCGTTTTTACTCCCTTCAGCTGCACCAGCTCCTGTATTGTGCTGAGTAGGTACGCTTGATCGGGAAAATACTGTATGACCGAGTTCAAGACCACGAGGCTGGGAGACAAGGTATGACTAAACCGCGCAAGCTCGGCCGCAGTGCCCTTGAACATGGTGACTTTGCCTGCTGCTGCTGGCACTGATTTGGCGGCCTCGGAGACAAAGTCTACTGCCCGTCCTGAAGGTTCAAGGCCAGTATAGCTCTCAAGCCCGTCGAGGAGATTGAACAGAATCATTCCAGAGCCTGTTCCAATCTCAAGAACATTGCCAGATGGCTTTCCATTGCGAATTGACGCCATGGTATCGTCCAACCACTCATTCATCTCTCCTTTGTCAATATCGCTCCCATCATACATTGATGTCCAACCTTGAAAATCGCGTCCGATGGACTCGGGCTTCACGCGAGATTTTTATGTGTCAGGATTGTACCCTTCGGGGTACCTGTAGAGCCAGAGGTAAACACCAGATACATCGTGGATGACGGGGTTGGAAGTACATCCGGCTTTCGATATTCCTTTTCGTTCAACTCCTGAATCATATGGGAGCCAAGAGCAACAACTTGCGGTGCAAATCGCTTGCTCAAGGTCTCGTTTGCCATCGAGGTGATAACCAGCTGAGCGTTGGTTTTGCTAAAGATAGTCCTCAAACGCTGCTCTGGGATTGAAGGATCAAGAACCACAAAAGCCGCACCGGTCTTGAGCACGGCCAAGATGGACACGGTTGTCCACATTGACTTTTCAAAACATAGCGGAATGATTGCACCATGAGATACACCAAGTCCAATGAGGTGACTTGCCAGGCCGTCGGCAAGACGGTCAAGTTCGGCGTAGGTCAGGTCACCATCCCAGGCGCATATAGCTGGTGCTGCGGGTTGTAGAAGTGCACGCTCCTGAACTATGTCGTGAACGCAACGACTGATTTCCTCGGGTACACTTTGATTCCATTCCCAGACTTGATCCAAGTCCTGTGCGGGTAATTGGCTAGCGCCTGGCTTCTTTGTCAGTACTGAGGCGCTTTCAGAGTGTCCGACCATTTTGGAGTGGTTTATCAAGTCAAGTTGTGCTTGGCTAAGTTCAACAGTCGGGCGTGTTAGTTGATTGTTGATCAGGTTAATCGTTTATCTTTGCAGTAAAGTACGCTGAATAGAAACGAGGTATTTTTATGCTGACATCTCTCTACAAATTGTCACAACAGCCCTACTGGCCAGAGCAGTATCAGAATGTCTTCCGCCCGAAGCACAGAGTGATCAATTAGCAGCGCTCTGCTAGTATTGCATTGGCACCCGCCAAAAATTCCCTCCACAGCCACGAAACCAGGCACGAAATGGAATACGGCCGCCAATACCTATCAGTAATCGTATGTGGGGGGTCAGGCTTATCGACTTCGAATTGGTCTTGGTGCATACCATTGCCTGCCGACAACTGAGACACGTGTGTTGTTATTGAAAGGCGACATCATTCTACAATGTGCGTACATACTTGCATTGAGAGATAGAGGCACGTACAGTATTACGTAGCAGGGGTTTGGACGCGGGGTTCAGGCTGCATGTGGCCGCAATCGGTTTCACCATCTCAGATCTGTAGATTGCCGCAGCGGGGATCCATATGGAATGGCACATCGGTGAGATAATCCCTACAAGTCTCGGGTACCTTCTCCCTTTTCTCCCTGTCCCGTGAGCCCGTCTTCCCGTCCCGGCAGTCCGTCTCCCCGTCCCGTCTCGCCCTTCCGTTCCGTCCCATGTTAGCTTAGCATAGTGCACGCCACCTTGACGCTGGTGTGAAGCACCTCATCTCATTCTGTGTCAGAAGTTGCGACATCATCGTCAAATTGGACCACCTGCATCTTTTCAGCTTCCACAATACCCTCAGACTTGAAGATCATGTACTTTTTCAAGTCTATCCACACCGCAATTTTACCATCTCCTGCCTTATGCAGAACCATAACTCTGGACTTGTCGGTGAGGATTCTATTTTGCACAGCGACCTCAGTCGCCTCCTCGCCATTAGGCAACAAATTTCGCGGAATTACCATGCGGGGGTCTTGAGACATGCCAGAGCCCCTTTCTGATCTCCTTTGTATGTGCTAGAGGCCTTACGCGATGTCAGGTACCGATGATGCCCATTTCATTCCAGCCATAGACGCAACATGAGCAATATTGATACGCCCTTTGCAAGGGAAAGTCTTGGAAGCAGGAAGCGAAGCACTGTGTAAACGCATCCCGTCAATCACCATCAAATGTCTTAGGCAACGAGAGGAGGAAAGAGACAAGGTCTGATCCATTGCGGTTCCTTTTGATGGATGATACATACGGACAAGGAATCAAGCCTTGGATGCATAGAAGGACGTGCATATCAAGTTTCCGCTATGTTTTACCTCATTTCATCAGGGCTCGCCGTTCTATGGCAGGCGCCGTATTGTTTAGCTGAGCGTGGTCATTGACTGAGGTAACGGAAGAATCCATTGTATCCGGGCATAGGCTCATTATCGTGCGTAGTAATTAGAGAATAAAAGGGCGTGAATATGAACACCCAACGGACACGATTGCAACATTCCTCACTGCCATTGAACTTCCCCAACTCTTCTCTTCAGCCGTGACCACAATGCTCTCTTCAACAGCTTCCAACATCCAGAACTACTCCCTATCCACGGAGGCCCTTTGGCTCGGCCTCATTGTCCTCTCAGTCCTTCTTGCTTATGCGTGGCTATTGTTTCCCCTTCTCCATGGGCGTTTTCATCACATCCCTGGGCCCTGGTACTGTAAGATTTCAAGTCTCCCTCTCGCTTTTTACGATATATCATGCTGTCGAAACAAAGCTATCCTTGACTGGCATAGGAAGTACGGGCCTGTCATCCTCATTTCTCCTAATGAAGTTTCGGTTTCAGACCTAGAAGGTACCAGGGATATTTACAAGGCGACGGGCCGTTGGGCCAAGAGCGGCTACTTTGATCATTTCCAGGGCTATGGGATGCGATCGGTCTTTTCAACAAAGCCATACGAAGACCATCGGAAGAAACGCAAGTATACCTCAGCGTTTTATCAAGCCTCAACCATATACAAGGTACCAGAAATCGAGCACCATATCAAGGCCCGGTCTCTGGCTTTTCTCAACCAGGTTAAAGCCGGTCAGGCGGTTGATGTCTACAGCTTGACATCTTGGTTCGCATTTGATAACATAACATTTCTGGTGCTCGGCCCTGATTACTCTACTCGCTCTTTGGACCAAGTATGTCTAGAGCGTGGCATTCTTTCAGGATTAAAGTCTCAGCAATTCTTCGGTCCCTTTCACCACCGATATCCCCAGCTTTACAAACGTGTCTCTCAGATACTGCAAAGATTGAGTTCGCGTTTCCACTATCTCTCAGCTGATGACGCCTTGGCCGTTTGGTGTCAGCAGCGGTTTTCTATAGCGGCGCAAGACCCGACCTTATCCAAGTCTCACTCTCTAGTTCGACATCTCTTGGAGATAAAGGAGATTGAGGCGGATGAAGGATCAGATTATCTTCAGTACATAGCAGCTGAAGTTCTTGACAACATCAACGCTGCTGAAGCTACTGTTGCAGTAACTGCTACGTACCTGATATGGACTCTGACCCAAGTACCGCACTGGCAACAGCAAATACGCAGAGAACTCTCGGTACTACCCAGGCTGGATGATGGTAGCCTCTCCTTTTCCGACGTCGACAGCCAGGTCCCATCATTAGAGGCCTGTCTACGGGAAGTCTATCGTCTCTACCCGGCTTCTAGTGGCAGGGCCGAGCGCATCGTACCGCATGGAGGGCGTGACTTGTCCGGAGTCTTCCTCCCACAAGACACGATCGTCACGTCGTCTCTTTTGGCTTTGCACTACGACCCGCAGGTTTACCCTGACCCCTCAAGCTTTTCTCCTGAAAGGTGGCTCGCGGGTGATGAGAAGTCGCAAAAACTCAGTGACAGATACCTGATGCCATTTGGCTATGGCGGGAGGGTCTGTCTAGGAAAAGCTCTTGCTACAATGGAATTGAAGATGCTTATGGCCAGCCTATACCTTGAGCATGAGAGTTTGCCAACCACAATCTCAAATGCTGGTACTATGAAGCAGTGTAGTACACACGATGCGGTGCCAAAAGGATTGAGATGTGTAGTTAAATTCCGGAAGACGGAACCTTCTATTTGAGGTCAAAGAGGCATGAACAGACAGCTCAATTCGGTAGACTCTTCTCAGTTCGATATACCATTACTGGGAAAATATTAACATTGTCCACGTGTTTGTGCGTAAGATATCTATACTGTATACAGCCTCCTATTTTCAGCATGTGGGTCTAGTTTTGCAATTAAGTCTTTGCACGTGGGAACTTCAAGGGCTGACTCATAATACCCTGCACCCACAGCGGTAGTATTTATTCTTGATATTTCTTCTTCCACCTGGATCGTCAAAGAAAAACGATCATCGGCCTCCTAGAATCTAAAATCAATAGCACAACCGATAAAATGAAGTACGAGCGTATGGCAATCGAGAAAGAGGCCCCTGAGGAGGTCGGCGCCATCATCAAGTACAACTTGTCCGAGAGTGCCATTGCGGACCAGACACTTGAGTCCTTGGGTATTGTCATTCCCAGCCAGTCTATCCTGACATACACAGAGCACAAAGGAAGCCATCATATACGCTCTGTCGTCGCTCAAGCTTCGGGCGGAACCATCACCCCCGATGATGTACTTGTCACCGCGGGCGCCTCAACTGCCCTGTTCATCATCAACACGGCGCTCATTGGGCCTGGGGACCATGCCATTGTGACACGGCCCAACTACGCCACCAATCTCGAAATTCCGCGGTCAATTGGGTGCGATATCTCTTTCATCGACCTTGAATTTGAGTCGCAATTCCGCCTGGAAATAGAGCGTGTCGCAGCCGCCATTCGGCCCGGCATTACAAAGCTCATCAGCATCTGTTCCCCAAACAACCCTACAGGAACAATGTGCACGCTCGCGGAACTGAAGCGTCTTGCTTCGCTGGCCAAGGAAAACAATTGCTACCTGCTGATTGACGAGACATATGCAGACCTCGTCGACTACACTGCCGACGACGTGGACCCATCACCAAGGGGAGCATGTCTCGGAGACCACGTCGTCACAGTATCCTCCATGTCCAAAGCCTACGGCGTACCGGGAATTCGAGTAGGATGGCTCACTACTACCAACCCCATCCTGCAAGAGATGTTCCTCGCCGCCAAGGAGCAGATCAGCATCAGCGGGAGTGTGCTGGACGAGCTCATCGCCGAGCAGATCCTCTCTCGTCGAGACACGCTCCTCCCCGCCACCATTGCGGAGATGCGCCGCCGAAGGGACTTTGTAGCGGGCTGGGTGCATAAGCACAATGACTTGGTGGACTGGGTGAGGCCCGATGCCGGCGTCATGTGCTTCATCAAGATCAAGAAAGAGCCCAAGGGCGGTATTGAAGCGTTCTACAAGCGCCTTCTCGATGATTACGGTGTGTACATTGGCCGTGGTACCTGGTTTGAGAGGGATGATTGCTTTTTCCGGCTTGGGTATGGGTGGCCCACGTTTGAGCAGCTCAAGGAGGGGTTGGACAAGATCTCAGAGGCCCTGGCGGCATGATACGTACGTATTTATGCACGTATGGGCCCAAGTGTCAAGGATCGGCGGTAGCTAGCTGAATAAGAACGCTCGGAATGGTTTCCTCTATTTTCGCTTGGTCAATGTATTCGACTAACTACCTAGTAGTTAGACCTTATTGGGTAAGTTGGTGCCAGGGTATTTTCCCCTCCCGTTCCGTGCCGTGCCGCGTCGCCATGGACCGATCTTGGTGATGCACTTGGAGCCTTGATTAATCTACATCTGCATCATCCCAGTTTCCGGAGTGAGACACTGGACAGCTCTGTTTCAAGTCTCATTCAGGGTGGCAAGACATCAGCTTTATCTCCTCACCGCAATTCAGTGCATAATTGTCTTGGAACGAAATTATGGCGTGATGAGACACCGCAGCAAGGGACAAGAACAGTCATTCCGCAGGCTGTGAATTTCTGAGACGTCTTGTACAGATTGTTCTGTGGAGACCAGGGACGGTGATGTCGCAGCTCAGCTTCTGATGGAACTGGAGAGAATTCCCCAAGTATCAACGGTCTTGAGGCAATACCTAGTCAGCTTACCAGTCAACCAACTCTGCTCAATCTTGTTGTCACACCTGCCACCTATCGTTTCTGCAAAGGCAAGCAGCCTCTTTGTTACCCAGGGTTGTGACTACTGCTAGCTACCATGGGCGCACCTAATCCTAAGTCTGAGGAGGGCCCCCAGTTGAGCAAAGTCAAGATCGCTGTGATAGGCGTAGGTACTGAGCCCAATCCTCCAGGTATCACTACCACGCAGCATGACTTACGACAACAGGTCCGGCAGGTTTGTCTGCAATCAAGGCTCTGAGAGAAGAGGGCTTTGATGCCATAGGTTTCGAGCGACGAGAACGTGTAGGCGGCGTTTGGTCCTACAGCTCCAACTCCAGCTACACATCAGTAGTCCCGGAAACAGTTTCCAACGTTAGCAGATTTGTTGTGAGTTACTTGTTCATCCCATAGCCATGATCATCTGGCTGATTTGCAAAAGTCTGGATTTAGTGACTTTCCAGTGCCAAAAGGTTCGTTGCAATTGCGAGCACCACCATCGGCCAATTTCTGACCATGCTGACGGCCCAGATCTGCCTCCATATATGACGGGTGCACAGGTTGGGGAGTTTTTGGAATCGTATGCCCAGCATTTCGAACTTGAAAAGCATATCCGTTTCGAGACAACAGTCCGCAAGGTACTCCGTGACAAGGTGGATGATGCATGGAACGTCTACATTGTAAGACCTGATGGGAGCGACTAGATTCTAAAGTTTGACAAGGTTGTTTTCGGCTCTGGATCCGAAAGCATTCCATCATGGCCTCCAATGCCGGGGAGAAAGATCTTCCAAGGAACCGTCATTCACGGCCAGAGCTATCGCAAGTAAGTCATCCATCAAAGGGCTAAATGGCAAGACTAACTGTCCCGAGACCCGAAGACTTTTCTGGCCAGAGGGTTCTAGTTGTTGGTATAGGAAACACAGCTTGTGAAGTGTCGCTCAGCCTCACCAAGCATGCGTCCAAGGTGTACCAGTCCTATCGCCGCGGCCGAATCATCATCTCACGATACGACGACAGCGGCGTGCCTACGGATCTCACTCCCTGGACGTCTCTACAGTTCAAGTACATGACAGAGCATAAAGTGCCATGGATTGCCAATCGTTTGGCTAACCGCCTCACGGAAGAGACCATGTTTCGAGACATGGCACGTTACGACCTTGACACCAGCTTATCGGAGAGCCAAAGATATAAACGCGCTGAAGAAAGAATTAGGGGAGAATGGCGTCTTATTCCTCACGCCAACATGGAGTTCACGCATCCTGCTGTGCAAGACGACTTCATGGGAGCACTCTACTCAGGCGCTGTCGCTCCTGTACATGGGTTCAGGGCTTTTGTGGGCGAGAGCAGTGTGCTCCTCGGCGACGGGTCCACGGTCGAAGTCGATGCTGTCATCTTCTGTACTGGTTACACCCTAGACTACAGCCTCATGCCAGAGCTAGAAATGGATGGAGCTTGTGGCGTGCCCCTGACAACAGCTGGCCAAGCAAACAAGATGAATGAGGCTGGCGTGCCAAAGGAGCTTTCTCTTCCGCGACTACACCACATGATCTTTCCTCCAAAGTGGGCCTCGTCTGTTGCGTTTCTGAGCTGGATCTCCGCTTTGGAGACAGCATGGTGCGTGTGCGAACTCGCGTCCATGGCTGTGACCCAGATCTGGGCGGCTGGGACTTCTATCCAACAAGGATCCCCAGCGCCGCCACGGGGTTACAGAAAACTCGCACAGCTCCCGAGCGTGGCTGACATGAACACCTCGGTTGACGCTTATCATACTTGGTGGCGTCTCGGACGCATCAAGGAGCCATCAGCACACGTTGGACTGATCCGTCCGTATCCTTTCTACCGGTTCCTGCACGACATGGCCGGCACGGGAATGTACGAAAATGCTGGTCCCAAGTTCAGTTTGCGCAATCTGAAGCTACGATTCACGGACAGAAGCCTCTACAACTGTCTAACTCGGGGTCCGCCCAGTAGCTACGTATGGCGGGTGTTTGAAACGAATCCTAGAGGAATTCACGGTTGCGGAAGACGAGCACTGCCTCATGCTAGACAGATGGTCGAAGATGCGGTGAGTGTGTGCATTCTACATGGGTGAACTACGTGCTAATAATACAGTACCACGATTACGAGGAGTTTCTACAGAAGACAAAGAAGTCAGCTTGAAAGCACCTGTAATCTCAGCACTGGAATTTGGGAATAGTACGGGCAATTGCAATGATGCCAGGTTCTCGAGATTCTTGATTTAATTTGGCTTTTAAAGTATGTATTTAATTATATCTAAATTAGAGACTAGATTAGAGATCGTGTAGCAAAAAGCATAAATTACTCTGGGTGGTTACACAGCACATTGTCGCATCTCTACTTTCAGGATGATCTTGATCAAGATCTGATCATAGATCCACTATGTTCTTGATGCCGGAATGCTACGTAGATTGATGCGGGGTAGGTGGTGCTACCCTGGTCTTGTAGAATGAGTATGGCTGATCCCGGCTGTGAAGATCCCAGCAAGTGAAGATGTGCAGTGTACCCTGTGTATCTCAGCCATGAGCCCCTGAAAATGATGACGAGGCCTTTCAGTGCTTGGCGCTATACCTTGGGTTGTACCATAACGGCTCCAACACCATCCCCCACGCCACCCAGCCTTACAAATCGAATGGTGTGACGATGCATCAGTCCATGAGTAGAACAAGAGGGGTAATTGCCTCAGGGTAGAGCACGAGGTGGCGTAGATAATCTGACCAAGAAATGGCACCCCTCATCAAGCTGCATAAATTGAGTAAAGGAGTGCTCATCAACCGACCGCTTGTTCAGACACCGGTACAAGCTCTACAAGTTTCCAACAGCAGTCCAGTGTCTTCAATATTTACCATGACCAACACCTCGAAGGCAACCCAGAATGGTACAGGTAGACAGGCCCGGCCGCCATCTTCCAACAGCACTCGCTCCTACTGGCACCGCGATCCATCTGACCGGCTATTGGGTCACCGCACTACAGAACTCCCAACCACAGCCGATGTAGTTATCATAGGTAGTGGTATCACGGGTACCTTTGCCGCACGAGAGCTTGTTGCTGGAGGTCGAAGTGTCCTCATGCTCGAGGCCCGAGAGGCGTGCTGGGGTGCAACAGGGCGTGTAAGTCCTTCTCTGCCAATTCTTTTTGTCTCCCTGATCAGGACAGAATAAGTACAGATACTTACCGAGTATCACTAGAACGGAGGTCACTGTCAACCCGCTGTATGGGATGCCCCTGCTGATGTGGCCCGCTTTGAACTTGGCACCTTTGATCTCATCGCCAATCTGGTTGCAAAGTACAACATTCCATGTGACTGGCAAGTCATCGGAGGTGTGCATCCCATCTTCTCAGAAGAGGTGCTTGGAGCTGTTAAGCAGCAGATGGAGCGCCTGCAGAAATATCCAGACCTCCAGGATAAGGCAATCCTCATTCAGGACAAGGACGAGCTCGCCCGAAAACATGTCCCTGAGGCCATAGCTGCAGTATTCCAGCCGAATGCTGCAAAGTGCTGGCCTTACAAACTCGTCGCATGGATTCTCGAGTCTCTCCTTGATCAGCACGATGCATCCATGTTCAATCTGCAGACGAACACTCTGGTTGATCGCATCGAACGTGGTCAGTTGTCATGGAGCCTGCATACTAAGCGTGGCCAGGTACAAGCTCGACATGTGCTTCTCGCGACCAACGCGTACACGTCACATCTGGTTCCTGGGATGTCGGGCCTTATCACGCCCGTGCGAGGACAAGTCTGTGCACTTGAGCCGCCCGCAGGGACCACGCAGCTCCCGCACAGCTACGTTTGGATGAAGGGCGCCGATCACCAATACTTGATTCACCGTGGGCCGGAAGATACCCAAGACAGGTCTGCGAGCTCAACGGATAGGTCAATCATATTTGGCGGTGATCGACTGGCAGAGCGGCTTGATGGAGAGGAAGGTGTATGCAATGATGACGAGATCAACCCGATCATCAGTCAGGCTCTGCATCGGTGCGTCAGTGATGCACTCATGCTACCTCTTGAGGATGGCAATGGTGTCGAAGCCCAGGTACTGGATGCCAAGTACGAATGGACGGGGATCATGGGCTATTCGAGCGATGGTGGACCTTGGGTTGGGCGCTTACAGGGGTCTCTAATTGGTAATTCCAGTGACGAGGGGGGATCTGGGGCTGAGGATACAGGGCTATGGATCAGTGCGGGATACACAGGGCACGGCATGCCGGTGGCGGCAAGATGTGGAGCTGCAGTCGCAGAGATGATACTGGGTAGACAAGGTGGTATTCAGGTTCCTGGTGCATGGGGGGTGAGTGAAGAAAGAGCCGCAGCGACGCGGGGGTTGGCGATTCCCCAGACACTGAGAGAACTTCTAAACGAGCTGCCAGCCGAATAGCTGGGTTACACTGCATCTGGAAGCACCTCAATCACATGTAATCGCTCTTTACATCTCTTCACACCGCCAGATATTGATAAACAAGTCATGGATAAAATCACATATGTATGTACACTTCGATCGTTCAGGTTCGTATATTTGGACCCTGGTATCTCGGTGAGCTAGGATCTGACTGCATGTAGGGAGGGGTCTCCAAGACATTTTGATATCTCGATTGGTGAAGGAAAGAGAAAAGAGATGACAGAGATCAGCCAAGACATGGCCTACAGGTAACGTAATCTTGCTTTTTCAGGGTACAACCACACAATCTGTACATCTGTAGCGGAGGTAATGGCGTACCATATCGGGCCTACATACCTACATCAAAGCAATGACACAATTGTATTTGTAAGACCATGCAATTGCAGATCAGTTTCTCAAGGTCCATGTGCCTTGGAGAACGCATTGAGCTTCAAAAGGTAGGCAGGAAATCGAGTTGTACCATGCCCATACAACATGGTGAGAGCCGGGACGGAATGGACGAGGCTAACATGTACCTAACCCTGTACTAAACTCCCGAAAGGGACGGAGAAAAGGCCCAAGCCCAAAATGGAACTTTATAAGTCTTTTCTAAATGTATGATCCAGAACATTCACGACCACGAAAATTAAGAATATAATTGAATTCTGTCTATCATACACAACTTTCGTTGTTGTAGGCATAAAGAGTCATTCCATCCTATAACCAAATCAAATCGCAAGCATCAAATATGGGTTCACTCGGCACAAGCCAACTTACAATTGATTGGCATGCTCTGCTGAAAGGAGATACCGATCCGTCCTCAGCTTCGTCCGTGGCGCATACAGCAACTGGCGATGCCGTGGATTATGAATTCTCACCATTGCGTGGGCATGTTTCCGACAGTCAACTTTCGTCCTTGATCCTCTCTGCATGGGGATTGGTCGTCAATCGACAGTTGGGTTCTGACGACGCTGTGATGTTTGATGCTGCACTGCAGAGCTGGACAAACGGAGGGATGGCTGTTGTACCGCTCCGCGTTGAAACTGCAGGCGAGAAGACTGTTTCTGAATACCTTCTATCTGTGCAACGGCAGCATGAAGACGCAAGAGGACAGTTGAATGTGAATGGCCTAGATGGACCTGTAACCACTGAACTCAAAGTACTATTCGTCATTCATCCGTCTGACAATACCTCGAAACAACTTCCCGCACGCCAGATGCAAGATCTGTCGATGAAGTATCCTTTCGTCGTTGATCTGAATCGAAGCACCCAAGGACTCCATGGGAAAGCAAGTTTCACGTCGACTCTCTTCAGACCCTCTTTGGTCAAAGCTTTATTCCAGCGCCTTGAGCATACGATGCACCAGCTTGCTAATGCCAATGCCGAAAGTAAACTGGCGGAAGTAGAAATGGTCACACCTCAAGATCTCAACATAATCTGGCGCTGGAACCAACACGTCCCTGAGCAGATCAATCGATGTGTTCATGACATCTTCACAGACATTGCCGCTTCTCAGCCTGATGCACAGGCAGTCTGTTCGTGGGATGGCAAGCTGACTTATGGGGAGCTTGATAGGCTTTCTACGGCCTTGGCTGGGAAGCTTTCGTCCTCTGGTGTGCAAGTCGGCACCATAGTGCCGCTGTGCTTCCACAAATCTCTGTGGACAATAGTCGCATTACTCGGTGTTCTGAAGGCCGGGGGGGCCTTTCTCCTCTTGGACCCATCACTCCCGGAGAAACGACTCCAATACATGGTCCAGACCGTCAACCCAAACCTGATATTGGCCTCCAAGTCTAATCACGACCTGGGATCGCGACTTGCCGAAGCAGTCTTTATCCTCGAGCCCGAGACCTTGGAAGAGCCTATTCAGAACTCGGACTGGCAGCCTGTTCAGCAGAGCCCGACATCTTTGATGTACGTGATTTTCACCTCTGGAAGCACGGGGATACCAAAATGTGCCATGATCTCGCACGCCAACGCCGCTTCAGCATTTCACCACCAGTCTGAAGTACTCCGATTCGACACCAAGTCCAGAATCCTCGACTTTTCCTCATATAGCTTCACCACAACTATCAGCAATGTCTTTGGGGCTCTGCTTCTTGGTGGCTGTCTGTGCGTTCCGAGTGAAGACGATCGACGAAACAGACTGGCCGAGGTCATCAGATCTCTTGAGGTCAACATTGTAGACCTGACACCATCCGTTATGCAGTTTCTGGATCCTGATGAAGTGCCTGACCTGGAGGTTATCATCTTTGGCGGTGAAGCTATATCTACAAGAGAGGTTGCTCGATGGTGGGGGAAAGTGCACACTATCCACTTGTACGGTCAGAGTGAGTGCACTTCGAATGCGGTCATCAATGGGAATCCCACCAGCATGGATGACGTTCTCCGCATTGGTACAGGATCGGGTTTGAACACCTGGATCGTGGATCCAGAGAACCACAACAAGCTGCAGCCTGTTGGATACATTGGTGAGCTGTTGCTTGAGGGGCCACTCGTGGGATGCGGGTATATGAACTAGCCCGAGGAAACCAAGGCGGCCTTCATAAATGATCCCGACTGGCTTCTCAAAGGAGTCACGAGTGGCTCGGCGGTATCTAACATCCCTGGAAGGCCTGGTCGCTTGTACAGAACGGGGGACCTCGTTCAGTACAGCGACGACGGAACCCTTAGGTTCTTCGGACGCAAAGATGCACAAGTCAAGATCAGAGGCCAAAGAGTTGAACTTGGAGAAGTTGAACATTGGCTCAAGAAGCTCTCAGGTTCGAACAGGGCCGTAGCCGAAGTCATAACACCACAAGGAACTGATACAAGTCCGACTTTGGTGGCATTCCTAGAAGGCGAGACAGCCGAGGCTGCAGAGGCCGTCGCCTCTCGTTTGCCTGCCGACCTGGAGGCCAAGCTCAGCCATCATCTTCCGGTTTATATGATACCAACCACACTTTTCACCATGAATTCTATCCCCGTAACGGCCACTGGAAAGGTGAACCGTAAAGAACTTCGTCAGATAGCCGCCTCTATGTCGGCCGAGCAGCTCGCTCAACTACGAACATCGTCCGAACCCAAACGGCAGCCTGCTTCTGACCTGCAGCAGACTATGCAACTGCTATGGAGCCGAGTACTCAAGATGGAGCCTGATCATATTGGCCTAGATGATAGTTTCTTCCACCTTGGAGGTGACAGTGTTGCTGCTATCAAATTGGTTGGTGAGGCACGCAAGGCTCGCATGAAGCTGGAAGTTGCAGACATCATTCGACACCCAGTCCTTCATGATTTGGTTGATACGAGTGTGCATGAACTGGACCGAGTCCAGGCATCAATCCCACCTTTCACTCTCCTGGAGAATTCAGTTGATGTCGGATCGTTCCTTGACGACGTCGCGAGCCGTCATGACATAGATCCAGCCCAGGTCCAAGATGCATACCCATGCACCCCCCTCCGAAAAGGCTTGATATCTCTGGCCTCGGCAAGACCAGGTGCATGTGTAGAGCAATCTGTGCTCGAACTAGCGCCGCACATCTCAGAGCATGACATCCAAGCTGCATGGTCAAAGGTTGTTTACACGATGCCCATTTTACGTACCAGATTTGTCCACCACGACACCCTGGGCATTGTACAGATTGTTCTTGACGACAGTATTCATTGGGCCACCTTCACAGGGCTGAATGAGTATCTTGAAGCCGATAGAAGGAACATCATGGACCTTGGCCAACCATTCAGTCGCTTTGCCTTGATCAAAGAGGATGCGGGCACCAACAGATGGCTTGTGTGGACGGCGCATCATGCCCTCTATGACGGATGGTCCGTTTGTTTGATCAAGGATGCAGTCCTCGACGCACTTCGAGGCGTACCAATCGAGCCAGGGCCCCAATTCCAATCCTTCATCCAGCACATCAGCCAGCAGGATCCCGAAAAGGTGTCTGAGTACTGGAGGCATGCTTTTCATGACTGTGATTCCGTACCATTCCCAACCCTACCGCCCTCGATCGATCAACCAGTAGCAGATATGGTCGTGCAGCATGACTTTTCGCAGCCCAAGCGGCTCTCAAACGGCATCACAACCACGGCTCTGATCCACGCGGCATGGGCCCTGATCATAGGACGCATCAACGGTTCGGATGAGGCAGTTTTTGGTGTCACAACGTCGGGAAGAAATGCCCCGGTAGACAGAGTAGAAGCTATCGTGGGCCCAACCTTTGCGACCATTCCACTTCGCGTCAACCTCTCTCGTTCCCAAAAAGTATCGAATTATCTGAACACCATCCACCAAACTTCAGCAGATGTGGTGGCTTTTGAACAAGCAGGACTGCACAACATCGCAAGGATGTCACCTGGTTGTAAGAATGCATGCATGTTTCAATCACTTCTCGTCATCCAACAAGACAGATCTGGCAGCACTGGCCAAGATGAGGGGCTAGGTGTTTGGAAGACACTGTCTCAGCATCGCTGGCTCAACACGTATGCCCTCATGCTTGAGATACGCATTGGTGAAAATGGAATCCATATAAGTGTGAGTTTTGATCAAAGAGTGATGGAACCGCCAATGGTTCGTGGATTGCTGAGTCGTCTCGAGTATGCAATGCAGCAACTTGACAATGCCTACGCCTCAGCTGTGACGTTGGAACAGGTCAATGTAACAACACCCGATGACCTGGATCTGCTGTGGACTTGGAACAGTCAAATTCCTGCGTTGTATGAGCAGTGCGTGCATGAACTCATCCGACAGCACGTCATCGCCCAGCCTAACGCGCCAGCGATATGTGCCTGGGATGGGAGACTCACATACATGGAATTGGACAAGCTCACTACAAATATTGGCCGCCATCTCGTCGACGCCGGCATACAACCCAACACTCTGATTCCACTATGCTTCGAAAAGTCAATGTGGACAGCTGTGGCCATGCTATCTGTTCTCAAGGCTGGCGCAGGCTTTGCACTCCTGGAGCCCAGCCTGCCAGAAGAGCGCCTCCGCACTATGGTCGATCAGTTGGACACAGATGTGATCATATCCTCGTCTTTAAATGCCGTGCTAAGCTCACGACTATGTCAAAGAGTCATAGAGATAAATTCAGACGTGGCCGCTTCTCTGGACTCCGCATCTGGCGAGATGAGCTTGCAAAACCCTTCACATATAATGTTCGCAGTGTTCACATCGGGCACCACAGGAAAACCCAAATGTGTGACGCTGACACATAGCAACTTTTGCTCCATGCTGAAACATCAGTGCGAGCTTCTTGGATTCCACGATAAAGTCAGGGTGTTTGAATTTGCCGCCTACTCCTTCGATATTGCTGTGCATAATGTCTTTGCTACGCTTGCCTCGGGCGGTTGCCTATGTGTTCCTTCAGACAAAGATCGTTGGGGTAATCTTACAAATGCTATGGCGGATATGGGGGCCACTGTTGCTGATCTCACGCCTTCCGTGGCGCGCCTCATCGATCCAGCGGGTGTGCCTTGTCTTGAGACGCTCATCCTGGCTGGCGAGGCTGTAGCGCTTGAAGATGTCACTCGTTGGTGGGGTCGCGTGAGAGTTGTCAATGCCTACGGACCTGCAGAGTGTCAAATCAGCACGATCAATGCAGATGCATCGACGCCAGCCGAGACAACCAGCATAGGAAAGGGAGCTGGGTTGTTGACCTGGGTAGTAGACCAGCATGACCACAATGCCTTGGTACCTCCGGGCTACATTGGTGAACTCCTCCTTGAAGGTCCTCTCGTCAGCCGTGGCTACCTTGGTAACCCAGAGCAGACTGCAGCTAAATTTATCCAAGATCCGAAATGGCTCTTGGGTGGTGTTAATGGTGAAGCGGGTCGCCGTGGAAGAATGTACAAGACAGGCGATCTAGTACGATTCAACCACGATGGAAGCTTGTCTTACGTTGGAAGAAAAGACACACAAGTCAAGATTCGCGGACAGCGAGTTGAACTTGGAGAGATTGAGCTTTACGTCCAGAGGTGCATGGAAGAGATGGCGACAGTAATTGCCGAAGTCATCTTACCGCGCGGAGAGACACCAAGCCCCATGTTGGTCATCTTCCTCGAAGCGACTGAGGGCGTGAAGCTCAATGAGGATACCTCTTGTCCTGCCGACGCCAACATTCTTCCTGTACCTTCGGACATAGACTTCAAGCTGTCAAACCGCCTGCCCAGACATATGAGGCCCAGCGCCTTCATCTATCTGCCCAAGCTACCTACAACAAGTACGGGCAAGACAGACCGCCGAGAGCTTCAAAGAATCGGATCAACATTCTCTGTCCAAGATTTGGTGAGGAAGCAAACTTCAGGGCGTGGCTTGAAGAGGCAGCCGAGTTCAGATGTCGAGCGGAAGATGCAGGCGATCTGGGCTGACGTTCTAGGCGTGAAGCCAGACATTATCGGATTAGATGATAACTTTTTTCAACTTGGAGGTGACTCAATTGCTGCGCTCAAGGTCGTCAGAAAGGCTCAGCAGGCTGGGATAAAGATGACCGTCATGGACATCTTTAAGCAACCAACGCTATCTACACGGCTAGATACAGATTCCACCTGACACCCTTGTTCTCTGCAATAGACTAGACATGTGCAATTGATGTATTGGTTTCTCAATAAACGCACTTGAAAATTGATTGCTAGGCCCCAGTGGCTCAATCCTTCAACGCAGCATTCTCCAAATCATCCAAGGCCTCTTTGATGCTGTCCGAAATACCGTCAAGGTACCTGAATGCAAATATCTCAAAATGATGCCCCTCGATGTCTGCCACGTTGAGAAACAAATCCTTCTCATACATGTCCCATCCCAGGTTCCGCTCCTTACGACCCAAGTGCATAGTTCCGTCTCTATCCAGCGGTACAGCTTCCTTGGCCCGGAGCAGGATGATTCGGGGGCGACGCTCTGCAGAGTCTGCATTCCAAACTGGTGGTGTCCACGCATCTATCATGCGGTTCGCATCGGCCATGGCGCGCTCGGCAAGAATGTGAGACATATCCTCTCCCTCCACAGATTCTTCACTTGCGGTCTTTGGGGTTGTTCCGTTCAATTGCTCCTGGGGGTAAACGGTGTCGATCATGAGGATGCCAATGACTTTGATGTTGGCGGCTTTGCTATCCAGTTGATGTGCCATTTCCAAGCTCAGGTGGCCGCCCATGCTCCAACCACCAAGAATAACCAGAATCCTCCCATTGGCATCGTATCGCTTAGGAAAGTCATTCTTGCCCACAACTTCTACGATTAAATCAACGTAGAAACGGGCCATATCGCAGAGCCCACCGATACAACATCGCTGATGAGCTGCTCACAGACGTTGCACAATCTCACCCGCTCAGTCGACAATTGCCGGTTGAGACTCCTCAGCTCCGCCGGAGCCTTGCCCCAGTCACGTAGGAAGTTGCTGTAGGCTTCCAGGGCTGTGACGACTAGGGGAAGCGTCCCCAGGACTATACCTGCAATCTCGAATCCAGACATCGGTCGCTCCTCATTCGGCTTTTTTGGAGGATTGTTGATTAAGAGAGCAGAGAGCCCCGTGAGCGGTTATTGAGGAGGACGGAGCGGCAATCTTACGACCTGCATATTATCAGTCCAATTAAAGAGTCGCTTTCAAACAACCCCGCACGATGCTGAGAAAGGCAATGTATGCGAGCCTGGCCTGATGAGCTCTTAACTGAACTTGCTGGTTCTGACCTCGTGTCGAGTCTTGGTTACGCACTTTAGGCCGGTCGCAACAACGCGCAGCAGCACTAGTCTAGGAACTGTCGGCCTGGCCTTGCTCATGTCCATTCCTCGCCATGGACAGTAACCAGGAGCGAATGCCGATTGCGCACAATGTCCGAAACGTCCTCAAGCTCTTCAGGGCGGTTGCGACATCTTTCAATCACGAAATCGATTCTCTGGAGGATGAGGCCGAGTCTAACGATCTGCGCGAGTTACTGATAACCTTGGAGAATGAGAATATTCGCTTCAAGATGTGGGCCGGGAACCTAGCAGCTCACCAGAGTGGCCCGGCATCGCTCGATCATCGGTTGAGAGAGGCACCCCATATACAAGAGCAGGTCATCTATCTTCTGCGCGACATATCAGAATCCCTAGAGGATACCATAGTACTCATTCCACAACAAGAGTCCTCTAAGGGTAGCAAAGATATTAGGGATAAGCCCAACTCTCTTCCTGAGGGCTCAGATCAAGACAGCGAAGACAGCTTCACCGACTCAGACCTTGACAATGATGAGAGTTTATCGGCAAAGACAAGAATATCAACGTCCTGCGCCGATATCACCGAGGCCATAGACTGTCTTCTACGCCTCTCTCTCGCCATCGCAAACCCAGCACCACATGAGAGATTCCGAAAGCTCGGCGCTGGGCCCAATGAGGACGTATCCTTCTACGAGGCACACGATATCCGCTACGTCCAAGACAAGTTCCCAAACATGAGTCAGGACTTGCCCGACGTCCTAGGCAAGTTTATCACCCGCCGGCGCCAGTTCTTCAAGTACCGAGAGGCACACCATGCCAAGTTGGCGGCAGGTCTGGATCAGGCGATTCAGAAAGATACAAGTCGGACAGAGGTTGTAACCAACACCGTGGCGTCCTCTCTTCCAGAGCACTTCAAGGGATCTGGGGTGATTGATGAAGATAATCGATCTGATATGGCTATGTCTGAGACGTCTTATGCTACCTCGGCTGGCTATTTGATGCTGGAAGATGGAGAGATGAAGCCTGCTCCTCCACTAAAGGCCCCCCCACGACCAGCTGAGGCAGACAAGGGAGTGTTTGAATGTCCATTCTGTTACAGGATGATATCAGCAAGTACCCGAGGGGCATGGAAGTAGGTGCTACCCTGTCGTCCGTCTGCATATCTCTAACACTGCTCACAGGCGCCACATCTTTGGAGACCTCCGCCCGTACACCTGTCTCTTCTCAAGATGTGCCGAATCAAATACAGACTTTGATCGACGCCATAGATGGCAACTCCACGTCTCCCAGCATCACTGGCGCACATGGTCTTGTCCATTCAAGTGCGGAAACATCTTACCGTCGGCGGTTGAACTCGGGGATCACATTCGTCATCAACACCTACCAAACGCGAGCAACGAGCATCTTAGCACAGTCGTGGCTCGCGGCGAGGTATCTGTCTCCAGTGATGTCACTCAAGAATGCCCTCTTTGTAGGCGGGCTGTTTTGGGCTTAAAGTCATACATCAAGCATGTCGGGCGACATCTTGAACAGTTAGCCCTGCATGCTCTTCCCAAGCTTGGAGATGAGGAGCTGGACAATGACGCTGAGAGAGTCGAGCAGAATGATGAAGAATCAAATTTAGAAGCTATTTCAGCCGAAGACGATAGTTTTGAGGCTTCTCTGAAAGCTCATGGGCAACCAGGAACAGATGAGGTAGATGGACAATCGGAAAGAAGCGGTCTATCTGCTAGGGATGTCGGACATAATGCTGAAGGCGACGTCACCGCTGAGGAGGTGCCAGATAGCGATACTCCCATGCCTCCAGCCGCCTCCTCCTCTAGCCAGCATGCAGTCCAGTCATCCGACACAGAATGATCATATCGAAGGTGCCTTGGCCAAGCTTGAGGGGTCTGCGAAGAAGTCTAAGCAGGCCCCGGTTGGGTTCAAGGAGCGAGGGCAGAATCCTTTTGATCCCACCCGCGAAGTTACCCAGGATAGTCGGCCGGTCTATACACGCATGTCACGCAAGTATCTTTCTCTCGAGACGTTGCGGGAGTTCGAAGTTGACTTCGATTTCGACGTGGACCCTGATTACGTCTTGGTCAAGCGGTGGGTGCCTGAGTGGGAACAAGATCGCCTGTGGAAGCACACTAAACTCATCCGGGAGAAACGGGACAAGATTCTACGTGCGGGGACATCAGAACGGAGGGATAATGAGCCTGAGTATGAGTGGGTGCGCAAGAGAGGCAGGCGTCATGCCAAGTCACCATCTCGTCTACCTTCAGTCGGCGATCACCAGCGTATCGAGGTTAGAAACACCAATCGCGATAGGGGTGCTCCTCCATCTCCATCTCCTACACCGCAAATCCACCGAGGACCAATAATTGAGCGAGAGGTCATCACACACTACCGACATATCAACCACGACGCTCCCCCAGAGAATAAAGATATACTGTGCCGAAACGTACTTATTTATGGCCATTGTCAATACGAGGACCAAGGCTGTGCCTTTAGCCACAACCAAAACAAACCCGACTCCAAGACGCAGGGTCAAGGGAAGAGGGGATACCAGAGCGACCTACCGCGATAATTTGGACAACCTCAAGGAATAATGGAAGGGCAAGGTCGTGGGTTTGAAAGGCTCTTTTACTCTGATTAAGATAATACCCAGTCACTATTACAAGTCGGCAACTACTGTAGTGAGGCATTACTTAATAGCCTTAAACGCACTTCAACCAATATAATTCTGTTAGGCATTAAAGCTAGCAACTGATGGTATAGAGGACGATGTTCTCGAATAACATTCAACACTAAAGGCAGGTTAGTAACATAATTTGTCTCCTCAAGACGCACATTACTAACACAAATAACCTATTTAATAGTTAGCAATTATCATTTCAGTCCAGCCAATAAACTCACACTTCCAACAGCACCCTGCCAGTGGCAGCCTCGTCCTAGAGTATCTGCCAATGCGCAGGTGTCGCGTCTCCAAGGAAATGCCTTTGGTTCCGCGTTTCCGCCCGTCGTGTCAGCCATAATACCCTTTCTTACAATCAGCCACGTTGAAAAAAGCTCAATAATACTACATACACAAAAGTAATGAGTATTGGGGTTACCAGCACATTCCCTGCTGTTATAATCAGCTGGTTTGGCCCAACCACTGTTTGTCCACCAGGGATAGTTCGCCGACACGGCAGGGAGGGAGACAATAATGATACTGAGGAGCTTCATTGTGGCGGCAACGGGAAGAAGTATGTAGTAGCGTCAGGTAACAAACGATAAGAATGCAGGCCAGATGGTTGGTCTGTTGGGACACAGGACTGCCTATTTATACCAGGAAAGATAATATTGAGCTTCACTGCTACTTTTCTCACCGCTGTTAGAACAACTTGACCCAGTGTCTTGAGATGGATCCTTAAGTTTGCTGGGTAGGGAATAGGACCACATATATTTAATTTAGGGATATTGCCGGTTATTTGTCCACCCCACTTAAGTACGTAAACCAGCATCGCCAGAAAGTATAAAAGATTAAAAGACCTCAGGCTGCTTGTTTCTGCTGGAGAACTAGTAATCCAGGGAGTTTCCATGAGTCAGTCCACGTGGGGTTTATTAACCGTGCATGTTGAAACTTTTATTTATTATCCACCTATACGAGCTCGTGAACCAGCTGTGCGTAGACGTCAGCTATCAGATTGATGTCTTTCCAAATTCTGTATGGATGCTGCTCATCATAGTGCCTTTTTATCCGGAGTTTCAGCCAGCTTCAGACGAGAGTCACGCCACTGCAAGCAATTAGTCTGAGTACTATTTGACATGAACACGGAGTGCAACATACCTTTCCACATGAGATCGGCTCATAGAGAGGAGGATGCTCCTCATCAATACACGTCGGCACAACCTCGCAGACCGCGTCCGGGTTGAAGCCAAGGAAGAAAGGCATGGCGTAGCGGGAGGTCTTTTGCCGGTTATACACGCGATGCACCGTGGATTTGAACCGATTGTTCGAGAGCCTCTGCAGAAAGTCGCCTATGTTGATGACCAGGGTCCCCTCGATAGGCCGTGCGTCGAGCCACTCGTCATCTGCCGAGAGGACCTGCAGCCCACCAGACATGTCCTGCCAGAGCAGAGTCACGCACTGGATGTCCGTATGTGAGCCAATACCCACGTCGACATCGTCGGTGTTTCCGTCAGTGCCGGGGTAGTGAATGTGCACTGCGTCTGCGCCGGGGGTGGTGATGGTGGAGTCGAAGTAGTCCTCGGGTAGGTCGAGAGCCAGGGCGAATAAACGGATGAGTTTACGGGCGAGGGCTAGCCGTTTTTGATAGAACTCGGTAAGTACAGGGCGGAAGTTTGTGAGATGGCTTGTCCTGTCCCAGACATAATCTGTGGATGAGAAGTTGGCATTGATGTCATCGACACAGTTATGAGTTTGGTCGATGCGAGTATCATATCGCATAGAGAAAGTTTCCTTCTTGTCTATAGCAGCGTCAGTAAATCGAGATGTATGGCTAGTCGGGTTGCCTACCTCTTGTTTCCTGATTGTTGATCTGGGTGCTCCCAACGCCGTGATAACCACAGAACTTGCCCGCCTTGTCAAATGAAACCCGGTCCTTGTCTTGCTGCTCCTGGTTGAAGAAGGTCTTGACCTGTTCGAGGGCTTGCTCAATCAATTCCTGAGGAATGCCATGGTTGGATACGTAAAAGAAGCCAGTGTTCTCAGCAGCCGCTTTTATTTTGGTGGCGATGGCCTTGCGCGCAGTCGCATCGCCATCAAGTGAGCTGAGGTCGATGACGGGCATCTCATCCAGGGTCGGAGTACGGGGCGCCCCACAGCGTACACGGCGGGAAACAGGTCCGTCCGGTGTCATCAGCTGCACCGTTGTAAACGCCGAGACGGGGGCTGTGGTCTCGATTGTGGTAGTAGCCATGGTTGTTACTCTTGATCACAAAGAGGGTGTATTGCAGGTGATGGGATGAGGTTGCTGATAATGGTAACAATTCAAAGTGGGGAAGACTGAGGGCAGGTTATGGTTAAGGTCTTCTTGACCTAGTGCAGACAACTTGGCTACTGTTAACTTCGCTATTAATGCTTAGAGCACTACTATCAGTAACAGGTCTGGAATTGGTGACTTGATATAAGATAACACCCGAGCGTTTGATGTAGTAGAGTCGTTGAAGCTGCGCAATATTTGCTCAGCTGTAGGTTAGGCACAAGACGGAGACCGTCGGAGATGGGGACCCGTAACTGCCGACGGGGCCATCCGTGGCGGAGTTCCCCGTTCCCCTATCGCTTGCAGTTCCCAGTTGTGACCCACAGAACTCGCGATTGTATTGGCTACACGGGTCGGACACTGGCTCTGCAATCTGATACGCGTGGCTATCTTTTGCGGGCACAGATAACAGCGTCACTAGTGTAACTACCCTGACCGGCGACCGTCGGACATGGCGTCAGCGCCAATAGGATCAGGTTGTATAGATCCGACCTTATCAATTCTAGATCCCATGCTTATGGTTGGTCCAAAGTTGATATGCGGCATTCTATAAACATCAACCCTGGTCCTCCACTTACAACTGCTCAAAGTCGATCCCTTTTGTTATAACAAAACGTTGGAGAAATCATGGCTTCACTCCTCTCCAAAGCCCACGATCGGCTCCTCGTGAAGAAACACTGCGCAGACGGAACAACCGAACCAGCCAATTTTCTCGATAATGACTCCATCCGTCCAACGCCCGTCAAGGACCGCACCTGGACGTCCATCACATACTCTGCCTTTTGGTTTGCTGCAACTGCAAATGTGAGCAATCTCTACGCAGCCTCGACCGGCCAATCTGCTGGGTTGAGTATGTGGGAGGCTCTGGCATGTTCGCTTGGCGGCCAGTTACTAGCTGGTTGTCTCATGGCGCTGAACGGTCGCGCTGGTGCCCTCTACAGAATTCCCTTTCCTGTTGCATGTCGAGCGAGCTTTGGGACTTGGGGTGCGTTGTGGCCAACGTTTAATCGTGCTGTCATGTCGATTGTTTGGAATGGTGTGAATGCTGTGCAGGGAGCGCAGTGTCTATAGTAAGTTAAACTCTAGTACCAGTTGGCCCAAGACTAAGCTAATCATTTGGCTCTATGCAGTGTCTTTCTTCACGCCATCTTCCCTTCCATTGCCAATATCCCTGACATCATGGGCTCCAAATCCGCCCTCAACTCGGCACAGATGCTTTGTTTCTTCCTCTACTGGTATGTTTCTACCACCCGCATAAGAGTATCCACTAACATCATCGTCGCATCTCAGGCTCATTAACTGCGCCTTTCTCTTCGTCCCCGTCCCCCGCATGAGAAAGCTCGTCCACATCAAAGTCGCTGTCTACTTCGCCGCCACCATCGCCTTCGTGGCATGGACACTTTCACAGTCCGGCAGTGTCCGCAAGACTTTGACTGAGCCGTCGACCGTCAAAGGCTCCCAAAAGTCCTGGTTGATCCTCAAGTTCTTCTTTCTCGGACTCGCCAGCTGCGGCACCTTCATCTCCAATGCATCTGATCTGCGACGATATGCCCCCAAGCCAAGCGACGTCATTGCTGGTCAGCTATTCAGCTTCCCGATGTCCAACTTCTTGGTCGGCGTGTTTGGCAATTTGATCGCGGCTGCTAGCAAGGGTATCTTTGGCGAGGTCATTTGGAACCCGCTTACAACTCTTGACATGCTCATGCAGGGTGATCGTCATACTTCTGCCAATCGCGCAGGATGTGCCTTGATCTCCTTCGCTTATGTCTACTCAACTGTGTTCTCCGCTATTTTCGAGAACTCCATCCCGTGAGATTGCCCTGTCTTCTCCGTTTCGAAGTAATTACTGACATGTAATTCCCCTAGCGCCGGCAACGACATCGCAGCTCTCATGCCCAAATACATAACAGTGAAGCGCGGCTTCTTTATCTGTGCAAGTATGGATCCCCTGATGCTCCTAATACTTGCAACAATGTATCCAGAACTCGTAACTAATAACCTTGTCTGTAGTCATTTCGTACGCAATTTGCCCATGGTACCTGCTTTCATCTGCGGCCGTCTTCATCAACTTCCTTAGCTCGTATCAGATCTTCCTCAGCGCCATCACAGGTATTCTCATCTGCGATTACTACCTCCTTCGACGTGGCGTTTTCGACATTCCCATGCTTTACTCTGGCCACAAGGACTCTACCTACCACTTCTTGCACGGCTTTAATCTCAGGGCGTTTGCAGTCTATTTGATTGCCATTGCACCCAACTTCTACGGATTCCTCTACCAAATGGGAGTTAGCGCACCATTGGGAATTCAGCGGTTCTACTATGTTGCCTATCCCGTAGGATTATTTCTGGCGTTTGGAAGCTTTTGGCTCATCAACACGGTCTTCCCGAGTAAGAATATTCCAAAGGTCTCGGGCTGGAGGGAACCCAAGGACTTCGTGGAGAGTCATGATGGTACCTTTGTCAATGTCGTGATTGACTCGTCTGATGCTGCCTCCGCGGATCAAGAGATGGGAAACGCCCAGAAGTCTGCCACGGAGAAGTATTGAGCCAGGATTAGTCCCTAATTGAAATGAATATCTCTTGTCCATCTGTCATAAGTCACGAAATATCCATTTCATCAATTGCGTCAAAATTAGAAACCCAGTAAGTCTACTATTGATCTCGCTCGCTTGCTTCAGTTGAAGTATACTCCATCCTAGTACTCAAAGCTTCAAAAGGCGGCCACCAAACATCAAGACCAGGCAACGTTTCAGTCTCTGTGTCCATCTCTGGTCGCGCCGCGTCGTAAACTCGTTTTCTCATCATGTTCATAGCCCAGATAGAGACTGGCTCAACAACATAAGTATCCTTTCGAAAATTATGAGCTTCCTCCATTAGATGAAACGTCTTATCAATGTCCCCAAGGTGGTCTGAGAACTCAACCAGCGTGACGTGCGCATAAGCGCAAATCAGAAAGTCGAAAGTGTGAATGATCTTCTTCTGCCTGGTTATTTCCCTTGAGAACCGTATTATTTGGTGGCTATGTTTCAGTATGCCCTCAATACGCTCGTCATAGACCGCTCTTTCACTGGCACTCTCCATATCTCCTCGTCGTAGTCGGGATAGTTCGCACCTGTTGGCGAGTAAGATGGATGTCGAAAAAGCAAACTTCAACTCCATATTATTATCCAAGTTAAACACTGCCATCCGTTAGTTCCAGCCATAAGGCTAGATAGTCGCAGTCATAACGCACGTGTTGCATTGGTAGTGTACCACTGTAAATAATCTCTTTGAAGTTGCGTTGCTGGAACGTGTTCTTCAACTATGCCTCGATATAGCAGGATAAAAAGCTCAAGCTCGGCCACAACTTCTTTATCTAAGTCATTAAACCCATCTGCGTGCTTAACTAAATCGATGTAATGTGCCGCCAGGTCCAGTCGCACAGCCGATAGTTTCCCTACACCGATAGTAAATCTTGTACACTGGTAAGTAACTTTTTGTGATAAGGCAGAGAGAGGATTGAAGACATACTTGAGATGTTGAAGACATGCTGCGTTCCACGTCAGGATCCGGTGTTTATCTTCTTCGGTGTAGCGTAATGATATTTGATGAACAGGGAAGTCCAACGAGAGCATAAGGTGAAGGATGAGCGAACCACTCAGGAGCCACGCGTCAATAAAGCTATCAGAATATCCGAGATTAAGATTAAGAAGACATGTCACAAGCATGGCGTAGAGAGACGGCAGGCTTAGAGGAGACTCCAACGAGAGCTTCGCGAGCTCAGACTTGAGCACGCCGTAAAGTGACGTATGAAGGTCTTTGCTGATGATGGAAAAGTTAGTTTGCATACCTGCGAGCAAGCAGGTCACAGAGAGAAGGTTGTACTCTCCACTTAAAGCTTTGTCGATGGTACTCTGTAAGAAGTGCAGTCGTGGGATATTCTTCCTGGATCTGAAGTACGCTTTAGCAAAGGTTAAGGCTTTATAACAGAGGAATGACGTCAGGCTCGTCTAAGAACCGCCTTGTTGTGAAGGAATATATTATCTTACGTTTCAATCAGACGAATTCCCAGTCCATTTGAAGCCAATTGAGCCGCAATCGACTCAGGTAGCTCGATGACGTCCTTTAGAGTTTCATGGTTGCCATTGATCCAGGTGTACATCTTTCGAATTACATGGACTGGAGCGACTGGTGGCTCAGGACGAGTTGCGGATATTTGATTCTCAGCTCCTGCATGAGAGACAACAGCTATTTCGGGGACCAAGCCTGGTATAGTCTGTTCACTTGGTGCAGTTTGTGGTTCGCGAGAGGTTGTGTTTTGGCTGAGCTCGCGCATAGCGCAGCGCAATTCCGCCAGTTCAGCCTCGAGAGCAGCAAGTCTGAGTGATAATTGTCAAACAAGATCATGTAATGTAGACTGTTGAGCTACATGCCTTGCTTCACAATTGCATCCTTGCACAAGCTTAGATGGGCTCCTAGGATCAGTGCGCTCAGGCTCTATGGATACCCGATGCACATCATGAGGGAGTTCGCAAGGCAATCTGCATGTCATATCAATGAGGATTTCCCGTAATTATAACAATGCTGAGATGGCTATAAAAAGTTGGCTGACCTCAAAGCTCTGCAGCGACTACAGACAGCAGAGCCGTTTGGCACTTCGCATCTAGTCTTGAGACGGCGACACGTCGGGCAGGACACTACTCGGCGACGGTGCTGAGGCATTTCTGGGGAGAGGGTATTTCGGAAAGTGAGCAGTCAAGTATGTGTAATGTTCCAGTAGTGTATGTGAAGCTACAGTTGATCAAGGTAAGAAGAGATAAGAGATTGGGGCATAGATAACTTGCCTCAAAAGAGGTATTTCAGATATTCCGAATTTAAGCCGCTATCTGCTAGTGCCTGCAACTAACTAAACTTGTTTGCTTGCTAGTTCTTGTTCGTAAGCCTGAACCTCTCGACTGGGTTGCCCCAGCTAATGCAATCAAATCATATACGGCAACCCCACCTTTTACAGGGCATCGACATACTCCGTAGTTCATGTCAATTTGTGAACCCTTACCAGGTGTTCAGTAGCTGTATAAAAGCAGGCAAGCTGAGTAGCTATCCGGACAGGGCCCAGCTCTGGCCACCAATATCAACGACCGACGTATGCCTCCTTCTGAATCCACCATTTGTGACGAAACTTTTAATAAGGCCCTAGAATTTGGAATGTTTTTTTATTTAATATTAATATTGTTATCCTTATTATTTAATATGTGATTATTTGATACAAAATTACTAACTAGCTGTAATAAGTCAAGAGCCTTCTCTGCACACTCCGTTATCTCTCCTTATCGCGCGGCATCGGGCCAGCACTTAAGGTGGTTTGTACACAAGACGGCGCTCCCTGATACCCCTCAAGAATTGAAAGGAATTTCTACTTGACCCGGTGCCGGCTATAGGTCACTAACTCCATCGCGCGCGCCTGGAGGTTCTTCCTAGTATGACTTATCGACCTAGACCAGGAGCAAGGGGCTTCGGCTTGCGAAGCAAAACGGGCCGTATACCATGTCGATAACGACGAAAGAAGTGTGATAAGTCTAGACCGATCTGCCTTGGGTGCGATAGAAACAATCTGATCTGCCAATAGACAGCTCCATTGAGCTCCAAGTCTCGGTCGGCAGACGTGCCTCGTGATCGTGAGACCCCTCAGCTAGATTCTAGGGAAACAACAACCCATACCGAAAAGCAACTGTCTTTCCGAGCAATCTTCCCAGTCACAACAGGTCCGATAATTGTGCCCGCCCAACTCCGCAAGGGCACGAATCGGTATCTCTTCGAACATTTTCTCCACGCCACACCAAAACGAATGGCTGGAAGAACATACCTTGAGAATCCGTTCCTCTCTTGCAACCTCAAAATTACTTTTAGAAACACCACAATGCAACATGCTATCATTGCTATCAGCGCTTCTCACTTCCTATACTGTGATAGGGTTAAGGGGTTAAAAAGAGGCTTTAGCCTTAAGGCCATAAAGGTAAAGAACACTAAAAAAACATATATAGGCAAGATACTTATTACCCTTATTATTACTTAAAATCTTACTTTTAGCTAAAAAGCTAAATATCTTAATAACTAACTCTAAAGGTATATAAATAAATAACTATTACTTATCTATAAGGATAATTAGGCTTAAAGTATATAAAATACCTAAAGGTAAACTACTTAATATAAATAAATCTATTAACTTAAGATAATACTTTTAAAATAACTTTTATTAAATTAATATAATAAATAATTAATAAATAACTTATAATACCTTTTTACTTTTTAATATATTTTATATTTTATAATATTATAAACTTACTATAAAGGCTATAGCAGTAACTTAATAGCTAAAATAGCTATAAAAGGCTTTATAAAAAGATTTAAAAAGGTAATATAAAAGATATTATTTTTATAAGCCTTATTTACTTTATATTTAATACCTATAAATAGTATTATAAAAATCTATAATACTAAAAGGATATTTTTTAATATAAATTAAAAAAGCTATTAAATAATAAAATAGCTATAATTAATAAAGTGCTAAATAATCTAGCCTAAATATATATTATAATAAATTTATAAAAGAAAATAAATACCTATTATCTATAATAACTATATTATTTAAAGAGTTATAAGAGATATAATAATTAGAGTTTCCAAACAAGTAAACTAGTCTATACTAGATTTATATTTATAGAATATATAAGGCATTATACTAAATACATTAGGTTATTATATCTCTTAATAGTTAATAGTATATATTAAGCTTATTAAGGTAAAGAAATCTTATTAATAGCTAATAAGTTAAGTTCTATTTAATACTAAAGAATATATTTATATACTATATAGTATTAATAGTAATTAAGGAAATTATTATAGAGTTAATAGTAATTCTTAAGAATTACTAATAATTATCTAGAATTACTAGTAATCTATTTTAGATATTAATAATTAGAATTTAGTGGTTATTAGGGAAATCTTTTAGTATACTGTAATTATAAATAATTAAAAGAAAAATATAAGGTATATATAATATAAGCGCTTTTTCTATTAGGTTATAATATAATTTCCCTCTTTTTATTAATTTTATCCTTAAGACCTATATATCTATTTTTCTTTTATATTATTTTTAATAAGTTTAACTTAAACCTATATTTTTTTACTATTATTAATAGAATATCTTCTATAGTAACTTAATATTATTTTATTTATATAAAACTTATTACTTTTACTAGCTATAAAATTATATCTTATTTCTTATATATTAAGAATTATATTAAATATATAATAAAAAATAGATAGAAGAATTATTTTAAATATATCTATTATAATTATTCTTATAATAGGAAAGATATAATATTATTAAAAGGTTTATTGTTTTATTATTATTATAAGGGATTTTTATATTAATTCTTATAATAAATTATTTAGTTTAAAAAAAGAATTAAATTAAAGCTAGTAAAAAGGCTACTAAAAAGAAGCTTATTTAATTATAGTATTAGTTAAATAAGCATCTTTTAAAGCTAATATATCTTTATTATTAAAAGCATTTAATTTAATCTAAAAGACTAAGGGCCCTTAAGTAGGATTTTAAGGTAATAAATAATAGTAAAAAGGCAAAGAACTTAATTATACCTTTTAATTTCTTTACTATAATAGAGTTAATTAAGGCAGGTATAATAAACCTTATTAACTGGTTTATTATTTTAAATCCTTTTTTAGTTTTTAGTAAAAGTTCTTTAGGAATTATTAGGTATTAATAAGGTATTTTAGTAGTTTTTATATATTTTTACTTTTTAGGTAGTTTTTTTACTTAATTAGGTATTCTATTTTCTTATTAACTGTTATTATTTTTTAAATTGCTTTTATTTTATAACTTTCTGGTCTTTTTACTTCTATAGGTTTATTATTTATTTTAATGGAAATTGTATTTTCTGCTAATTTAAGTAATAAAATATAAAAAACTAAATAGATTTTAATTCTTAATAGTAGGTTTAATTTATAGTTATTTTTAGAAATTTTCTTAATAATTTTATATAGTTTAATATATTTAAAGTTAAGCTTATAACTTAATTATTTAGTAGTAATGTTTTTTATAGATAGGTAAATTATATATCCTTTTATAAAGGTAAGTCTCTTTACCTTTTTAGGGTTATAGTATTATTATATCTTTTTTCTAATAAACTTAAATTCTATTTAAAGTTTATTATATAGGTTCTTTAGATTATTACTTTTAATTATTGCAGTTAGGTTAATTATTTTAGGCTTTTATAAATCTCTATAGGCTTTTAGTATAAATCTAAAATTAATATATATTAATATAAGCTTTATACTTTTATTATAGGCAGTATTATATACTAATTAAGTATATAATAGCTTCTTAACTTAATTATTTTATTTATAGTTTATATAATACTATAAGTATTATTTTAGCACTTAATTTATTTATTTTATTTATCTATCTATTTAGGCTTTAAATACTATTATAAGTTTATAGTTTAGGCTTAATAATATTAAGAGTATATTTTAAAATTATAATATAAATATTAGTCCTCTATTTAAGATAACCTTAAATAGTAATCTATATATACTAATAATATATCTATAAATAATATATATAAGTTCTTTTATATTTATATCTTCTCTATAAGGTAGGTAATATAAAAACTTAATAAGTTAGTCTATAATAATTATAATACTATTATAAAAGATTTCTATTAAAGGTTCTTTAGATAGTAATAGCTTTATAATAAAGTCTATTATAATTAAATCCTATAGTTATTATATTATAAATAATAGTTAAAGTTCTCTATAAGGTTTATATTATTATACTTTTATTTTAATATAAAGATTATATTATTTAATAACCTTTTTTACCTTTATTTACTATACTTTAAATCTATATTATAGAAGTTATTTAAGAGTTTTTATTACTTCCTAATATCTATATATAGGATATTTATAGAATTTCTATATAAACTCTTTTAGTTTTTCTAGAATTTCCTTAATTACTATTACTTATATCTATCCTAAAGTTTATATTTATTAAGTAAATCTATATTCCTTTTTATTATTTATTTTTAATATTTATTTTATTATTTTTATAGTATTAATATTATAATTTAATTATTAATTTATTATATTTACTTTTTTATTTTTTAATCCTTTTTTATAAATAATTATAAAATTAAATTTATATAAGTATTTAATATAATATAGTTATTATTAATTAAGTTTATATATTATAGTAAAGTAAGAAATATTTAAATAGTCTATATATACCTTAATTTAATACTTACTTTCTATTAAGTAGTATTTAAACTCCTTAAAATAGTTAATAATTACTAAAAAATTTTTATTATAAATTAAGTAATTAAATTCTATTTTATATAGTTTATAAAAGTAAAATATAATAAAATATAGTCTTTTTATATAATCTTATTAACTAATCTATCCCTTTAATATAAAATCTAATATATCTATTTTTAGTTTAATTTCTTTTTTTAAGTTAAATATTATTAAAATAGATTTATTAATAATAGCTTCCTTAAGCTATATAAAGGCTTTTTATACCTTATTATTCTATTTAAATATCCTTTCTTTCTTTATAAGTTCTATTATTAAGTTAGCAATTTTATAAAAGTCTTTAATAAACTATTAGTAATAGTTAGTAAGTCTTAAAAAGGCCTATATTTCCTTTATATTATTAGGCACCTTTTACTTTATTATTACTATAATTTTCTTTAATTCTATCTTAATTTTATTAAATATAATAATATATTTTAAAAAGCCTATTTTTATAATATAAAAAAAACTTTTCTTTAGTTCTACTAATAGTTTAGTATTTTATAATATTTTTAAAACCTTATAGATATATTTTATATATTCTTTTTTATTATTTAAAAAGATTAAAATATTATTTAGGTAATATACTATAAAAATATTAAGGTATTATTAAAATATACTATTAACTATCTATTAAAACGTTATAAATATATTAATAAGACTAAAAGGCATTACTATATATTTAAATAATCTAAATTTAGTCCTAAATGCTATTTTCTATTTATCTCTTTCTTTAATATAGATAAGGTTATATACTTCTTTTAGATTTAAAGCTATAAAGATCTTTTTTCCTTATAATTAATCCTTAAGCTCTATAATAAGTAAAAGCAGGATTTAGTCCTTAATAATATATATATTAACTAATTAGTAATTAATAATTAATCTATCCTTTTTATTTTTCTTTAATATAAAGAATATTAATAATACTAATATTAAGCTAGATTCTCTAATATAGCCCTTTTTAAGTATTTTATTTATATATTCCTTTTAAACTTATAGCTCTCTTTAATTAAATAAATAGAGCTTTTAGAATAATAAGTTATTATCTATAAGGTTAATTTTATAGTCCTATTTACTGTATTTAAATACTTCTATTTCTAGTTCTTCTTTAAGTAATTTATTATATATTTAATATTATTTTAAAATATTCTTAAATTAATTTTAGTTTAATTCTATAAATATCTTATCTTTATATAGGTCTTATGCCTTAAAGATATTTAGGATTTTTATTTTATTTTTTATATCTTTTTTATACTTATATTATATTCCTTTTAGAGGTAATAGATATTCTACTCTATATTTACTTATATTATCCTCTTTAGTTAAGGTTTAAGATCTCTTATTATTTATTATAATTATTTCTTTATTACTATTAGGATTACTAAAGAATATAACCTAACTATTTCTCTAATTAATAAGTAAGTTTTATTATTTAAGCTATTATATATTTAATAGGATATTTATATCCTTTTCTAAAGGTATAATATTAAAATCTACTTTTTAATTTCTTTTTTTAATAAAGACCTTAAGGTAATTAATCCCTTAATTTATAATATTATTATTATAATTAAAAAGTTATCTTTTTATATTAATTAATAGATAGGGCAATAATTTCTATTTTTATAATAGTTATAGCTTTATAACTATTTTTAAGTTAATAAAGTTCTTTCTTACTTTATAATTAATTTAAGTATTTAGCTATCTCTCTTTAATTTAAATTAGTAATATTAGGCTATTTATTAAGTCTATTATTTATAGTACTTTTAATATATTTATTAATCTAAATTACTTTTATTTATAGTTCTAGCTTATTTATAGCTTAATTATAAATAGTATATAACTTTTCTTAATATATCTTAATATATTTACTTATAGTTATTATTATTATACCCTTCTCTATTAAGGCAGTTATTACTAAATTTATTATTAAATATTATCTATTAAAATGTTACGATTTGTGCCCGTAACAGCGCTATAAGGCTCTATAAGTAGCTGTACACACCACTGTAATTGCTACAATAGCAGTTATAGCCCAATCTTTTGCCCTGTGGCGTAGTGGTTAGGTGTGACCGTTACA
>JAJALE010000858.1:0-312871 GCA_022627125.1 Fusarium chuoi
TCTTAAGAATTACTAGTAATTACCTAGAATTACTAGTAATTTATTTTAGACTTTAATAATTAGGTTTTAGTAGTTACTTATAGAATCTTTAATGCGCTATAATTATAAATAATTAAAAGAAAAATATAGGGTATATATAATATAAATGCTTTTTCTATTTAGGTTATAATATAATTTTCTTTCCTTTATTAGTTTTATCCTTAAGACCTATATATTTATTTTTCTTTTATATTTATTTTTAATAAGTTTAACTTAGATTTATATTTTTTTACTATTATTAATAAAATATTTTCTATAGTAACTTAATATTATCTTACCTATATAAAACTTATTGCCTTTATTAATTATAAAATTATACTTTATTTCTTATATATTAAAAATTATATTAAATATATAATAAAAAATAGATAAAAGAATTATTTTAAATATATTTATTATAGTTATTTTTATAATAGAAAAGATATAATATTATTAAAAGGTTAGTTTTTATTATTATTTATAAGGTATTTTATATTAATTTTTATAGTAAATTATCTAATTTAAGAAAAGAATTAAATTAAAGCTAATAAAAAGGCTATTAAAAGGGAGCTTATTTAATTATAGTATTAACTAAATAAGTATCTTTTAAAGCTAATATATCTTTATTATTAAAAGCATTTAATTTAATTTAAAGGGCTAAAGGCCTTTAAGTAGAATTTTAAGGCAATAAATAATAGTAAGAAGGTAAAGAACTTAATTATACCTTTTAATTTCTCTACTATAATAGAGTTAATTAAGGTAGATATAGTAGACCTTATTAACTAGTTTACTATTTTAAATCCTTTTTTAGTTTTTAGTAAAAGTTCTTTAGGAGTTATTAGGTATTAATAAGGTATTTTAGTAGTTTTTATATATTTTTATTTTTTAGGTAGTTTTTCTATTTAATTAAATATTCTATTTTCTTATTAATTATCCTTATTTCTTAAATTACTTTTACTTTATAAGCTTTTAGTCTTTTTACTTCTATTAATTTATTATATATTTTAATATAAATTATATTTACTGCTAATTTAAGCAGTAAAATATAAAAAATAGGGTAGATCTTAACTTTTAGTAATAGGTCTAGTTTATAGTTATTCTTTAAGACCTTCTTAATAATCTTATATAGTCTTATATATTTAAAGTTAAGTTTATAGTTTAGTTATTTAATAGTAATATTTTTTATAGATAGGTAAATTATATCTTCCTCTAAAAAGATAAGTCTTTTTACCTTTTTAAGATTATAGTATTATTATATCTATCTTTTAATAAATTTAAATTTTATCTATAGTTTATTATATAGATTCTTTAAGTTATTACTCTTAATTATTACTATTAAGTTAATTATTTTAGGCTTTTATAGGTCTCTATAGGCTTTTAGTATAAATTTAAAATTAATATATATTAATATAAGTTTTATACTTTTATTATAGGCAGTATTATATACTAATTAGGCATATAGTAGCTTTTTAACCTAATTATTCTATTTATAGTTTATATAATACTATAAGTATTATTTTAGTATTTAATTTATTTATTTTATTTATCTATTTATTTAGGCTTTAAATGCTATTATAAACTTATAGTTTAGGCCTAATAATACTAAAAGTGCATTTTAAAATTAGAATATAAATATTAACCCTTTATTTAAGATAATCTTAAATAGTAATTTATATATACTAATAATATATTTATAGATAATATATATAAGTTCTTTTATATTTATATTTTCTCTATAAAGTAGGTAGTATAAAAACTTAATAAATCAGTTTATAATAATTATAATACTATTATAAAAGATTTCTATTAAGGGTTCTTTAGATAGTAATAGCTTTATAATAAAGTCTATTATAATTAAGTCCTATAGTTATTATACTATAGGCAGTAATTAAAGTTCTCTATATAATTTATATTATTATACTTTTATTTTAATATAAAAATTATATTATTTAATAACCTTTTTTACTGTTATTTACTATACCTTATATTTATATTATAGGAGTTATTTAAAAGTCTTTATTATTCCTTAATATCTATATATAGGATATTTATAGAATTTCTATATAAACTCCTCTAGTTTCCCTAGAATTTCTTTAATTGCTATTACTTATATTTATTTTAAAGTTTATATTTATTAGGTAAATTTATATTTTCCCTTATTATTTATCTTTAATACTTATTCTATTATTTTTATAGTTTTAATATTATAGTTTAATTATTAACTTATTATATTTACTTTTTTATTTTTTAATCTTTTTCTATAAATAATTATAAAGTTAAATTTATATAGGTATTTAGTGTAATATAGTAATTATTAGTTAAGTTTATATATTATAGTAAAGTAAGAGATATTTTAATAATTTATATATACTTTAATTTAGTGCTTACTTTCTATTAAGTAGTATCTAAACTCCTTAAAGCAGTTAATAATTACTAAAAATTCTTTATTATAAATTAAATAGTTAAGTTTTACTTTATATAACTTATAAAAGTAAAATATAATAAGGTATAATTTCTTTATATTATCTTATTAGCTAATCTATCCTCTTAATATAAAGTCTAATATATCTATTTCTAGTTTAACTTCTTTCTTTAAATTAAATATTATTAATATTAATTTACTAAAAATAGCTTCCTTAAGCTATATAAAGGCCTTCTATACTTTATTATTCTATTTAAATATCTTTCCTTTCTTTATTAATTCTATTATTAAGTTAGCAATTTTATTAAAATCCTTAATAAACTATTAGTAATAATTAGTAAGTCCTAAAAAGGCTTATATTTCCTTTATATTACTAGATTCCTTTTAATTTATTATTACTGTAATTTTCTTTAATTCTATTTTAATTTTATTAGGTATAATAATATATCCTAAAAAGTCTACTTTTATAATATAAAAGAAACTCTTTTTTAGTTCTATTAATAGTTTAATATCTTATAATATTTTTAAAACCTTATAGATATATTTTATATATTCTTTTTTATTATTTAAGAAGATTAAGATATTATTTAGGTAATATACTATAAAGATATTAAGGTATTACTAAAATATACTGTTAATTATTTATTAAAATATTATAGGTATATTAATAAGATTAAAAGGCATTACTATATATTTAAATAGTTTAAATTTAATCCTAAATGCCATTTTCTATTTATCTCTTTCCTTAATATAGATAAGGTTATATACTCCTTTTAGATTTAAGGCTATAAAGATCTTTTTGCCTTATAACTAATCCTTAAGTTTTATAATAAGCAGAAATAGGGTTTAGTTCTTAATAGTATATATATTAACTAGTTAGTAATTAATAACTAATCTATCCTTACTATTTTTTTTTAATATAAAGAATATTAATAATATTAATATTAAGCTAGATTCCTTAATATAGCCTTTTTTAATTATTTTATCTATATATTTCTTTTAAACTTATAGCTCTTTTTAGTTAAGTAAATAGAGCTTTTAAAATAATAAATTATTATCTATAAGGTTAATTTTATAGTCTTATTTACTGTATTTAAGTATTTCTATTTCTAGTTCTTTTTTAAATAGTTTATTATATATTTAATACTATTTTAGAATATTTTTAAGTTAATTTTAGTTTAATTCTATAGGTATTTTATCTTTATATAGGTTTTATATCTTAAGGATATTTAAGATTTCCTTTTTATTTTTTATACCTTTTTTATACTTATATTATACTCCTTTTAAAGGTAATAAACACTCTATTTTATATTTATCTATATTATTCTCTTTAGTTAGGGTTTAAGATCTCTTATTATTTATTATAATTATTTCCTTACTGCTATTAGGATTACTAGAGAATATAATCTGGCTATTTTTTTAGTTAATAAGTAGGTTTTATTATTTAAGCTATTATATACCTAATAGGATATTTATATCCTTTTCTAAAGGTATAATATTAAAATCTACTTTTTAATTCTTTCCTTTAATAAAGACCTTAAGGTAATTAATCTCTTAATTTATAATACTATTATTATAATTAAAGAGCTATCTTTTTATATTAACTAATAGATAAGGCAATAATTTCTATTTTTATAGTAATTATAGCTCTATAACTATTTTTAGGTTAATAAAGTTCTTTTTTACTTTATAATTAATTTAAGTATTTAGCTATTTTCTTTTAATTTAAACTTATAGTATTAGGCTATCTATTAAGTCTATTATTTATAGTACTTTTAATATATTTATTAGTTTAAGTTATTTTTATTTATAGTCTTAGCTTATTTATAGCTTAATTATAGATAGTATATAACTTTTCTTAATATATTTTAATATATTTACTTATAGTTACTATTATTATACCTTTTTTTATTAAGATAATTATTATTAAATTTATTATTAAATATTATCTATTAAAAGTATTTTTTTAATTTTATATTTATCTCTATAGTTCTTTATTTAAAATATTCTTTATTAAGTAAATATAATCTATTTACTTCTTATAGTCCTTATAGTTCCTTTATATCTTTTAAACTGATATTATTAATTAATAGTTCTTTTCTCCTTTAAGTATACCTTTTTTAGGTTACTTCTTTAAATTCCCTTTTTATATTTTTAATAATTTATATATTCTCTTTAATTCCTTAAGTTAGTTTATTAACTTAATATATCTTTCTATATAATATTATATTAAATTATAATTTTACTACTTTAAGGTAATTATATTAAAGGTATATTAAGTATTCTTTTATTTTCTCTATTAAGTAGAGGTTATTATTAGATATTTTAAATATAATTATAGGGAAATAATTATTATTTAGTTTATTTAATTTATATTATTTATATTAATAGTTTTAATATAATACCTAAAATATTATATTATATTTAAAGTATATTAATATTATCTATATATTATCTTATTTATTAAATATAGGTTCTAAATATAGTAAGTTTAATACTTTATTAATATAGTATACTTTAATATAGAGTTTATTTTCTGTTTTTATATTTTTATATTTTCTAGTACCTTATATATAGATTTCTTTTTATATTTTATAGATCTTTAGGCTATTTTTATTATATTTTATTTTATAAGGTTATTTCTATTTCTATATAATTTACTTATCTTAATAGTAAAAATACTTAACTATATTTCTGGCAGTCTTGCCTCTATATTTTATATTATAGGAGTTTTATTATTTCCTTTATTAAAGTTAACTTCCTGCTTTAACTTTCTATCTCTAGTATTTTTCTTTATCTTAAAGTATTATCCTAATAGGGATATTATTAATAACTTATAAGGTTTACTTTTACTTATTTATATTAAAGATATTTAGGCTATTCTATCTTATTATTCTTAATATTTAAGTTTTTCTTTATTTTAATTATTCTTTAAGTTCTTTTAGCTTTTATTATCTTACTTTTTCTCTTTATTCTTTTTATTTTACTTTAAAGTATTCTTATTTCTTTAGGTCTTTTATATACTTATAGTAGTTTTTATTTTATTTTTTATTTTATTAATTTCTTTTTTATTTAAGTTCTTTTAAAATATATAATTTCTTTTTCTAGTCTTTTTTTATCTTTAAGTTTAATTTAAGTAATTCCTATATTGCCGTTAAAGTATATATTATATCTATTATATATTATTTCTAGTATTTAGATATATATAGTTATTTATAGATCCTATTATTAAGTAAGTCTTAAGGCTTGCCTACTTTAGTTTAGGTTTTATAGTTTTTATAGTTTTAGGCATTACTATACTATATATCCTATTTAATTATAATTATAGTATTTACATTTAAATATATTTTATAGCTTATAGTTATTATTTCTTTTAGGCTATATAGTACCTAAAGATATAGGTCCTAACTGTATTTTATATAAGGTATTATTTTACTAATATCTTTATTACTATTTTTAGTTTTAAGAGTTACTTTAGTTATTATTATCTTATTATTAATTAAGGTAATATAAATTAAAGTTATTTTTATACTTATAGTTAGCTTTCTCTTTTTTATATTTATACTATTATTTATTAATCTTAATTGCTATTATAATATAGATAATTAAGTTATTAAATCTATCTATAAGATATAATTTATTTTTAATCTCTTTCTTTAGGCTTTAGTAATAGATTTCTATAAAGGTATTATTATCTTATTAGGTCTTAGCTATTAGCTATTAGAATTTAGCTAAATATATAGTATATAATTTCTATTATTTAAGTATAAGCAGTTTAGCTATAGCTTATTATTCTTTATTAATTACTTTAAAATTATCTTTAAAGGCTTATTTAAAATTATCTTAATCTTTAAAGATATTCTATATATTTTAATCTTATAGATTTTTTTTATTTTCTAAATTATAACAGTTAGGGTTTCTAAACAAGTAAACTAGTCTGTATTAAGTTTATATTTATAGAATATATAAGGCATTATACTAAGTACATTAAGTTATTATATCTCTTAATAGTTAATAGTGCATATTAGGCTTATTAAAGTAAAGAAGTCTTATTAATAGTTAGTAAGCTAAGTTCTATTTAATGCTAAGAGAGTATATTTATATACTATATAGTATTAATAGTAATTATAGAGATTGCCATAAAGTTAGTAGTAATTCTTAAGAATTACTAATAATTAACTAGAATTACTAGTAATTAACTAAAATTACTAGTAATCTGCCTTAGACCTTAATAATTAGGTTTTAGTAATTACTTATAGAATTCCTTAGCATACTATAATTATAAATAATTAAAAGAAAAATATAGGGTATACATAATGTAAGCACTTCTTCTATTTAGGTCATAATATAATCTCCCTCTTTTTATTAGTCTTATCCTTAAGACCTATATATCTATTTTTCTTTTATATTTCTCCCTAATAAGTCTAACTTAAACTTATATTCTCTTACTATTTATTAATAAAATATCTTCTGTAATAACTTAATGTTATCTTATTTATATTAAACTTATTGCCTTTACTGGTTATAAAATTATACCTTATTCCTTATATATTAAAAATTACATTAAATGTATAATAAAAGATAGGTAGAAGAATTATTCTAAATGCACCTATTATAGTCGCTCTTATAATAGGAAAGGTATAATATTATTAAAAGGTTAGTTTTTATTATTTATCTATAAGGTATTTTATGCTAATTTTTATAGTAGATTATCTAGTTTAAGAGAAGAATTAAATTAAGGCTAATAAAGAGGCTACTAAAAAGGAGCTTATTTAATTATAGTATTAACTAAATAAGCGTCTTTTAAAGCTAATATATCTTTATTATTAAAAGTATTTAATTTAATTTAAGGGGCTAAAGGCCCTTAAGCGGGATTTTAAGGCAATAAATAATAGTAAGAAGGCAGAGAACTTAATTGCGCCTTTTAATTCCTCTATTATAGTAAAGTTAATTAAGGTAGGTATAGTAAACCTTATTAATTAGTCTACTATTTTAAATCCTTTTTTAGTTTTTAGTAAAAGTTCTTTAGGAGTTATTAGGTATTAATAAGGTATTTTAGTGGTTTTTATATATTTTCGTTTTTTAGGTAGTTTTTCTACTTAATTAAGTATTTTATTTTCTTATTAATTATCCTTATTTCCTAAATTGCTTTTACTTTATAAGCTTTTAGTCTTTTTACTTCTATTAATTTATTATATATTTTAATATAAATTATATTTACTGCTAATTTAAGCAGTAAGATATAAAAAATAGGGTAAATCCTGACTTTTAGTAATAAATCTAGTTTATAGTTATTCTTTAAGACCTTCTTAATAATCTTATATAGTCCTATATATTTAAAGTTAAGTTTATAGTTTAGTTATTTAGTAGTAATGTTTTTTATAGATAGGTAAACTATATCTCCCTTTAAAAAGGTAGGTCTTTTTACCTTCTTAAGATTATAATACTATTATATCTATTTTCTAATAAATTTAAGTTCTATCTGTAGTTTATTATATAGATTCTTTAAGTTATTACTTTTAATTATTACTATTAGGTTAATTGTTTTAGGCTTTTATAGGTCTTTATAGGCTTTTAATGTAAATCCAAAATTAGTATATACTGATATAAGCTTTATGCTTTTATTATAGGCAGTATTATATATTAATTAGGCATATAATAGCTTTTTAACCTAATTATTTTATTTATAGTTTATATAATACTATAAGTATTATTTTAGCACTTAATTTATTTATTCTATTTATCTATTTACTTAGGCTTTAAATACTATTATAAGCTTATAGTTTAGGCCTAGTAATACTAAAAGTGTATTCTAAAATTATAATATAAGTATTAGTCTTCTATTTAAGATAATCTTAAATAGCAATTTATATATATTAATAATATATCTATAGATAATATATATAAGTTTTTCTATATTTATATCTTCTTTATAGAGTAGGTAATATAAAAACTTAATAAGTTAATTTATAATAACTATAATACTATTATAGAAAATTCCTATTAAGGGTTCTTTAGATAGTAATAGCTTTATAATAAAGTCTATTATAATTAAGTCTTATAGTTATTATATTATAGGCAGTAATTAAAGTTCTTTATATAGTTTATATTATTATACTTTTATTTTAGCATAAAGATTATATTATTTAATAACCTTTTCTACTGTTATTTACTATACTTTATATCTATATTATAGGAGTTATTTAAGAGTCTTTATTACTTCCTAATATCTATATATAGGATATTTATAGAATTCCTGTATAAACTCTTCTAGTTCCCCTGAGATTTCTTTAGTTACTGTTGCTTATATTTATCCTAGAGTTTATATTTATTAGGTAAATTTATATTCTCTTTTATTATTTATCTTTAATATTTATCCTATTATCTTTATAGTTTTAGTATTATAGTCTAGTTATTAATTTATTATATTTACTCTTTTATTTTTTAATTCTTTTCTATAAATAATTATAAAGTTAAATTTATATAGGTATTTAATATAATATAATTATTATTAGTTAAGTTTATATATTATAGTAAAGTAAGAGATATTTTAATAATCTATATATACCTTAATCTGGTGCTTACTTTCTATTAAGTAGTATCTAAACTCCTTAAAGCAGTTAATAATTACTAGAAATTCCTTATTATAGATTAAATAGTTAAGTTCTGCTTTATATAACTTATAAGAGTAAAATGCAATAGGGTATAGCTTTTTTATATTATTTTATTAATTAATCTATCCTCTTAATATAAAGTCTAATATATTTATTTCTAGTTTAACTTCTTTTTTTAGATTAAATATTATTAATACTAATTTACTAGAAATAGCTTCCTTAAGTTATATAAAGGCCTTTTATACTTTATTGTTCTAGTTAAATGTCTTTCCTTTTTTTATTAATTCTATTATTAGGTTAATAATTTTACTAAAATCCTTAATAAACTGTCGGTAATAGTTAGTAAGTCCTAGGAAGGCTTATACTTCCTTTATGTTATTAGGTCCCTTTTAATCTATTATTACTGTAATTTTCTTTAGTTTTATTTTAATTTTATTAAGTATAATAATATATCTTAAAAAGTCTACTTTTATAATATAAAAGAAACTCTTTTTTAGTTTTACTAACAGTTTAGTATTTTATAATATTTTTAAGACCTTATAGATATATTTTATATATTCTTTTTTATTATTTAAGAAGATTAAAATATTATTTAGGTAATATACTATAAAGATATTAAGGTACTATTAAAGTATACTATTAATTATCTGCTAAAACGTTATAGATATATTAGTAAGACTAAAAGGCATTACTATATATTTAAATAGTCTAAATCTAGTCCTAAATGCTATTTTCTATTTATTTCTTTTTTTAATATAGATAAAGTTATATACTTCTTTTAGATCTAGAGCTATAAAGATCTTTTTACCTTATAATTAATCCTTAAGTTCTATAATAAGTAAAAGTAGGGTTTAGTCCTTAATAGTATATATATTAACCGGTTAGTAGTTAATAACTAGTCTATCCTTTCTGTTCTTTTTTAATATAAAGAATATTAATAATACTAATATTAAGCTAAATTCCTTAATATAGCCTTTCTTAAGTATTTTATTTATATATTCCTTTTAAACTTATAGCTCTTTTTAGTTAAGTAAATAAAGCTTTTAAAATAGTAAGTTATTATCTATAAGGTTGATTTTATAGTTCTATTTACTATATTTAGGTATTTCTGTTTTTAGTTCTTTTTTAAATAGTTTATTATATATTTAGTATTATTCTAGAATATTCTTAAGTCAGTTTTGGCTTAATTCTATAAATATTTTATCTCTATATAGGTCTTATACCTTAAGGATACCTAGGATTTCCGTTTTATTTTTTATGCCTTTTTTATACTTATATTATACTCCTTTTAAAGGTAATAGATATTCTATTTTATACTTACCTATACTATCCTCTTTAGTTAAGGTTTAAGATCTCTTATTATTTATTATAATTATTTTTTTATTACTATTAGGGTTATTAAGGAATATAACTTAGCTATTCTTTTAGTTAATAAGTAGGTTTTATTATTTAAGCTATTATATATCTAATAGGATATTTATATCCTTTTCTAGAGGTATAATATTAAAATCTACTTTTTAATTTCTTCCTTTAATAAAGACCTTAAGGTAATTAATCTCTTAATCTATAATATTATTATTATAATTAAAGAGCTATCTTTTTATATTAACTAATAGATAAGGTAATAATTTCTATTTTTATAGTAATTATAGCTTTATAACTATTTTTAGGTTAATAAAGTTTTTCCTTACTTTATAATTAATTTAAGCATTTAGCTATCTTCCTTTAATCTAAACTTATAATATTAGGCTATCTATTAAGTCTATTATTTATAGTATTCCTAATATATTTATTAGTTTAAGTTATTTTTATTTATAATTCTGGCTTATTTATAGCTTAATTACAGATAGTATATAACTTTTCCTAATATATCTTAATGTATTTACTTATAGTTACTATTATTATACCTTTCTTTATTAAGGCAGTTATTATTAAACTTATTATTAAATATTATTTATTAAAAGTATTCTTTTAATTTTATGCTTATTTCTGTAATTCCTTATTTAGAATATCTTTTATTAAGTAGATATAGTTTATCTACTTTCTATTATCCTAATAGTTCTTCTATATCTTTTAAGCTAGTATTATTAACTAATGGTTTGCCTTTCTTTTAAGCGTACCTGCCTTAAGTTACTTCTTTAAATTTTCTTTTTATATCTTTAATAATTTATATATTCTTCTTAATTCCTTAAGTCAGTTTATTAACTTAATATATCTTTTTATATAATATTATATTAAATTATAGTTCTGCTACTTTAAGGTAATTATACTAAAGGTATACTAAATATCTTTCTGCTTTCTCTATTAGGTAGGGGTTATTATTAGGTATTCTAGATATAGTTATAGGGAAATAATTATTATCTAGCTTATCTAATCTATATTATTTACACTAATAATTTTAGTATAATACCTAAAATATTGTATTATATTTAGGGTATATTAGTATAGTCTATATATTATTTTATTTATTAAATACCAGTTTTAGGTATAATAGGTTTAATGCCTTATTAATGTAATATACTTTAATATAAAGTTTGTTTCCTATTTCTATATTTTTATATTTCCTGGCACCTTATATATAGATTTCTTTTTATATATTATAGATTTTTAGGCTATTTTTATTATATTTTACTTTATAGGGTTATTCCTATTTTTATATAATTTACTTATCTTAGTGGTAAAGATATTTAGTTATATTTCTGGCAGTCTTGCCTTTATATCTTATACTGCAGGAGTTTTATTATTCTTTCTATTAGAGTTAGCTTCTTACTTTAATTTCCTATCTCTAGTATTTTTCCTTATTTTAGAGTGTTATTCTAGTAAGGATATTATTAATAACTTATAAGGTTTACTTTTACTTATCTATATTAAAGATATTTAGGCTACTCTATTTTATTATTTTTAATATTTATATTTTTTCCTATTTTAATTATTCCTTAAGTTTTTCTAGCTTTTATTATTTTACTTTATCTCTTTATTCTTTCTGCTTTACTTTAAAGCGTTTTTATTTCTCTAGATCTTCTATATACTTATAGTAATTCTTATTCTATTATTTATTTTATTAATTCCTCTTTTACTTAAGTTTTTCTAGAATATATAATTTATTCTTTTTCTTTAGTCTCCCTTTATCTTTAGGTTTAATTTAGGTAATTCCTATATTACCGTTAAAGTATATATTATATTTATTATATATTATTTCTAGCGTCTAGATATATATAACTATCTATATATTCTGTTATTAGGTAAGTCTTAAGGCTTACCTACTTTAATTTAGGTTTTATAGTTTTTATAATTTTAGGCATTATTATACTATATATTCTATCTAATTATAATTATAGTATTTGCATTTAGATATATCTTATAGCTTATAGTTATTGTTTCTTTTAGGCTATATAGTGCCTAGAGATATAGGTCCTAACTGTATTCTATATAAGGTATCGTTTTAATACCTCTTTTATTATTATTGGTTTTAAGAGTTACCTTAATTATTATTATTTTATTATTAATTAAAATAATAAGGGTTAAAGTTATTTCCTTTCTTATAGTTGGCTTTCTCTTTTCTGTATTTATACTGTTATTTATTAATCTTAATTACTATAGTGATATATATAGTTAAGTTATTAGGTCTATCTATAATATACAGTTTATTTTTAACTTTTTCTTTTAGTTCTCTATAGTATATTTCTATTAAAGTATTATTATCTTACTTAATTTTAAATATAAGCTATTTAAATTTAGTAGAATAGGCGGTATATAACTTATACTGCTTAAGTATAAGTAGTTTAGCTGCTGCCTATCTTTCCTTATTAACTACTCTAAAGTTATCTTTAAGGGATTATTTAAAATTATCTTAATCTATAAAAATATTTTAAGTCTTTTATTTTTATAATTATTTATTATTATTAAGAAAGTCTTATATAATAGGTTTTTACTATTCTTTAGTATCTCTTTAGATTAAAAGTAAGATATATAATACTTTCTTAGTGGCAGTATTTAGGCAGTTTAGAAATAGGTAAAAGTATACTTTTATTTATATAAAGAATAGAATTATATTAGCTGCCCTTTTAGTAAAAGGTTCTAGCTTAAGGGGTTTTAGGGCCTCCTTAATATTATATTAAAACCTATTAGGGTTTTCTCTTTTATTATTGGCTGCTATAGGCTATATATTTACTTAAGCCTATAAGGTCTAAATGGTATTATAAAGTTATTAAATTTTAGCTGCTATTTTAGTATTATTAAGTAGTGCTTTAGTATAAGGAGGTATTAAAGTATTAGTATTACTAGATATCTTAATAGTATAATATTACTTAATTATTTAATGCAATATATTTTAAATAAGAGCTATTAATATATAATAGTTAAGGTTTCTAAATAAGTAAACTAGTCTATATTAGGTTTATATTTATAGAATATATAGGGCATTATATTAAGTATATTAAGTTATTATATCTCTTAATAGTTAATAGTATATATTAGGCTTATTAAGGTAAAGAAATCTTATTAATAGCTAGTAAGTTAAATTCTATTTAATACTAAAGAAGTATATTTATATACTATATAGTATTAATAGTAATTATAAAGATTATTATAAAGTTAGTAGTAATTCTTAAGAATTACTAGTAATTAACTAAAATTACTAATAATTAACTAGAATTACTAGTAATTAACTAGAATTACTAGTGATCTGCCTTAAACCTTAATAACTAAATCTTAGTGGTTACTTATAGAATTCTTTAGCGTGCTGTGATTATAAATAATTAGAAGAAAAATGTAGGGTGTACGTAATGTAAGCGCTTCTTCCGTTTGGGTTATAATATAAATAGTCTTTTATAATAAATTTAAACTATTTTTTAATACTACCTTAAATTAAAGAGGCTATAAATAGAAGTTTCTTTATAATAGTATTTAATTTATTTAAGAATAAGTAGAAATATCTTTTTATTTAAATTAAAAATAGAATAATATTAATTACTTATCCCTTAAAGGGTTTAAGCTTTAGTGGCTTTAAGGCTTTTTTAAGATCTTTTCTTTATAGTTTGCTACTATTATTACTAATTATTATAGCATTTTACTAATTATTTATTTAGGCTTATAGAATATTATAGCTATTATATAGCTATTATAGCTTTACTATTATTTTAATATTACTAAATAGAGCTTTAATATAAAGAGATATTAAGCCAGTATTACTAAATATCTTAATAGTATAATATTACTTAATATAAATATAATATATTCTAAATAAAAGCTATTAATATATAATAGTTAGGGTTTTTAAATAAGTAAATTAATTTATATTAAGTTTATATTTATAAAATATATAAGGTATTATATTAAGTATATTAGGTTATTATATCTCTTAATAGTTAATAGTATATTTTAGGCTTATTAAAATAAAGAAATCTTATTAATAGCTAGTAAATTAAATTCTATTTAATACTAAAAGAATATATTTATATATTATATAGTATTAATAGTAATTAAAGAGATTACTATAAAGTTAATAGTAATTCTTAAGAATTACTAGTAATTACCTAGAATTACTAGTAATTTATTTTAGACTTTAATAATTAGATTTTAGTAATTACTTATAGAATCTTTAGTGCGCTATAATTATAAATGATTAAAAGAAAAATATAGGGTGTATATAATATAAGCGCTTTTTCCATTTAGGTTATAACACTACTATAAAAGTAATAATCTTATAGTTAAAAAGAGCTAGCTAAATAAGGAATTTACTATTAAGCTTATAAAAGTCTTATATAAAGATAAACCTTATAGTAGCCTTATAATATTCCTTAAGGGGTTTATAAATACTATTACCTTATTAGATCTTTTTATATATTAATATAACTTAAGGTATAATTATAGCTCTATTAATATAGTTATTTATATTTACTATTTAATAAGGTTTATATTAATAAAAAATTAATCTTATTAAAGCTACTATCTTAAAGATTAAAAAAGGGTATTTATAATATTAAATTAACCTTCTTTAACTAAAAGATTAAAGCTTTTTATATACCTTTAAGGCCAGCTAAAGAGTTATTATCTAGATTTTTCTCTTATTAGCCTTATACTATAATAATTAGTTAAATATTTTAGTATAATGTCTAAGTTATAAGCTAGAAGTGTTATTTGCCGCTGAGACCTGTGGCTAAGAGCTTAATCCAGCCGAGAGAACCTAGTTGCCTTTATAAGGATCAAATATTTGTGTTCCGCTCGTTGCCTGGCTGCAGATAAGAGGAAGGAAAAGCGGTATGTTAAGTTGCTACATGCTTTCATCCGACCGAAGTACGACACAGGAGTAGGCATCGGGTCTGCTTGTGCTCACGGGAAAGGGAAACATCCTGAATAAGAGTGGATATTCTCCAGTTGCTATGCAATCAAGATGCCACGTCTTGAAAACACGATGACACATCAAGACAAGTGGCGTATGTATGTAAACATTCCCTCTATCTTTGAAGCGTGAGGCCTCTAGTGGGGGAAAACGCCAACCAATGCAGTGGCGAAGAATGTGATTTGCATTTGCGAAACATGCTGCTAAGAAATCCATGGCTGATAGGTTTGTTGAGGAAAACGTCGAGCGCTTCGACTTTTGGTGGTCGGCGTTGTCATGCGGGAGCCCAAAACTGGGCGGCGGATCGGGTAGTCACATACAGGCAACGAAGAGTACGCCTCAGGCATCCGTCCGCCTTTCCTAGATAAGAAGATATCTTCTTCTTCTGACCGCTTACTAAGTCTTTTGGACATTGAAAAGGAGAACTTTGCCATTGTCAAAGTTGGAACGACTCTCTCTCCCCATCAAGCATACCCCAAGCATTCCGCCTCATCCTGCGATGGCGCCTCAAGGAGTCGAGGGGTTCCTTGCCTCTTTGAAAGAGTGAGACGAGTTACCGAATAATCTTCAACATGCGCTGACATTATCGCTAGGTATTACAACACTGATTCTCTTTCCGACATCACTGTTACCTGCAAAGGTCAAGTCTTCAAGGCTCACAGGATCATCTTGTCAGCCCACTCAAAGTGCTTCGCCAAGATGCTGAATGGCAACTGGAAGGTATGTTAAATAGTTGGGATTAAAATATCAACTTCTCACAGAACGCAGGAGAGCTCCGAGGGAAATGTCGAAATCAAGGATTTCGATCCCGGCGTCGTTGACGCCATGCTCCGATTCATCTACTCATTTGAGTACGAGAACACGCAGGGTACCCCTCCCATGATCTTCGACGCCCATATGTACCAGATTGCGGACAAGTACGACATTGCGGCACTGAAGACCGAGTCGAAGAAGAAGTTTGAGCTATCTATAGCTAATGGATGGGCTACGGACGATTTTCCAGTCGTTGCTAATCTCGTCTACGTGTCAACACCTTCCAAAGACAGAGGACTTCGCGATCTCGTCGTGGAGATTGCCAGGAAGAACATTGACCAACTTGTTAGCAAGGACGGCTTTTGCGAACTCACGAGGGAGACGCCTGACTTCTCCGCGGATTTGATTCCCTTCCTCTGTGGTAAGGGTTCAGGGCCGCGATCTGTTCAAACTTATACGTGTCAATCATGTTATCAAGTGGTACAAGGCGAGTTTGCAGCACAGTTCCAGTTTTTTCCGTTTTGTTCTCAGAGGCTTCCGAACCTGCGAAGACAAAATATCTTGTTTGGTTCGCCACCTCCGCAGTGAGCTCAAGCTTTGTGCTAGACACCAGTCCCTATGAAACTGGACCCCGAAGAGTGCTGATTGCTCATCGCTAAGTCACTGAAGTTATCAGAAAGGGATTTTGAGCACGGAAAGAGTGACCCTTTAGCATCAACCTAATTACCAATCTCTCAATCATACATTTGAGGACAACAAGATCATATTCTGAGCCTCTGTCACTGAAAGTTTTGAAGACTCGTAGTTCACTAAGAAGTGATCAGAGAAATATCATCATTTCTTCCTGGCATAGCAGTGAGTATCATAGACAGAAAGGTATTAATCAGTTGCTCGCCGGCTTTCATTCTATTAAATAGTCAGTGCAACTTGGCAGTGTCGGCACTATACTAGAACAGTAGGAGACCGGGGATCGGTTATTATCGACTTGGCCCGTCACTAAGCTGGGAGATGAAGGTGAAATATACATGGTAGTGTACTACTTAGATGACTGTAGAGTAAGCAACACATTGTTGCTTTAATACTATACGAATATGTCTCTTACATCAAGGTTCCCCTACTGCCAACGGCTGTTCCTCCTTGACCATTCCGTAGCTCAGCAGACCTTCCACCAACAAACTCATCATAGACTAAACTCAATCGCTGTTTCTCATCAGATTTGATACTAGCCCGTGAAACACGCAAGCTCCTCTCTAAATGCCTCCAAGCAAGTAGGATCTCCGGCTTATGTGACACTTTGTCGTCTGATTTCTGATCTCCTTCGCTCTGGACTCCTCGTCGGCTTGACTTGCCCTTGGAACGTAGCTTCACAACCGTTTCTTCATACTCGGCGAGTTTCCTAAGCTGCGTGCGCCGGTCACTAGAGTTGGCATCAGAGCGCAGCCGGTCTTGTTCTGCACCGTACCAGAACTGTACTATGCTAGGCTTTCGAGAGTCTTGGACTCGGGCATTTCCATTCGTTTTTGCTGAGCTAGCCCTGGTATCTTTGCCTCCTAGGTACTCATGAATGGCCTCAAGCTGTGCATTAGAGATAAGGGCCTGTAAGTCGGCTCCTGAATAGTCTTGGGTCCTCGACGCGACGTCCCTCAGCCTTTTGTCGAGCTCTACTTGGAGGTCCTCGTCAAGCTTTAGCTTCTTCAAAAGACATCGCAGAATATCAATTCTATCGTCCAGGTGCGGCAAATCACATAAGAGCGAATTATCGAGGCGACCGGGCCGGAGCAGCGCAGGATCAATAAGATCAGGTCTGGACGTTGCAGCAAGGACATAAACGCCAGATAAGCCCTCGACACCATCCATCTGAGTCAACAGTTGATTGACGACACGGTCTGTCACCCCAGTTGAGTCACTCCCACGCTTCGGTGCGATCGAATCGAATTCATCGAAGAAAAGAACGCAGGGCTTTGAGGCAGTCGCTCGCTCAAATAGATCCCGAATGGACTTCTCAGACGCGCCGATATATTTATTGAGAATCTCCGGGCCCTTGACGGAGATGAAGTTCAATCCGCACTCACCAGCAACAGCGCTGGCTAGCAGAGTCTTTCCACATCCTGGGTATCCATAGAGAAGCAGGCCAGAACGTAGTCGAAGCGGGCATTGCGCGAAGATAGGTGCGTAGCGTGTCGGATATTCAATAGTCTCCAAAAGAACTCTGCGGGTTTCCGTCATGCCGCCAATAGAGTCAAATGTCGTAGTTGATGTTCCAAGAGACATGTTTCGTAGGGCGACTGGTGTAAATGCCTTCTGGGCTTCCTCGAAATGTTCTCTTGTAAGAGGAACACTCATCTTGCTGCCATCCTCCGGGTTGTGTGATATGAAATGGGCCAAAGCAACATACTTTGCTCGTTCTACAAGCAGAACAAGATCTCGGGGCATGTAACTCTCCGTGAGATTCGTAAGATCCGCAAAGTCAACGTCGGGGTTGAACATGAGTGAAGTGGCAGCATTGGCTACTGGAACTGCCTCTGTAGACCCGAAAACGTCCATCCATGATCCACTGGAGGTCTCTGGGAGGGCACCGTCAGCCGTTTCTGGACGACTAATGATGGGACCGTCCCTTTCTACTTCTTCTTCATCTTCTTCATCCTCTGCACCCGTGCCTTGTTGTATCACCGCCTCCAGGATCTTCCTCCTACACACCTTGTTTGTGACATCTAAAGGAAGGGTTTCGCGGAACACGTGGTTTCCAATGATGGCATTGTGCAGGGATTCTTTCGTCCGCGCAGTCGCGAGTACCACCACCCCACTGCCCAGCGCAGAATGTCGTTTTATCACTGAAGTAATCATCTCGCTCATCTGCTTCGAGCGAGCATTATCGCCTCCAACCATAAGTTCAGTTTCAACAGGGCATAGCTTGTCGACATCGTCCAGTATTACCGGAGCACGGCCGCCCAGTCTTGTACTCAAGGCTGCTTGGAGGAAGGATTGTTCAAGAGTGTCTCTGATAGTAGCAATGCGCTCTTCACTTGCTGACATCTTTTGGCAAGAAATGTATGTGCTATGAAAGAATTGCTCAGATCTCAACTGATGCCCAATCAATAAGCTGACGGAGCTTTTGCCTGCGCCGGGGCCTCCTATGAGCAATACTGAAGACTCATGCACCAAGTGTGACTTGACGTCTGTGACGATGTCCTCGACGCCAGCGAGGACTGGGACTGATTCATCCAAGGGATCTTTGTTGGAGTTCGAAATTGGCGAGGGAATTGGCTCTTCAACTTCGATGGAGAATATTCGACCTGAATTAAGGAACCAGTTGCCGACGGGCTTTGTAGGTTGGGCAGGCTCGCATCAAATCGAAGTATCCCGCCAGTCCAATTAGGAAGCATGGGCGTCGAAGAGAGGGGACCTAAGATCATGCCATCCGTGACAGGGCCGTCCAGAAGACCCCGGAAGGCACTGGGTTGCTTGTACATGTTGAGAATCGATTTTCCAGCTTCTTGTTGGCCTTGCTTCGCGGTAGGCCCAAGTTTGAGAGCATCTGTCGATTCTCGCGTGCTACTTATGAATGGGTAAACATGAACATTTTGAGAAACTAAAGCCTGTTCTGCAGGGGCAGCCTCAATCTTGATGGGCACTCCAACCATGCCCTCGGATACCAACGCTACACAGAGTGACGAGGATAAAGCGGCGTGCCGGTTGTCTGGAGCATCTTGCCATTCCTCCAGCTTGGCCACGACTTTCGGAGAAACCCAAGGCAAGGCCGATCCATCCGCACCGTCTTGGCCATGTCGGGGATTCACTTTGGCCTGGAATGTTGGTTGATGGAGGATCGACACGGATACCCAACTGATCCCTTTCAACAGTGCGGTGCGTCGCGTATCGCTGTCGACCCAGACCTTTAAGCCCTCATTCGCGTCTTGTTGGTGATTGAATAAATCTGGACGGCGTGCTCTATCAACTCCTCTGAGAAATAGCTTGATTTGAGGGGCTCCACGAGCTCTGCCATTGCTGCCTGCTCGTGAGTGACTACGAGAAGGCCTATGTCTTGATTTCGGTGCAATAATGACTTCTGCATTGGGGTCCAGTTTGGCAAATGGTGCGTCTGTTTCGGGTTGGAGAGAAACGACCTTGATATTTGCTGTTGTTGTCGGGGTCAAATGGAGAGTGATGGGATGGTCTGAATGGCGTGCACCACCGGAGCGATGGCGACCTGGGTTAGGCAAAGCGCGTACTTGTCTGATCAGGTTAAACTCCAAGAAGCTGGCGTGAAGCTCGATAATCTCCCAGTCCTCTGGCGTAAGAGGCTCGATATTGATGGTGCTAACAGACGGAGATTCCAAATGTAGTGCAATAGTGATCTCTTGTCCTTCAGAAATTCCCAAGGTCTGAGCGAATGCGGCATCAATGTCCACCCAAGATGGTTCTCTAGCATTAGGGCGGTTTCTTTCTCTCCTCAACCTTTGTTGTTCCTCTGATGGGTGAGATCTCTGTCGGCTCTGCAGTCCTGTCCATCCAAGAAAGACGGATCTTGATTTCACATATTCGGCTGACTCGGATACGTCAGCCGAAGTCGAATCATCATACGAGAGTTCGATCAAGACACTTTGCGACGGCTGGGTTCACGTCAGCATGTATCCAAACGCGACACTGTTCACGAACCGTATTCAGACTATCAAGCGAAGCACATAGAAAAGGTGGCAGATTGGCAAAGCAGTTCTGAAGATTAGCGAGAGATATCTTGGCTGGTATAGCCTCTGTTAGATTCAAAGGTGCCATGTTTCTGCATCACGATTGAGGGCGGAAGAAGCGTTCGTTGAAATCAGCAATAAAAGCACATGCTTGAGGTGCTTGCATCCTAGAAATTTCACGCGGGGTTGGACTAACTGCCGAAGCGCCCCGAGTATTTATCCGAGCGTGGAAGAGTCTCACCACCAATGTTGATTGTTGGTCGTGTTGGTCGTGATTAGCAGCTTTTGTGGCTTGATCGTCATTGTATAACACGTTGTTGCACGTATACTGGGGCAGCGCATTGTAGAAGCCATGAAGTAAAGGATAATTTAAGTATGCAGTGAACTGAGCCAATATGAAGGATAATTCCGATAAGTTGAACTAGTAAGTAGTCGAATAAGATGTTTCTGCTCCTTGAAGATGAGATTCTTGTTTGTTGGCGACAATTCTTGTGGCTAGTAAAGACAGGGGTGATGGTGCGTTGCCAGTAAAAGCCACAGTAGACGAGAGCACGATCTTGAGATGTATTTATATGACAGCTTGTGCCATCACTCTTTTTTACAATGTTCCATCTGTCCAATCATAAGACCAGGTTTCAAGTTCCCAAGGTGTGAGCCGCGTAACTCGGCTTGGTGTCGCCTCTTTACCACGGCCAGGGTCTCCTGCTATTTTTCGCGATAAACTCATGAGGCCGATTTTGAAAAGGTACCCCATATACCATTGCTCCCCGAGGTTATATAGTCCAGAGGTCTTCAAATTGAGTCGTATCTGGTTCTTTCTTGTAGTACATCTCGAAGTATTTATCAAGCTTCTTGCCCCCAGATGAACCACTGAACACTGCATCAAGAAGCAGGTTCAAATATCCTGATATGAATGAATCGTATTTATTCTCCAATCTTTTCTGACCCTCAATGACCAGCTCACCAAACTAAAGGAGAGTGGCTTCATAAAGGAGATAGAAGTGTGACACGAGATCCGCGATATATGTGATAGGGGAAGTGATCCAGCTTGACCTTCAGCGATGCCCACAAATCAGGATTGGTGATATGAACTTCAGAAGGGTCATGATTAGAATTACTTGTCTCATTTACCTTCTTACGGGGAACGAAGGCAATATCCTCTCTGTGCCGCTCTGTATTCAGAGGTGTTCTATGGTCTGAATCCACTTCACTTGGCTCTCCTGCATATGGGTTCATTTGATGACGATAAGTTTTATTATCGATTTGGGTCGTTGCTACGACGAACTGAGATCAGCGCATATGGAGGCTAATGTACACCATATGTTTAAGGATAGACAATATCTAGTTTCCACCCAAAGTTTTCTTCCAGCTTCCTCACTACAGGTTCCCCGATTCGTACAGAATTTCTATGCCCTCTGATAAGCCTGCAAAACTCAGCGTCGGCATCCTAGTCCTCCGCGTCGGTATCCCACTCCCAAGTGTTGAACATTGTGTCCTTGAAGAAGCATTGAGCAAAGTCAATGATGAAAACCTGGTGTGAGGCTTGTTCGACAACCACATTGCGGGGGGCGCTGTCGTCGAGAATGATGCCTCGTTGGTTGATCTCGTGTACTGAGTCGACTGCATCCTGTACGATAGGTAACCACTCTTGTTCGGTCTTGGGGGCGCAAGGTTTGGAGATGAATTCATCCAGAGAGTGGCCTTCGATGGACTCGAGTAAGATGCCATGAATATCAAAGTACGAATTCTTCCTGGTGTTTTTCTTGCCAGTGGCCACAACCACGGCAGCGTAGAATTTCGGGATGAGGACTCCCTGAAGATCCTGCATACGCACGTATGCCTCAGTCTCAGTTTTATAGTGTTTGTCGGTATATCGCCAGAGGAGTGCTTCGAAGCGGGCAACTCCATCTGGCTCTGCACGAATCTGACTTGGAGTTCGAGCGAGTAAGTCAGACGTCGACTCTTCGTCGTCCATCTCTTTGAGGAAAGGACCCATGGCGCCTCGCTTCACGAACCCGTGAAATGCGGCCTTGGCTTCTTCACAGTAGGGGATATTTTCGTACCCGCAGTCGCGGAGTCCATTGCCGAATCGACGATCGTAGAGCTTAAGGACGGCGCGACCTTTGTCGAATTTGACACGCACGACGGTAGCCATGGTACAGGTGATGAACTCGGTAATCTCGACCGAGACTTCCTCGTACTGGGGCAAGACATCGTTGTTGCTCTGAAGAATTTCCAACTTCAGGACGTCACCGACGTTGTATGCTGCTGTTGTGATCATGCTGGTCAGCGGTTTGGGGCAAGAAGGTGTGAAATGCTGAGAGGGAAACTTACGAGGACCTTCGGCAGGGTTGTCCATGATTGAAGAGGAGAGAAGGTGAAAAAGCGGAAGGAAGATAACGGTGAATGATGCTTGTTGGTTTGTTGTGAACAGAAATTTGAAAAATACAGTCGTGCTGTGCGGCTCTGTTCTGGGGGATGGCTGGCGGAACTCCTTCCTGCACCGGAGTTTGCTGTGAAATCCCACTGTAAGTAGGAGTTGTTTATCTGTGGCAGGCAGAACTAGCGGGCATAGCTAGCGGGTGAGGATTCGTCCGCACGCAAGTCCCCCTCCCCCTCGTTGACACTGGCCCGTATTTGTCACTCCGTCCCCTCCCCTGCTCCTTCAGCCTACACTGCCTCAGGCTCCCAACTACATGAAGCGACAGTCGTTCAATTCAAACCCTTCTTTGAAAGAAACAGTGCTGTTGTTCCTACTGAACATGTCCACAGACCATGTCAGTCTGTTCCTCCGCCCGGAACAGGGAACTCGCGCGAACATGCAACTTGCCAGGCCCAACACGAACACGAACTGCTCCTTACATATCTCCATCTTCATCTTCAGCAATTCGGAGACTGCAAGACATGCTCCTGCCTCTGATTCCCCTCATCCCGCGAGTATAAACCCCCCCCCCCCCCCCTCGGATCTGCTCAACTCAGACTTTTCAAGCGTCACGTACTCGCCTCCCAACCTCCCAGCCGTCAGCCAATATCTCGTGTTCACCTTGTGCATGAATCCATCTACAGCTCTTGTGAGTGCTCTCCTTGTGAGTGCTCCCGGCATCATGCTTTGGTCTCGCTGCAGTTTGTTGACAGTCGCTCGTTGACCGAACGAGTTTGACACTGGATCGACAGAATGCCTTCGAGTATCAGCGTTGCGTTGCTAATATGCTATTTCAATTCTTCAGCTCTCTTATAATCCATCACAAGAAGTTTCCATCTCGGATACCCCTGGCGCAAGGTATCGAAATGATCGACTAGCCCCTGACCACGATCCGACCAACTACCCGCGTCGTCGCATCACGTCTACGAGTCACGATACCCGTCGCTCACAAAGACAACGCCAGAGTGTATAGATCACTGTAAGCGAACCGTCGCCTGGCAGGACGCTCATGGAAAAGAACGTGCCAGCGACACAAACAACAAGCTTCGACTCTACATCGACTAACAACGAACGAGCGATCGCGATCGTCGACCCTACTTCGGCGTCAAGACTAGCAAAGGCATCTATTTCCTTCTCGCGAAAAAGGACAAGAGTAGCTTCACTACCGAGAAGCCACTGGGCAAGGGGGAGCCATTGACGGAGGGTGTCTTTGGGTGCTTACCACAAACAGTGGGGTACCTCGGCGACAGGTCACAGCCGTGATGAAGAGGCTGAGAAGTTACTTTGTGAGAGGGGAGCAAATCCGGACGAGCCTGAAATTTCGAGTGCAAGCTGGGCGAGCAACTTCTCGGTAGCAGATCTTGCAGACTCTTGCTGCGTATCCCTCTGTGCAGCTTTTCAGTCACCAGTCTCGGAAGCTGGGATCATAGCGGTCGTCGGCCTCCACGAAGCTCCATGCTCCGGCGTGATAGCGTACTTGGGATGCCAGTGTAGGTGCAATCCAGGCTTACAATGACACTAGCTAGTGGTAGATAGTATGGGAATAAGCATGAAGCAACAAGTGCATTTTTCTAGCCTCCTCTCATTGCGGTACTCTCCAGATCACAGCATGTCATTAATCTCAAGTCTTGAGACGAAAAGTCTGTATCCACGGACAGAGACAATACGCCTGCTGGGTGGAAGGGATATTAGAGCCGACATCAAGTCCTCGAAGGACGCTGAAAGACATAACTAAAAAGGTAGACGTGTTTGTATTTAGTCTCCAACGCTTGAACTTGAGGCAAAGAGAGTCTATAGATTTACAGAACGCACAACAACACCAAGCTGACCCATGTAACCGCCATGAAAGAGCCCGTGACTTTCCCAGCACTGTTATTGACTGTTTCGGTCGCCGAAGCCGCGGCAGCCTTGGTTGTAGCTATTGGCGTTACTGTTGCAGCTGGCTTGGTAGCCTGAACCTCGATGCCAGAGACTACACTCGTTGCTGCGCGGGCGTAGGAGGTAGATGAGAAGGAGCATTGCGACATGATTTTATCAATATCTGTTTCAAAGAATATCAGCGGGGAGATCAACACCATGACACAATTAGAATTCTTACCTTCTGTATCCTTGCTATTCTGCGCCATGCAGCTTGCGCACAGTCCCATCACCCCCTCGACATCAAAGCTCTTATTCGTGCATATACAGGCCGCTTCGATGGGCTCGTCGTCGTCTTCGTGGTCGAGGATGACAAGATCTCTTCGTCTGTCACTGTGCTTCTCGGGGCCCTTGAGGTCAATGTCGCATGCGTTGGTGAGGTTGACGATGGGCTGGCAGATTGTCTTGCAAGCGGTGGGTACATCATCTGCGTTGAGTTCCTCGGCAAAGGCAGTAGGAAGGAAGAGGGCCGGCGTGGTGAGAAAGATTGCTGAGCGCATTGTGAGTCGAGTTTGTTAAGGTGGTGGATGAATTGCCGATGGTTTTGATACTCGTGAGTTGAATGGATAGAAACCTGATCTGGGTATAAAAGGCCTTACTTATACTGGACAGTAGATCTATCTATAGAGACTGAAGATCGGCAGTATCCCAAACATTTTGTAGATATCGGCAAAGATCAGCCTTGTTGGTGGTGTTCCAGTCGTTTCATAAGTTGAGACAAGCATCGTGTCCAAAAATAACTGGAGCTCGGAGGACATGGGCCACGGAGCTTAGTGACAACAAGAATATTTCAAGAAACGTAACTCGTGCCATTGGTTGCTATTGTTTCAGTAAGTCGTTGTAAAATATGCCGTCGACTCAAAAAGGCTGGTAAGGTGCTGATGCTATTTTTAGTCTTGGTTCTCTCGGCTGCGAACAGCAACTTGTCACACGATCTCCGAAAAGGGACTGGACGAAACATGCAGGGTAGTGTTCCCATGTTTCCAAACAAAGATCGAGTCTCGGAACATTGCTCTATAACCAAGGGCTGGGGCTCATTTAGATCCGAAATTCATGCTTAAATTTAGGACACTTCTCAAGAGTAAAAATAGGAGCAAAAAAACATCAGACTTTGATGTAGGGTGTCAAAACAAACTTAGCGACGAGGTCCTAAATTTTGTAAAAATATCCTAAACTTATGCTGCCTAGTTTACCTAAGTCTTTCTGTTGGACTGATTCATATCCGGCGTTAATGTTTAAATGCAGGACAGTTCTGCAGAGCGAAAACAGAAGCACGAATGCAGTCTCGTGAGAGGGTTGAAAACCAACTGGGATTCATTGGTCGGAATGATTGATCCTCCGACTTCCGCGTCTTCCCCGCACAAGCAACGAGGCATCAGCTAACAAGGCCATCTGACCTCGAAACACCGAGGAAACCAAATCTCCTCTTGTTTCTATTCTCGCCAACTTTCTGGTTCTTGCACCATCGATAACATGAAACTCCAGACGGTGCTCCAAGCGCTGTTAATCGCTGGGGTCTCTGGGGAACCCTTGACTAGTGCGCGATGCCCCACGGCACAGAGACTGCTGAACACTAACTATAGTAACAGATTCGACCGACGATGTTTCGAGCGGAGACGATGACCCGAGCGTACTGAAAGATCGTGGAGGTTGGGTTAACCCGGAGGACTTGGTACCAATGCCGCAGTGTATCGCGCAACAGGATCAGTCGGCTTGGTTGGATGCCATGACAAAGTGCACTCGCCACCGCTGCACTTCGTACTTCATCTTTTGCACGCACTATCAGTGGCTTACTGAACTGAGCTGCCTGAGTGCCGAGTTCTCGCCCAGCGTTGTCAAGCGCTACAGCAAATACTGTGGCAGGTCGGTCCTCGCAAAGGCACAGCTTCATCACTGGATTCAGACGACAACTGGCAGAAGCTGGCTTGTTGATGTTGGAGATACGAATAGCTTGCAAAGCCTATCACCCAAAAGCTTGACCGATGGATACGCATCCGTTGACATCGCCAATAAAGCGCCAGCGTGCCTGAGAGAGTCGCCCTCCGCCGGGACCAAAGAGACATTCAACCATGTCATTGCTTCCTGCAGCTTCACGGCCACGACACAACATTCCGGGAATGCAGCTCGTCCATGGGAGTACAACAGCCGGCGAAACTCCATGACATCTCTCAGTTTCGACACCGCAAGCTACGACCTGACCAGCAGTCATATCCCCACGGGAGAGTATTTCGACAAAGCCTGTTTTTGCAACACTTTTACTATGCCCAAGCACCAAGAACCATGCTCTTCATCGAACCCGAAGGATCTAGAGACACAGCGACAATGGATGAACGAAACTTGCGGATACACATGGCACGAACCGCCGCGACTTCAGCCCCGTGACATGATCCCATGGCGATGGAGGATCTACCCCAGATCCCCGGAAGGCGATGCACAATGCCCTTCCAATGATTGGAAGTTGATGAGTATCGGCTTGGTCAACTTGGTAACATTCTTTGCTATACTCCACGCCAAAAATTCACGACAGAGTCACACCACCAATTCCCGTCCGCTGTTCTACAACTCAGCGCGATGGATCTTGGGAGGAGTTCTTCTCGGGTGCCTCCACCTGCTCGCCAATTTAGCCAACACAACCATCGTCCAGACTACTCCTGGCTACGAGGACGTTCCCGCCATACAGCTCATGTTACTTTGGTGTTCAATACCTCGCCTCGGTTGGCTTCCCATCTCGTCCCATGGCACCAAGAATCCGGAGTTCCAGGACATGACTTCCTCAATGTCTGCAATGTTTGCGGAAGCGATCCTTCAAGCCTTCTCATTCTATTACATGTGTTTGACTGTGAACTATGGTCGTATCCACGACTTCTACTTCGGAGCCTTGTCAAGGGCGGCAAGATCACCATTTGCCGTACTCATGTTTGGCGGTGCACTTCTATGGCTGTTCGTTGTTGCGATGATGGCTGTACCTGTCATACGTACGATACGAACTCCCGGCAAGCTTAGTGAGAAAGAAGATGGTGAATCGGGCGCGGACTCGAAGGAGTGGACGAGACCAAAGGAGGAGGAATGTCTGTTACCAAAGTCGCAAACGGGATCTGAAGGTCACAACTACGGGACCCTTCCTGCTGAAGTCGAGTCTCTTGCTCCGTTCATGAGACGCCATTCACGACTTCACATGACCTTGGCCATGGGAGTGCCTGTACTTTGGCTTGCGCAATGGTCATTCTGGATCGGATTCATCGGACTGAGCTCCCATGATTTCTGCCTTCCATCGGTAGAGACTCTGACGGGCGTTTGGCTAGCCTCTTCTTTGGGAAGCGTTATTATTAGATCTTATCTGTGAGTGGCGAGCCTAGGTGCGCACAAGTTCTATATCACACAGCAGAGATTTGCTTCCCATGAATATTTACCGTCTTGCAACGAGAGTCTTAACCTTAAGTTATGCTTATTTGTGTGATCGTTCGGGCTTCAAAGGCGTTCCGAGGACGCTAAGCTCAAAGTGATCTCAGTTGGTTCTAGTTGGTGATCCTTGGACTCAGCGACCTACGAAACAAAGAGGTTGAAGCACGTGGGCGAAACCACACAAAGAAAAAGCCCAGTGGCGCAAAAACAAACGCCCATTCGTATAAGACCATGATCTCAGCCGCACTAATTCGTATATAAAGCCAAGGTCCAGCATTACCTCTCATTCCCTTCACAAGCTCGTCTCATATCGTCGCCATGGGTCAAGAAGAAGTCGGTCTGGAGGTCCTCCCCCCTCCTCCGGCTTACTCACCCTCAAATCAAGATGTGGAATTCATTATGCCGACGTCTTTCACCATCCATAAACAAGGCGATTCCGAGGTGAAATTCAACATACGCGGCAACTCCGGCAGCACGCCACTTTCAATCGCATGCACATACAAAAACACAGAAGACGATTTCGAAGCAAGAGTGAATCTCCTCCCACGAAAGGATGAAAACGCTTTGCCGCTGGCAACAATAAAATACTCCCGCCACAGCGCTGAGCTTGAATTCACCAACACATCTCCTCCCTCGAATATCACCTTGTACTACCGCCTTCTAGGCGATAGAAACGCAACACACTCTTTCAACGTCAACACTCCTGAACGAACAAGTTTTGAGTGGAGGAATCTTGGTGATGGTGAAGGATGGAAATTGTACATGGGATCTAGGCCTCAAGTATTGGCGGTAGGTGCGCTGAATATGGGGTCTGATAAACCTACGCGATTTGAATTTACAGACTTGGAGATGGCGAAGGAATTGGATGAGTATTGTAGATTGGTGATTGTTGCGTCGTGGTTGAGGATCTGGGACAAGGTTAGGATTCAGTTCAGACGGTCGCCTGATGAAGGTGAGACAGAGATGATATTATGTAGCTGCGGCCTCTGCGTGATACTGTAGAGCCAGTATATTTTTTACTGATCTTTACTTGTTTGTGTGGACCACGGACTCGACGATAATCTTTATTGATGTACTAGCAATCGTTATACCAATGCATAGGTCAACAGCTCAATGGATATCGTTGATCCGGCCCGTTAAGATTGCCTGGCCAAGCGAGACGCCCTAACAAAATGCAACCAATGAAGAGACACGGAGGCTCATCCGTCTTGCATTCCACTCCCGAGCCTGATCGACAACCCAACAAACCCATTTCCCCATGACGCAACGATTTGCAAATCCCCCTTCAACATGAACGAATCCATCCATGGAACCCAGCCAAACACGTCAAGTCCGTGCATGAATTAAGTTACGAGTTAAATCTACCATGAATTACCCTCCACTTTTACCCCGCGCCCCAACCAATCCATCAAACGAAGCAGTCCCTACTCCCGCACCCAAAAGACGCGCTGTCGCTGTCGCTTGCGACTCATGCAGGAGCCGAAAAGTCAGGGTATCTTCCCCTTTCCGCCCCCCTTGTGGACCGATGCTTACTTATAAATAGTGCACCGGCGAGTTTCCAACATGTGTTGCGTGTCAGCGCCGTGGGGACGAGTGTCGTTACGCTGATATTGCTAATGACCGTGAAATGCACTCGAATCAGCTCAAAAGGAGGGTCAAAGAGTTGGAGGATGAAAACAGAGGCTTTAGAACTTTGTTTGAGAGTTTGAGGACCCCAGGCGGTAGGACTAATCAGGAGATATTACAAAGGATACAGGCTGGTGATGATTTTGGTACAGTCATTGGACACGCTTCAGGTCTGGACAACGGGAAGCGGAAGCGATCCCCGTCGCCGAGTTTAATCGCTAGACAACGGCCATCTGAGTGGACGACTGTGCGTGGCATTTTACCTAGAACACCGATCGCTTCTCCTGCAGCAATCTATCCTATCGTGCTGCCTATTCCCGCCTCACCATCTCCGCCTCCCCTTCTCTCACCCCCCATTGATACGCCAAGCTCACCGAAAGATGCTATCCTTGGCCTCTTGACACTCTCCCAAGACGGGAAACCAGATCTCGTCTTGCTCAACGAAGCCCGCCCCAAAGAACATTGCGATCTCCGCTTAAACGACCTTTCCGTCTCGTTCTGGACACGTGTACCGATCAGTAACCGATCTGCATCGACGCTCATCTCAGCTTTTCTCGAGACAGACAACTCGGCTGTTGGCTTCATTGACAAGGACCTGTTCCTCACAGATCTGGTACAGCACAACCCGAAATTCTGCTCTGCCTTTCTCGTCAACTCAATACTGTACCTCGCTTGCGTAAGCAACCCTCTTGTCTCCTTGTTTCACTCACTGACGACCCCCCAGTTTGCGCACACCGTATCCGATGGCAGAGCAGCTACACTTGCACACAGCTTCTTCAACGACGCAGAGCGACTATATCGCGCGGAAAGATTATCCGACAGTCTGACGACCCTAGCAGCCATCAACATCTTCAGCTTGGGGTGCTTCTCTCACGGGAACGATAACTTGGGCCAGGATCTCCTCTTATCGGGACGTCAGATGGGGAAGCGTATGAATCTATATGGTCTTGATCCTACAAGCTCAGAGGCGAGGGGGTTTAAGGAGTTATTATCTGATGATTCAGAGTCACAGGCCTCTTGGGGGACTTTTAATTGGTTGACAGATGTGAACTCAAACTTTGCTCAGTGACTTCCGGTCAGCTTCCTTTGAGAATGTAATCGCTCGATATGCTAAGTTCGGATCAAAAACCTTGGTCTGTCCGAGCAGGAAATTTACCGTGGTTATGGATTACGTCTTGAAAATTTTGACTTTACCTCACCAGCCACTGAGGGTTATAAAGCCAGGCACTCGCCCTGCAAAATTCAATTCGGTTCTTTTCTCTCCAGTTTTCCCTCTCATTCCAGTTCTCTGCCGTTCTTACATCAACACCATGGCCTCCCCTCCAGAAACAACAGCTTCGTCGGTCCCTGCATCACATTCTAGTCTTCCTTTCGACGTCGAGATCATTATAGTCAATGATTTAATAGAGCTCTACAAGAGCACCGACAAACGCCTGGCGCCTTTGGCTACAGTCTCTGAAATTTGGCAACGCCTCGTGGAGAAGCACACTTTTCAGGACTTACGACTAAGTGAACGGGACCTTCTCGCCTTCGAGAGGTATACTCATTCAGAGCGGCTACAACTTGTCAAGTCCATCACCCTCAAAGTCATTAGAGTTGTCCCCTCGCGTAGATCCCGCGACTGGAATTCCCTACCAAGCTTTTTCCATCACGTAGTTTCCACAACTACAGCTATCGAGTCTATACACATAGAGAAATGGTGGAATGAGTTTGGCCTTTGTGGCGGTCGTGGTATGTGATTCCCCCCCCCCTCTCCCGACTTTCTTTGATGCTGAGACTTGAAAGCTTTTCCGATCTGGTTCAAGTTACCAACTTCGGTGAAACAACTTTCCTATTTCCACGGCGTTAGCAAGGTCTATCAAATGAATATCGAACCAACCAATTTGGAGCTACTGGGCCTCATTTCGCGAGCCGCAGATCATCTTGAGCATATCGCCGTGTCTTATGCACTCAGCGCAAACCACTTCTTTGATCACTGCAAAGGAATAGAGTTTAAACAGCTAAAAACACTGGCACTGACCTATCGTTTCAACGGCATCCCTAACATTAGGCTCTTGGAGAATGCTTCAGAAGCAGTCAAGAGAATGCCCGCGCTCGAGATGCTGGAAATATGGGAGTTCGGCCTGCCAGGACCGCCAGCTCATATCTTTAGGTACGAGAAGCTCGGCGAGATCAGGGGTCGTATTAGTTGGCAGAGCTGCGGGAACAATAGGCTCCCTGACTGCATATACAGCGCGTGGAAGAAGAAGTCAACTGGTGGGAAGGCTCACGTACTCGAGGTTGTGGAGGACCGATTTGCCCGCAACGATGTCATAACCTTTTCGGACCTTGTACCACATTTGATGCTCAGGGAGCGGATTCTGCGTGAATCTACTATGAAACAGGTTTTGGAAGTCACAAATTAAACGAGATATCTTATTTATATTTAGCTTTGTCCTGTATCGCAGACGCAATTCTTCAGCAAGATCTCGGCTGTCAATCACAAACTGGCCACTTATATCAGATTGTACGCCATAAATCTCATAAGCTTTGCCTCATTCTTTCCCTTTTTTAGCACACAAGTGACCTGCGGTCGAGGGCTTATGAGCTCTGATCGTTGCCTGGAACTTGGCTGGTAAAACCTTGATTTCTGACTCATTTATCCTTTTGTGATTATAAACTCTCAGCCACAGGCCCCGACAGCGAATAGCAGATCTCTTCTTTATCAAGACACGTGCTGGGTCATCTAGGGGATTACTCAGAGGCTTTCTATAGGTGTCATGGACGTGTCAAATTTCGGAGTTCTCCAATCAACTGCACGGGGCGTAAACTCACAGACTTAGTTTTCAGAGTATCCTACCAAAAGTCTGAAATGACTTTTTTCGCCTCCTCTACTGAAAAGCTTCCCCTTTTTCCAACTATAAAGCCACTCGATATCCCAGAGTAGCGGACTTCCAAGCTTACTCACTATGTCTCGGGATAACCATTCTTTCACGCCAATACACACAATGGCAGTACATTGCACCACGAGTTCTCCAACCACAGCCGTTGCGAGCAGTGCGGCACCTTACACGAGGCTCCCTCTCGAGATCGAATTATACATCGTCCAGGCACTTATAGAGATGCACAAGAGATCGAATAATCCAGGATTCCGCTTATCGACCTTTGCCACCGTTTCCAAAGCCTGGCAAGCTCTCATAGAGAAGGAAACATACAAACATTTGAATATATCGTCATGCGATTTACGCTCCTTCAACCACTATGTCCGATCATACCGAAAGTTACATGTCCGCCATATTGTTCTCGAGATCTCATTTAACATCTCCTCGCATGGGGTTGAAGACCAGTTTCAATTTTTTAGCGCAGTGCACGACCTTTGGAGCATTCTCTCAGGATGGAATACACACCGTGTTACAGTCGAGCTAGGCATCGTCCCTAGTGATAGAAGGCCAACTTGGCTAAATTTTCCCCGCAACTATCCTTTTAACCCTTTGAAGACCCTTAACCCAGGACTTGTGGCTATATGGGACACTTGGGTCATTCTCAGTGAGTATTTATTAGGGAGAGAGCCTGTTTACTTGGACCGAACTTTCTTTCCGCCAAAAGGGGCCATGGGTTTGCCCCACGTTGATGCCATCGTTGAACTAGTTATTCGGAGAGAATATCACCCAAACTTCTCTCCAAAAGTTCTTCGTGAGATCATCTCGTCAGCTCCCTGTATTGAATCGATTCATCTTGAGAGATGGTGCTATGGCGTTCCTGAACACGACAGAAAATGGGATCGTGGTATGTAACTCTCTTGTCCTCCACATCTTCAACGTCCACAATACTAACATCCCGTAGCTCTCCAGCGTTCAGGGTTTTTAGTACCAGAGTCAACGAAACGGTTGACCTATTTTGAAGAATTTAATACCCCATTTCACCAGCGGGCTGGGGGGATGAGACTTCCACGACCATACAACACACTTCTGGAATCCATCCTCCACGCCGCAGACCGCCTTGAGCATATCGCTGTCTCCTTTGCTTTCGATGCACAAACGTTTTTTGAAAGGCTTAAACGAACCGAGTTTAAAGCATTGAGGACTCTCGCACTTACATCTTCTTTCGGTACATTCTCGGAGGGTCTCTTACTTACTGCTGCCGAGGCAGTAAAGAACCTTCACGCTCTCAAAATTCTAGAAATCTGGGATTTCGACGCTGGCCAAGCCGACGTCTTCCGGTATGAGAGGGGGCTTGATCGATACCAAGGTCGAATCACTTGGCAGAGCACCAAGGACCGCCAGATCTCTTTATATGTGGAAGCGCGTTGGAAAGATCTGTTGAGCAGAGGTCAGAATGGGCTCGATGTCAGCTGCAGCAATTTTTCGATGGAGATGGAGAGTCTTGGGGATCTTCTACCACATTTGAAGTTGGGAGAGCAAATTCTTCGTAACTTCACCGAGAGGTAAAATTGGGTCTGAGAGACTATGCTCAGGGCCCTGGATTAGAGTCTCGGGCCTATACTGGAGTCTTCATGTTTTTTATTTTTATGTTATCACTGCGGGATAAAATCTTCACTGAGTGCCTCTTATCCTGAACGCTGCAAATTATGTATTAATGACTATGCTGACATTGAACATCCAAGACGTTGCGACCAATAACATGAATCTTTACATCTAAACCATGCTGCTATGTACTAGTGCCAAAGATCTCCATCGCTTAGTTGGGAAGGTTGGCAGGGGTATAAGACTGATCAGGCTTAACAACCTTTCCGCTCTGGACCTGCTTGTCGGTATAAGCGGGCCAGACGATCTGTCGCTTGGAAGAAACAACAGAGAAAGTGGTGAATCCGTTTCCAGGGCCGAACTGGCCGCTCCAGCCAGAGGTGATGGTAAAGTCACCGCACTTGACTGGTCCTCCGTTGCGCTGAGACGCCTTGCTGCCCTTGACGACGTACTTGCAACCGGTGGCAGCACCCTTGTGGGTGTCGATCTTGAAGTTCCAGGTGCAGGAGCTGTCGTCCTTGGCGCAGCTTCGCTGCATGTTCTCAATGGTCCATTGGGGGCTGGCGGCCATCATGTTGACGGCGGGAGCTGGGGCAGCGGAGACGCTGGTGGCCAGGATGGCGGCGACACAGGCGAGAGAGAACTGCATGATGATGGTTGAGAGAGGTTGTTTGGTGGTTCTGGAAGATGTTAGTGTCTGGAGAGTTAGACTTGATTGAGGTCGCTTACTATTAAAGTAGTTGAGTGTTGGTAGCGAGTGTGATTGAAGCGAGTGAAGAGTGATTGAGTTGAAGCTGATGAGAAAACAATTTACCAGCAGTGCATCACTGTCCTTATATACTTTTTTCTCTCGCGGAATGTAACATTTCAAACATGAGACGATAATACGATCTTTCGCAGTATACGAGTTTGAGGCTCTGAAGCCCATGGCATGACAGATCGGCCATGAGAATCTCGAAGGGTCCTTTCAAGCCATAGTGCCGCTCCGTCCGAGGCTACGACCCTGAATTACCACGCTAAATCCCCAAGTTAAGCCTTCACGTGGTCCAATGCCAGAATCTCGTATGGAGCTATAGCATGATCTACCTAGAAGTAGTTAGGGACTTCTCGTATTTCCCGTTCGACAACCAGTTAGAACCGTGGCTATTTTTGGCCCAAGCCTAGTCCTCTTACAGGCAAACCACGGGGACCATGAGTGACTGTTCGTATTGTTCACCGATCATTCCACGCCGTAGATTATTGGAAAGGCTTGTCCCGATGCGTAGAAAACCTGCTCAGAGTAGGTCTATTTCTGAATACCACGTTCCAACTGATGACGCCGTGGCTGGGGAAGTAGATCGTCTCTTCGGCTCATCGGCATCAATCGTGCCAGGGGTCAAGGGTCTCGGGCTTACCCGCTCCCCCAGGTTTAGCCTTTATTGCTACCCTGTGACGTTACAGCTGCTTGGGCTTCATGTCACGTTGGCTTATGGATGAGGAAAATGCCGTACATATTTGCGTTGGGCTTTGCAGAGTCACAATTGCCGATGTTTTTTTTTAACTTGCATTCACGGCTTCTTCGCAAATCCAAAAGCTTATGAGCAACAGGAGCTTAACTTAGGAAATGGAGTACATGACGGGATCGTTCGATCTGTGCCTTTTTTTGGGGCGTCATGCAGGGAGAAACGCAGGGATAAAGTTTCTGAATCATTGACAAATTTATTCAGTCAACAGCGTGAAATGAATGTTCACGCATTTTTGTTCGGTGATTCAGCCTCACCATTTAGGGTTAAGCATATCCCGCAAGACATTACTGAGACCTGTTTGGCGGAACCGTTGCTCCGCTTGTGTCTAGGGGTGGATGCTGCGAGCATTCCAGCGCTGGCTCAGCTCACGCCCGAGCAAGCCGCCTTCACCGCCAACAACTTCATCCCGACAAACTACCTGTGGAATCTTCCAGCCTAAACTCTCTTGTTGGCTGCAAGGGTAGTCCAGACTTCTCGTAAGCCATATCGATCATTCTCGCCTGCGCAATGCTGTCTCCATGGTCAACCCAAGGTCCAGAGCCATGACTGCCACGAACACGACTGACGAACTGCTCCAGCAAATGGCGATGTGATGACCGAAATGGCTCACTCGGTTGATCAATCTCGGCATCTTTGGATGTATAGACCTTCTTGGACTGCTTGACTGTCCATTTCTTCAGGTCCTTCTCATTCGTCTCATTCCGAATGGTGTATTCGTCCACAATGTCAATGAGGTGCCGAAAAGACGAAATAAAGAAGTTGCTGATGGTTAGGTTTCTGCGCCTCCACTTAGTCTGTCCTTCTGGGAGAGTCATATCTTCCAACTTGATTTCTTTATGACACACTGATACATTGAATGTTGGAAAAGTGGTGATTGATGCTCGTACGTTGATTATAGCGTTTCCAATTCGTCCATCCGGGAAACGAAAGCTTGTCTCATCAAACTCATCGCAGAGTTCCCCAGGAGGGGGACCACTTCTAACTTTGCAAGCAACACATTCCTCAGGCTCATCACCCATGATCTGACGCAGTGCATACATAGTGTATGTGCCAAGATAAAGCATAGTGCCGCCACCCAAGTTATACTCGAGTTGTGTATTTCCCTTGGGTATAATATATGACGGCAATGCTGCAAGACTATCGACAGTTTGTATATTCTGACGGTCGACTAGGCTAAGGAAGTATTGCCAACGCGGCTGGAAGCGAAAGTGTATTGCTTCGAGAAGAACAGGTGATTGGGGCTGTCGTAATAGTGGCGACCGGAACAGCCTCTCTGCCTCGGCTGCATTGACCGTGGCTGGCTTTTCAAGTAGCACATGCTTTCCTTTGGCGATTGCTTTGCTGGCCCATTCATAGTGCAAGGTAACGATAAGGGGAATGTAGACGGCATCGATGGAGGAGTCATCGAGGATTGCTATATAGACAAAGTTAGCTAATTAAAGAACAATCGATAACTGGAAATTTGTACCATGGTAACTGTCGAAAATGTGAAGAATATTATGCTTTGTGGCATATGCCTCGGCCTTTTCTTTCTGACGAGCCGCTGCACCATAAATCTCAACATCCGGATGAGATTTGGCTGGAGTGATCAAAGCGGTTGCACTTGTAAACCATCAGTATTAATGACTATAATCTTGGAGTGCCATAGCTAGTTACGCAATATTTGCGGCACCAAGAATTCCGAATTTTACAGGGTTGGCGTTCTTTGGTGGCTCTGGGGGAGTGTAAGCCTGCCAATTACGGCGGAGGAAGCCGCCGACTGAGGACATGATGATATTGAGTCAATGTGTCCAGCATGAACTGATGATTGTGAAAACGATTATGGCATTATATGGGCTTTTTATATACTTTCATATTTCCATGGTCGACAAACATGTCTCTTACTTTGCGTAGTACATCTTCCAGGACCTGAACTTTTTACCAACCTGAGCCTAGCTCCAGACTCCTCTAGTGTCATGAACCTGTCATTTTTGCCTCTTTCGGTATGGCCTCAGATGATCCAACGACTGTTGATGACAAACTCCTCAACATGCGAGTTTCCTCTTGTATTCCGCTTTCGCCTCTACGAATATAACTCGTTAATTTCTGAGAAGACTGACGCGTACATGGGATCAGTCATGCCAACTTCAGCAGTAGAGACCGACTCGCCTGATAGCGCCACGCTATCCAAGATTGGACTGAGTGACGTATCAGATGAAGCGGCCAAGCAAAGAAAGAATGTCCAGAATCGGCTCTACAAAAGAGCTTCCAGTACGTATCGGACTTGTATTCATTGATAAAAGTCTTGATCACTTCAGGCTTACTGTTTTATATGCTCCAAACGTCATCAGAGGACTAAAAGCTCATCAAGCTGACCACGTGTACCAGGGTTACGTAAAGTGGCAGGCAATAACTCGAAAACAAGAGACGCACGATACAATTATCAGATCAATCGCTGGAGGCTTGATGAGCTCGGTGTTACCAAAGCTCAGGGACCCCTGAGAGGGCAAGGCATGTCTATCGAAACCCCATATATGACAGCGCAATCCAGAACAGAAGAAAGCAGTAGTGTGACTATACTGAACCAGGAACTATGGTTCCCTCTCCCAGCCGACCATCTATTACATCTTGTCAAGTATAATGTGTTTCGCGGACTTTGGCGGAACAAATTCATGGTGGATAGCTTGACAGTGCCTTATTACGCGCCAGGTCCCTCGATCACCACAAGCTTCGCCTTTCCCAGATATTCCTCTTTGCTTCCTAAAGCATCAGAATATCATGGCTCATTGGTACCAACTAAGAGTCAGATGAGACTCAATCACTTCTCGTGGATCGATTGTATTCCTTGTTCAATAATGCGGGAGAATCTTATCAGCCATGAGTTCAATTTTAGCCATGTTGATTTTCTGAGAGATCTAGTTGGGACTCTGATCAACTTGGACCTGTTCAAGGCACCTTTTTTAACTGTTACTATCCATGATGGGAATGTTTCGGGTGGTTTGGAGACAGTGGCTGCAGGCTCGGGACTTATTCTATGGGGAGAACCTTATCTGATAGACAGTTGGGAGATAACACCAGACTTCTTGCAGAAGTTGGGGTGGACGATTATGAATTTTCCGGAATTGGTTAACTCGACGAATTATTGGAGGATGTCGAGAGGGAAAACACCACTACTGCTACCATGAGCCATCGATGTCCTGAAATCAAGATGTTGGCTTTAGCTCATCCTTCAAAGTGCCGACAGGATCTTGTGTCTGATGGTCACCCCAACTGGCATCCCATCCATTCTCCTCAAGATAATTCTTCCAGATCTGATCCTCCTTTTCGAGATGCTTCTCGCCATCTTGGACAACGAACCATGCATTAAGTGCGCCCAGAACTGCGAAGGCTGAGCCAATCAAGAAGACAACCTGATTGCCCTTGACGGTATCAGTGTATGAGCTGAGGATGGCAGTGAAAACCTGATCAAATTAGCAACTGTAAGAAGCATAGAGACAACGGACACGACTTACCTGAGTACCGATGGCAGCACCAGCCTTTGACCATGCAGAGATGAAACCGAGGGCATGTCCTCGAACAGAAGTTGGAAATGGCTCAGTCGCCACGATGACAACAGTGCTGCGATGATATTAGCTTGACAGGTCCGCCTTGGGGGTCACGTTTGTACTAACCTTCCAGGACCGACTTCGCCCAAGGTAAGGAAAATACCATATAGAACCACGAATAGCGGAAAGACCTTCTGAATCTGCTCATTCGCGCCGCCGAGCACGAATCCGAGAACAGCCTGAAGAGTGTAGCCCAAAGCCATAGTCTTTCTTCTTCCAATCTTATCAGACAGGTATCCGCCGATGAAAGGACCAGGGAGGTAGAAACTATTAATCAGCGCTCCCCAGCCGAGGTTCTGGACAAGCGAGTTCGAAGCATTGACTCTTGAGATGATAACAGAGCTGAAGATGCCAAAGGGAATCGAGATCCAGTTATACAGGAACCAGCTCAGAGCCGCGCCAATGATGCGTCTCCAGTACTTCTTGAAGATGAGGAAATACGGCGTCCTTTGTTTCCGAAGAGCTGAATTTCGGTACGCGGTCGATACCCTCATCCTCAATCGGAACCAAAAGATAGACAGTGGCGGGACAGCACCCAGCGCAAGTGCAACTCGCCAGACAGTCTCGTATCGGTCCGTTCGTTGATGCACACAGAGCAATAACAGCAATGGAACGAGCGCACCGAAAGTATATCCCAGTCCAGCAGAGAGATCAGCTACCATGGCAAACATGAACCCTCTCGATTTGCGAAACTGCCCATCTTCATCAGAGGCTTCCATTGCACCGGCGCCTGACACGGGATATTCTCCACCAGCACCGACGCCAGCTATTCCACGGGCAATGACGAGCATCCACATCAGTCCGGTCGTGGTCAACCCGCTTGCGCCAGCGCTCAAGGCGATACCGAGAAGGAGGATAAGCGTTGTCATGACAGCGCCGGTTTTGCGACCCAGTTGGTCTACCACTACGCCAAAACCTATCATACCGACAATCATGCCGATAAGAAAGGCGTTGGAGAGGCGGGATCGCATTGTTGAGGTTAGGGCTTCGGGGTAGAGGGTTGCGAAGAGGAGCTCGAGGTTGCCGATCACCGCAGCATTGCTTGTATCTTGTCAGAGCCTGCACGGAGAAGACCATCGTGGTATTCATGCTTACTAGCCATCTGATCCCAAGGCAAGACCCGAGAAGACCATTGTCAGATACACCGAGACCTTGCTGTACAGATCTGGCTTCCTGACATCTCCGATTTCGACATCTTGGATATCTTCTACCTTGGCCTTCTTTGTGTCGTCAAGCTCATGACCCGCCGTTGCGGGTGTGATTTCAAGAGCCGACATACTGTAGACAGAGCGAGAGTGCACTCTTTGGCATGGGATGATGATGAGAGAGAGATTTGTCACATACGATCGAAAGATCGACAAAGCTCGGATACCGTGGTTACCTTGAACTTAATACAAAACATTCAGCGATCTTATCTGAGACCTGGAAATAAAGAACCAAGCTAAATACCGTCTTATCCGACGGCAGCAATTCTATACGCCGGTTACACGTGTTGAGAGACACTGTCCTCCTATATAATAACTCATCGGCGAACTCTGCCCGGGTATTAAAAGTGCACCCGAGGGCCTGTAATTCGCGATAAAGCGATGCTCAGAAGGGTAATTGTATCCTTGGTTCAGTGATAAGTATTACTATCAAACCGTTTGGAGGCGTGATCTGCATGAATGGGGGCGGGGTTCGTTTGAAGAGCGGGGAATAACATGATAATCGGTCGCGATGTAACCCGGAACTCGGCCGCTCGGCGTAGCAAATGGTTTTGTGAGATTGAGATATTTAGGTGGTTGGCCGACGGTCATTAGATTGCCTTCCTAGAGGAGTAAGCTGTTTTGTCTAGCTAACTTATTCTTGACATCGTTTCTATTGAGGCAATAGCTTCATACTTGGAGTTGGACCAGTATTCAAGCTTGTTTCACAAGCAGCAACAATGCAGCTTCCAGCAATTGACATCATCTATCATGAGCCCATCACCTTGAGTGATGGGACCGTCTTGTCAGCTATGATATGGCTACCCAAAAACGCCAAATCACAACCTGTCCCAGCGATTCTCGAATACTTACCATACCGAAAGCGAGACATGACTGCCGTGCGTGATGCTATGAACCATCCATACGTTGCAGCGCATGGTTATGCTTGCGTGCGTGTTGATATGCGAGGAACTGGCGATTCTCAAGGCATTTTGAGAGGCGAATATCTACCGCAGGAACAAGATGATGCTTTGGAGATTCTGAAGTGGATCGCTGTGCAAGACTGGTGTACAGGATCGATAGGCATGATTGGTATTTCTTGGGGCGGCTTCAATGGATTGCAAGTTGCGGCTCGTCGACCACCCGAGCTCAAGGCTGTTATTTCTATCTGTTCAACTGATATGCGCTATGATGACGATATTCATTACATGGGCGGTTGTATCTTGACAGAGAACCTCACCTGGGCTGCTTCTATGTTTTCAATAAACTCCTCGCCTCCAGATCCAGCAATAGTCGGTGATCAGTGGCGGGACCTCTGGCTAAAGCGACTTGAATCAGGCGGGCTTTTCGCCGAAGAGTGGCACCAGCATCAGAGGCGTGACGATTTCTGGAAGCATGCGTCCGTCGGAGAAGATTACAGCTCCATCCAATGTCCTGTTTATCTCGTGGGCGGATGGATGGACCCTTACACCAACACCATCTTCAGAATGCTGGAGAATCTGAAGGTGCCTAGAAAAGGCCTTGTTGGTCCATGGGGGCACAAGTACCCTAACTTTGGATATCCAGGACCTCAGATTGGGTTTCTGCAAGAGTCTATTCGGTGGTGGGATAAGTGGTTGAAAGGAAGCGAGACGGGAATCATGCATGAGCCTATGCTTCGATGCTATCTTCAAGATCCGACCCCTCCTGCACCGTATATGGAGCATCGTCCTGGGCGCTGGGTTGCTGAGGATGATTGGTCCGATTCCAAGTCTTCCTTGCTGCGTTTCACTCTCTCGCCTGGCCAGTTGACAACCGGCAATCCAAGCAGCGATGAAAAGCTTGAGATCTGCTCTCCTCAAACAGTGGGATTTGCGGGTGGTAGATGGTTAGTCTTCGGCGTCGAAGGTGAAGGGCCTAGTGATCAGCGTCTTGAAGCTGGAGGAAGTCTCGTATTTGATTCACCAGTTTTATCTGAACCTATGGACTTTCTTGGAGCCCCCGTCTTGAAGGTGCGCGTTGCGAGCGATAGAGCAAATGCTCTGGTAGCAGCGACCTTGTCGGAGGTACTACCCAGTGGCGCAGCAACCAAGGTCTCCCATGGCGTTCTTAACTTGACGCATCGGCATGGCCATGAAGATGTGCGACCTCTAGAGCCTGGGACGTTCTATGACATTACGCTCAAGTTGAATCACTTTGGGCAGCGCATCGGCACTGGAAGTCGACTTCGCCTTGCCTTGTCCTCGACGTACTTCCCGTTAGTCTGGCCGTCTCCTGAAGTCACAACTCTCACCGTCGACTGTGCCCAGAGTACTCTAGATCTCCCCATACGGGGCGATAACCCTCAAGACTCGTATCTCAAACCTTTCAAACCAGCCGTCAACGGATCCCTCTCACAAACTGAGCTTCGACCAGCTAAGCACAGAAACTACGTTACCAACGATTGGGACTCTGGCGAAACAGCTCTTTGCGTTGACTGGGACGATGGTATGTGGGAAGTCAACGAAACAGGCTGGAAGTATGGATGGTGGACAGGCTTGAAGTCGAGTGTGAAGCCAGACGATCCGCTGTCAGCCGACGTTGAGCAGAGATTTCAGAGAGACTTCGAGAGGGGTGATATTGTTATCAAGACGAAAGGCTGGACGAAGATGAAGATGACGAAGACTGATATGATCATTACAGCTCGTCTTGATGCATACGAGAATGGGAAGGCTGTCTTTGGAAAAGATTTTTCTTATACGATTGCTAGGGATAATGTCTAAGATTTGGATCTTCTCAAATTAAGAACTTCGCTTTCCAAGATATTAGTACCTGCCACTGTCGACTTCGTGAATGCAAGCGTTCCAGAGCTTGTCACTAGGCAGATCACGTGTCGCTAGGCAGCATCGCACATGACTAGGTAGCATGGAACCTAGGTAGGTATGCATAATGGGTTTTTTGACGCTCTTGCGTCGGATAATCAAGTCCTTACTTGTGATCATGAGCCGCCATCATCTTGAGGAACTGTGCAGCGGAATAGGAGATGAGATTTCGATTTATATCCGCTGGAATGATGCCCGCCTTGTTGTTTACCTGATTCGTTCCCAGACAAGCACGGGTGTCCCTTCAATTGAGAATTGTTTCCTCGATAGGTACAATGAGGCTTGTAACAACGAAGACATCCAAGAAGCCGAGGCTCTCTCCAATGAAATTCTCGATGCTGTCGTCGGTGCTGGACGAGACATGTTCGACCATCTGGCCCCATCACCTGCTCCTGGCCATATATTGTCGCAAGACCTTCATACCCTACTGTTTCCCAAGGAGTACTCCTTTTCATTTCAAGACTTAAATGGAAAGGGAGAAGTGGTACGGAAAGATAGTGGCGCCAGACAAGACTCTTTCCTCCTTGGTCAATCTGGCCAGCCATTCCACCTCAACATCGACAAAGATTGCAACCTACCAGTTCACTCTACGAAAGAAATCCATGTCGTCGAAAACCTTCTCAACGCAGGTTATATCGCCCGTGTGCAAGTCGAAGGTACAGAGATGTGTTCAAAGGCTGGAGATAGCAAAGGCGAGGATGCCGCACAACGAGAGCTTGACTGCCTCTGGAAAATCACGAAATCCCCCCACGCAGCTGCCATTCAGGTTCCCAAGCTCCTTGGTCTGATCACAACACCCAAAAATGGTAAGACTATTGGGTTCTTGGAGGAGTATATCCCAGTCTCTGAGACTTGGGAACTATCAACACTTGAAAGCATTGATGATGTCTCTGCGATTGATGAGAGCCGTCGGAGGAAGTGGGCATCTCAGATTCGGGGCACTGTCGATCTCCTACATAAGATCGGGATTACATGGGGCGATGGCAAAGCATCTAATGTATTGATTCATCGTGAAACGGACGACGCGTGGGTCGTCGACTTCGGGGGCGGATGGACGGAAGGCTGGGTAGATGAGGAACTAAGCGGTACGGTGAAGGGAGACGAGGTCGCTGTCAAAAAGATCATGGAATACTTGCAAGTTTCGTAGCTAGCAAGTAATTGTATCGTAGCATCTTTGCCTAGCGTTTACTCTGGACCGCCTTAGAAGCTATCTTGCCACTTACGAAATAGCTATAGGGATAAATGCAACCTATAAGGTTAACCTTTAGGCTATAAATACAGATAATAAATAAAAATATAGTATTTTTTGCCTTAATATAAGCTTTTATTTAAAAGCTTTTATAATAACTATTATATCTTATTATAAGCCTTAAGGTATTATAAAATAAAGAGATTAAAAGATATATAAAGGCATATAACCTTAAGTTTATATCTTTATATATATTAGAATAATATAACTTTATAAATAATATATTAATAATAATTTAAATTATTATTAATAATAACTTAATAAATTAAAAGGCCTAAAATTATATTTATTAGTTTTTTATTATTTTTATTAATCTTAAAGATATAGCTAAATTATATATTAATATAAAAGATAATATCTAAAAACTTTAATTAGTTATTAAACTGCTTAATAAAGGTAATTATATTAATAATAATATAATAGTTAGGGTTTCTAAACAAGTAAACTAGTTTATATTAAGTTTATATTTACAGAATATATAAGGCATTATATTAAGTATATTAAGTTATTATATCTCTTAATAGTTAATAATATATATTAGGCTTATTAAGGTAAAGAAGTCTTATTAATAGCTAGTAAGTTAAGTTCTATTTAATACTAAAGGAATATATTTATATACTATATAATATTAATAATAATTAAGGAAATTATTATAAAGTTAATAGTAATTCTTAAGAATTATTAGTAATTATCTAGAATTACTAGTAATCTATTTTAGATTCTAGTAATTAGATCTTAATAGTTATTTATAGAATCCTTTAGTATACTATAATTATAAATAATTAAAAGAAAAATATACGGTATATATAATATAAGCACTTCTTTTATTTAGGTTATAATATAATTTTCCTCTTTTTATTAGTTTTATCCTTAAGACCTATATATCTATTTTTCTTTTATATTTATTTTTAATAAGTTTAACTTAAATTTATATTTCCTTACTATTATTAATAGAATATTTTCTATAGTGACTTAATATTATCTTATTTATATAAAACTTATTACTTTTACTGGCTATAAGATTATATCTTACTTTTTATATATTAAGAATTATATTAAATATATAATAAAAAATAAATAAAAGAATTATTTTAAGTATACTTACTATAATTATTTTTATAATAAGAAATATATAATATTATTAAAAGGTTTATTTTTTTATTATTATTTTATAAGGTATTTTTATATTAATTTTATAGTAAATTATTTAATTTAAAAAAAGAATTAAATTAAGGCTAATAAAAAAACTATTAAAAAGGAGCTTATTTAATTATAATATTAACTAAATAAGTATTTTTTAAAATTAATATATTTTTATTATTAAAAGTATTTAATCTAATTTAAAGGGCTAAAGGCCTTTAAGTAGAATTTTAAAGTAATAAATAATAGTAAAAAGGCAGAGAACTTAATTATACCTTTTAATTTTACTGCTATAATAAAGTTAATTAAGGTAAATATAGTAAACCTTATTAACTAGTTTATTATTTTAGACCTTTTTTTAGTCTTTAGTAGAAGTTCTTTAGGAGTTATTAGGTATTAATAAGGTATTTTAGTAGTTTCTATATATTTTCGCTTTTTAGGTAATTCTTTTACTTAATTAAGTATTCTATTTTCTTATTAATTATCCTTATCTCCTAAATTACTTTTACTTTATAGGTTTCTAGTCTTTTTACTTCTATAAGTTTATTATATATTTTAATATAAATTATATTTACTACTAATTTAACTAGTAAAATATAGAAAATAGGATAAATCCTAACCTTTAGTAATAAGTTTAGTTTATAATTATTCTTTAAAACCTTCTTAATAATCTTATATAATTCTATATATTTAAAGTTAAGTTTATAGCTTAGTTATTTAATAGTAATATCTTTTATAGATAGATAAATTATATTTTTCTTTAAAAAGGTAGGTCTTTTTACCTTTTTAAAATTATAATACTATTATATTTATTTATAGTTTATATAATACTATAAGTATTATTTTAGTACTTAATTTATTTATTCTATTTATCTATTTACTTAGGCTTTAAATACTATTATAAGCTTATAGTTTAGGCCTAATAATACTAAAAGCACATTTTAAAATTATAATATAAGTATTAGTCTTCTATTTAAGATAATCTTAAATAGTAATCTATATATATTAATAATATATCTATAGATAATATATATAAGTTCTTTTATATTTATATTTTCTCTATAAGGTAGGTAATATAAAAATTTAGTAAGTTAGTTTATAATAACTATAATACTATTATAGAAAATTCCTATTAAGGGTTCTTTAAATAGTAATAGTTTTATAATAAAGTCTATTATAATTAAGTCTTATAGTTATTATACTATAGGTAGTAGTTAAAGTTCTCTATAAAGTTTATATTATTATACTTTTATTTTAATATAAAGATTATATTACTTAATAACCTTTTTTACTATTATTTATTATACCTTATATTTATACTATAAGAGTTATTTAAGAGTTTTTATTATTTCTTAATATCTATATATAGGATATTTATAAAATTCCTATATAAACTCTTTTAGTTCTTTTAAAATTTCTTTAGTTATTATTACTTATATCTATCCTAAAGTTTATATTTATTAGGTAAATCTATATTCTCTTTTATTATTTATCTTTAATACTTATTTTATTATTTTTATAATATTAATATTATAGTTTAATTATTAACTTATTATATTTACTTTTTTATTCTTTATATCTTTTCTATAAATAATTATAAAGTTAAATTTATATAGATATTTAATATAATATAGTTATTATTAGTTAAGTTTATATATTATAGTAAAGTAAAAGATATTTTAATAATCTATATATACCTTAATTTAATACTTATTTTTTATTAGGTAATATTTAAACTCTTTAAAGTAGTTAATAATTATTAGGAATTCTTTATTATAAATTAAATAGTTAAGCTTTACTTTATATAATTTATAAAAGTAAAATACAATAAGGTATAATTTCTTTATATTATCTTACTGGCTAATTTATCTTCTTAATATAAAGTTTAATATATCTATTTTTAATTTAATTTCTTTTTTTAAATTAAATATTATTAATACTAGTTTATTTAAAAAAGCTTCTTTAAGCTATATAAAGGCTTTCTATACCTTTTTATTTTATTTAAATATCTTTTCTTTTTCTATTAATTTTATTATTAAGTTAGTAATTTTATTAAAGTCTTTAATAAACTATTAATAATAATTAATAAGTCTTAAAAAGGCCTATATTCCCTTTATACTATTAAGTACTTTTTAATTTATTATTATTATAATTTTCTTTAGTTCTATTTTAATTTTATTAAGTATAATAATATATCTTAAAAAGTCTACTTTTATAATATAAAAAAAACTTTTCTTTAGTTTTATTAATAGTTTAATATTTTATAATATTTTTAAAAGCTTATAGATATATTTTATATATTCTTTTTTATTATTTAAGAAGATTAAGATATTATTTAGGTAATATACTATAAAGATATTAAGGTATTATTAAAGTATACTATTAATTATCTCCTAAAATATTATAGATATATTAATAATACTAAAAGGCATTACTATATATTTAAATAATTTAAATTTAATTCTAAATGCTATTTTTTATTTATCTTTTTCCTTAATATAAATAAAATTATATATTTCTTTTAGATTTAAAGCTATAAAGATCTTTTTACTTTATAATTAATCCTTAAGTTCTATAATAAGTAAAAGTAAGGTTTAGTTCTTAATAGTATATATATTAATTAATTAATAATTAATAATTAATTTATCCTTTTTATTCTTTTTTAATATAAAAAATATTAATAATATTAATATTAAACTAGATTCTTTAATATAGCCCTTTTTAAGTATTTTATTTATATATTCCTTTTAAACTTATAGCTCTTTTTAATTAAATAGATAAAACTTTTAGAATAGTAAGTTATTATCTATAAGGTTAATTTTATAGTTTTATTTATTATATTTAGGTATTTCTATTTTTAGTTTTTCTTTAAATAGTCTATTATATATTTAATACTATTTTAAAATATTCTTAAGTTAATTTTAGCTTAATTTTATAAATATCTTATCTTTATATAGGTCTTATACCTTAAAGATATTTAGGATTTCTATTTTATTTTTTATACCTTTTTTATATTTATATTATACTCCTTTTAAAGGTAATAGATACTTTATTTTATATTTATCTATACTATCCTTTTTAATTAGGGTTTAAAATCTCTTATTATTTATTATAATTATTTCTTTATTACTATTAGGGTTATTAAGGAATATAATTTAATTATTCTTTTATTTAATAAATAGGTTTTATTATTTAAGTTATTATATACTTAATAGGATATTTATATCCTTTTCTAGAGATATAATATTAAAATCTACTTTTTAATTTCTTTCTTTAATAAAAACCTTAAGGTAATTAATCTTTTAATTTATAATACTATTATTATAATTAAAAAGCTATTCTTATATATTAACTAATAGGTAAGGTAATAATTTCTATTTCTATAATAGTTATAGCTTTATAACTATTTTTAAGTTAATAAAGTTTCTCTTTACTTTATAATTAATTTAAGTATTTAGCTATTTTCCTTTAATTTAAACTTATAGTATTAAGCTATTTATTAAATCTATTATTTATAATACTTTTAATATATTTATTAATTTAAATTATTTTTATTTATAATTCTAACTTATTTATAACTTAATTATAGATAGTATATAACTTTTCCTAATATATTTTAATATATTTACTTATAGTTACTATTATTATAACTTTCCTTATTAAGGCAGTTATTATTAAATTTATTATTAAATATTATTTATTAAAAGTATTCTTTTAATTTTATATTTATTTCTATAGTTTCTTATTTAAAATATTCTTTATTAAATAGGTATAATCTATTTACTTTTTATAGTCCTTATAGTTCTTTTATATCTTTTAAATTAATATTATTAATTAATAGTCCTTTTTTTCTTTAAATATACCTTTCTTAAGTTATTTCTTTAAATTCCCTTTTTATATTTTTAATAATATATATATTTTCTTTAATTTTTTAAGTTAGTTTATTAACTTAATATATCTTTCTATATAATATTATATTAAATTATAATTCTACTACTTTAAGGTAATTATACTAAAAGTATATTAAGTATCTTTTTACTTTCTTTATTAAGTAAAGGTTATTATTAAGTATTTTAAATATAATTATAGGGAAATAATTATTATTTAGCTTATTTAATCTATACTATTTATATTAATAGTTTTAATATAATATCTAGAATATTATATTATATTTAAGGTATATTAGTATTATTTATATATTATTTTATTTATTAAATGCAGGTTCTAGATATAATAGGTTTAATGCCTTATTAATATAATATACTTTTATATAAAGTTTATTTTCTATTTTTATATTTTTATATTCTTTAATGCCTTATATATAGATCTCTTTTTATATTTTATAGATCTTTAGGCTATTTTTATTATATCTTACTTTATAAGGTTATTTCTATTTCTATATAATTTACTTATCTTAATAGTAAAGATATTTAGCTATATTTTTAGCAGTCTTATCTTTATATTCTATACTATAGGAGTTTTATTATTTCTTTTATTAAAGTTAGCTTTTTACTTTAACTTTCTATTTTTAGTATTTTTCTTTATCTTAAAGCATTATCCTAATAGGGATATTATTAATAGTTTATAAGGTTTACTTTTACTTATCTATATTAAAGATACTTAATCTACTTTATTTTATTATTCTTAATATTTAAGTTTTTTTTTATTTAAGTTATTCTTTAAATTCTTTAAGCTTTTATTACTTTACTTTTTTTTTTTTTTTTTTTTACTCTAAAGTATTCTTACTTTTTTAGGTCTTTTATATACTTATAGTAATTCTTATTTTATTATTTATTTTATTAATTCCTCTTTTACTTAAGTTCTTCTAAAATATATAATTTATTTTTCTTTTTTAGTCTCTTTTTATCTTTAGGTTTAATTTAAGTAATTCCTAAATTGCTATTAAAATATATATTATATCTATTATATATTATTTTTAATATTTAGGTATATATAACTATCTATAAGTCTTACTATTATATAAGTCTTAAGGCCTACTTACTTTAATTTAGGTTTTATAGCTTTTATAGTTTTAGGTATTACTATATTATATATTCTATTTAATTATAATTATAGTATTTATATTTAGATATATCTTATAGCTTATAGTTATTATTTCTTTTAGGCTATATAGTGCCTAAAGATATAGATTTTAACTGCATTTTATATAAGGTATTATTTTATTAATATCCTTACTGCTATTTTTAGTTTTAAGAGTTATTTTAGTTATTATTATCTTATTATAGATTAAAGTAATATAAATTAAAGTTATTTTTATACTTATAGTTAGCTTTCTCTTTTTTATATTTATACTATTATTTATTAATTTTAATTACTATTATAATATAGGTAATTAAATTATTAGATCTATCTATAAGATATAGTTTATCTTTAATTTCTTCTTTTAGGCTTTAATAATAAATTTCTATAAAGATATTATTATTTTATTAGGTTTTAGCTATTAACTATTAGAATTTAGCTAAATATATAATATATAATTTCTATTATTTAAGTATAAGTAGTTTTACTATAGCTTATTATTTTTTATTAATTACTTTAAAATTATCTTTAAGGGCTTATTTAAAATTATTTTAATCTTTAAAGATATTCTATATATCTTAATCTTATAGATTTTCTTTATTTTTAAGGTAATTTTTTATAATAAATTTAAACTATTTTTTAATATTACTTTAAATTAAAGGAACTATAAATAGAAGTTTCTTTATAGTAGTATCTAGTTTATTTAGAAATAAGTAAAAGTATCTTTTTATTTAAGTTAAAAATAAAATAATATCTATTACTTATCTTTTAAAAGGCTTAAACTTAAGTAACTTTAGGGCTTTTTTAAGGTCTCTTCTTTATAATTTACTATTACTATTACCAGTTATTATAGCATTCTGCTAGTTATTTATCTAGGCTTATAGGGTATTATAGCTATTATATAGCTATTATAGCTTTACTATTATTTTAATATTACTAAATAGAGCTTTAATATAAAGAGATATTAAGTTAATATTATTAAATATCTTAATAATATAATATTACTTAATATAAATATAATATATCTTAAATAAGAGCTATTAATATATAATAGTTAGGGTTTTTAAATAAGTAAATTAATTTATATTAGGTTTATATTTATAGAATATATAAAGTATTATATTAAATATATTAAGTTATTATATCTTTTAATAGTTAATAGTATATATTAGGCTTATTAAGATAAAGAAGTCTTATTAATAGCTAATAAATTAACTTCTATTTAATATTAAAAAAATATATTTATATACTATATAGTATTAATAATAATTAAAGAGATTATTATAAAGTTAATAGTAATTCTTAAGAATTACTAATAATTATTTAAAATTACTAATAATCTATCTTAAACTTTAGTAATTAGATCTTAGTAGTTATTTATAGAATCCTTTAGTATACTATAATTATAAATAATTAAAAGAAAAATATAGAGTGTATATAATATAAGCGCTTTTTCCGTTTAGGTTATAATAAATAAGTCTTATATTAAAATTACCTTCTTTAGCTATAATATATTTAATATAGCTATTAATAAGTTAAGTATTTACTATTTATTATATTTTATTTACTAAAAGAGAAAAAAGCTATAAAGACTTAATAAAAAGGAAAATAATAAAAAGGAAAATAATAATAAAAAGATTAATAATAATAAGATTAAAATTAAGGCATTAAAGAGTAATTATAACTAAATAAATAAGATTATAGTATTATAAAAGGCATTAAAGGCTAAAAGATATATTAAGTAGTATTATAAGAAGATATTAACTTATTATTAAATAACTCTAAAAAGGATTATATATATAGTAGAAAGGTTAAACTGTTAAAGGTTCTAGAAAAGTTAAAGTATTAATACTTTTACTAAGATAAGTTATATCTAGGCTAGCAATTAAAAGCTTTAATAGCTAAGAGAATATAAGCTAATTAAGTTTATAAGATTAATATATAATGATTTGTTTTTAAATACGATATACTTGCGAAATAGAATTGAGCCATGAGGCAAAATTTTCAAAACCTGCAGTGTTGAGAGCGCAGTGTATTCGTCCTGACAGGGACAGCTCAGCGGAAACTATTCAGTGGTGCATGGACAATTTTGGTATGAGTAGTTCAAGCCACCATTTTTTCCTCATCCGAAGCCACATTGACGTGGTGCCATTATTGCCCACCGGCCAGTTGCAGGCAAATACAGTATGCGGTAATCGAGCTGCCGTAATGACGACTCGGGGGACTTCACCGACAGGCATCTCAGCTGCTGTCTCACCAAGAGCCTCCCTGTCTTGGCACCTAATTCGACATAGCTGCATCTTGACGGGTGTCGTGGTTGGCCGAATCTGAGACACGGGTCATAGCGGGCGGCTGAAGCCGCGGGGCCGAAGATCACCTTCCTGCGTTGGACTGATCAGCTCGGAACTATCGAAAGCCACATGTGCTACTGTCACTCACTAGATTGGGCTTCAATGCATCGAGATATCTTGTTTGACAGAGCTCCATACCTAGACAGTATGAGCTGGGGCCTTGGTGGACATGACACCGCATACAAATCATCCGCGAGACCGAGCAGAAGCAATTCTCAAATCCCAGTCCCTTACGTGTTGGAACAATGCAACTGGCCAAGCCTTGGTCGCTATTTTGGCATGCATCATGACCTCAATGACTTCATTTGAATGCTGCCTTTGAGGATCCCTTGCTGAAATCCCTGCCGGCTGGTTTCGTTCCGATCTGCAGGTCTCAGTTTTCGTGAAGACATGCTGCATATCAACCCCACTACCAAGTCCTGCAGCATTCCGCGCTGTCTGATGAGACAATATTTTACGTACGAGTTGTTGATCTTGTCCATCTATCTGCCAAGGGAGGGAAGTCATACGTCAGTCATCCGGTAAAGATGTAAGTCCGAAGGGTATATAAATTGGGAGCATACAGACTCGTTTGAAGAGCTCTTCTCAAGATCATCAGATTAGTACCTTTGATAAATCAATCATCATGCCCAAGGAAAACGATAATATCCGGGACCAGGAGTTCGATGCTGTCCATGCATACTTCATTGGCCCGAAGGGCTCTAACCTTCCCGACTTCCGAGCCAACATCAACACTATTCTCGATGAACTCCTCGCCGCTCGTCAAGCCTACCACCCAGAAGACCAAGTCAGCACCCTTCACCTACCCTGCTCCCCCCTCTAACATCCGCAGGCCTTCATCTCCAAAGAATACCGCCGCTCTCCCGTCTTCCTCAAAGCGAGATCCGATCTCCGCCTGGCCACCGAAAAGGTCGCACAACTTCTTGGCGAGCACTCAGCTCCCTTCTGGTCCCCCCGCTATGAGGCGCACATGTGCACTGACCTTACCATGTCATCGCTCCTCGGGTATTTCATGACTATGCTGTACAACCCGAACAATGTCGCGCTAGAGGCTAGTCCCATGACGACGCTTGTTGAACTTCGGGTCGGGCAGCAGTTGTGTAAGCTGTTCGGGTACAACACTGATGTGCAGAAATCTCCGGTTTCTTGGGGCCATATTACATGTGACGGGACAATTGCTAATCTTGAGTCTATTTGGGTCGGTACGTATTCTCATTCTCGTCGTGGTGAATTGGATGTTAACAAGGGTAGCACGAAACCTCAAGTTTTATCCGCTCAGCCTCTGCCTTGCACTGCGACGTGGAAAGCTCCAGTTCATTGGAGACAAGTTCTACGCCAGTCGCTGTTTTCATGCTACCAAAAAGACACTGTTCAAGGATCTCAAAGGATGGGATCTGCTGAACCTCAGCTCTGAGGTTATTCTCGATCTTCCCAATGAGCTGAGCAAGCAATTTGGCATTACTAGCAAGTTCCTCGAGAGCGCTCTCAATGAGTTCAACATTCAGACCATCGGGCGTGAGGTACTTGAGAGGGAGTTCAAAGTCAAGAACCCCATCAAGTACTTCGTCAGCAAGACGCGCCACTATTCTTGGCCCAAGGGTGTCGGTAAGTTATTCCCCGCTGCATTCGAAGATCAACAGGTACTGATCTGTGCACTCATAGCCATTGCCGGCCTGGGCTCGGGCAACGTGATCGGCGTCGACGTTAACAACGCTGCGCAAATCGACATCAAGGTCCTCGAGAAACATCTCGAAGACTGCGTCAAGACCGAAACAGCCGTCTTTGCCGTCGTAGCCATCATCGGATCCACTGAAGAGGGTGCTGTCGACAGACTCACCGAGATCCTCCGTCTTCGTGACAAGTTCCAAGAAGAGCATGGCCTGTCATTCCTCGTCCACGCTGATGCGGCTTGGGGAGGCTACTTTGCCACTATGGTCAATCCCGACCGACGCTACAGCGTCGAGGACCAGGGTTCATCTAAGCCGGAGCCTGAATGGTACTTGGATCCCAAGACTGTTGAAGACATCAAAGCCATGGCTGAGGCGGATTCGATCACTGTCGATCCGCATAAGGCTGGATATATCCCGTATCCTGCTGGAAGCTTGGTCTACAAAGATGGAAGGATGAGGCATCTGGTTACATGGTCCGGCCCGTATCTCTCGCAGGGTTCCGCCGAGAACATTGGTGTCTATGGCGTTGAGGGCAGGTGAGTTTCCCGTTATTCCCAGTATCTGGCAGTGACTAAGTCTCTTCTAGTAAACCTGGTGCTTCAGCAATGTCAGCATGGTTCTCCAACTCAACCATCGGCCTCAATCATCATGGCTATGGCAAGTTGCTCGGTGAAGCAACCTTTACCAGCGCCAGAGTAAGCCTCTAAACTCCTTCCGTCATTCCTCATGTGCTAAGTTCCCTATAGCTCTCGGCTCACTACGCAACCATGATCAACGACGACTTCATCTGCGTCCCCTTCAACATGCTCGCGGCCGAGAACAACGGTAGTCGAGGGTTCCTCTCCAAGCCTGTCGAGAAGCAACGCGACAAGATCCGCGATCTCATCATCGGAAAGAAGGACCATGAGATCTTCGCCTCCAAGGACGCAATGAAGATCATCCGCGATCTCGGTTCCGACACCAACATCAACTGCTTCGCACTTAATTGGAAGGACAAAGATGGTAATCTGAACACTGATCTTGAAGAAGCAAACTATCTCATGAAGCGCGTCGTCGATAGACTTTCCATCACTTCCGCCAACACTGACCCCACCGAGATCCCAATCTTCCTGACATCGACGCAGTTTCTCCATGAGGACTATGGCTCTTGCGCTCATAAGTTCATGGAGAGAATGGGAGTTGGAAAGTCTAACCAGAGTCTTTTCGTCATTCGAAACGTGGTCATGAGTCCATTCCCTACTCGACAGAACTTTATTGATAAGTTGATGCATGAGTTTGAGGAAGTCATCCGCGATGAGGTTGGCAAGGTTCGCAAGAGGAATGATCCTGGTCAGAAGAAGGTCCAGTTCCTTGTGCAGGGTACACCTGGCGCCTCCGAGGTGTTCCTGTCGTTCCAGGCTTCGTTCCATAGCGCGACGAAACGGCAGCAGATTATCCTGTCTGCGACTCTTGATAGTACATTGAGAGACTTTCATAAGGAGCTTACTGGGGGTAATCAGGATAGCATTGTGATGCTTGAGTCGACAGAGAAGGTGTTCATTGAGGATGTCGTCGAGGTGCTTGGCGATCTGGAAGTCATAATGTACGAGAAGGGAACCAAGTAAGTACACAGCTCACTGATCGTCGTCAAATGCTTACTGACGTCCTGCAGGAAATACCATCAGAGAGACGGAACCATCACCTTCAACTCAGTAGTCAAGAGCCGCCCTCTCAACTCCATCCACCGCGAAATCGACTACCCCTCCGAATTCATGCCCTTCTACCTCTACGGCAACGAGAAGGAAATCCACTGCTCACACATGCTCGTCAAGTCCCCCAACATCTCACTCGCAGCCAACAACATCACCTTCAACCCCAGCCTCTCCTCCGAGATCAACCATCGCCAATCCGTCGCCGAGCTTCTCGCAGAGGGTATGATACTCGGCCTTGTCGAAATACCCGAGGATTCAATGCAGCCTTTTGCTGAGAAGAACCAAGACTTAGCTGAGGAGTTCTTTTTCCGACAGGGCCAGAAGTTCAAGGTCAAGATTTGGAAGGATCCTAAGGATGCTGCTGCTCATGGGCCGGGTTTACTTAAGGATCTTGGAAAGCATTTGTATGAGGGTGAGATGACACTCGGTGAGAATGTATTCGTGGATGCCGAGGGGCCGAATGAGGATAAGTTGAAGGATATAAAGGTTGAGTCTGACTCGTGGCAGAGAAAGTTGGATGAGGTTGGAAGTTTACTGGATGGCACTCACGTCAACTGTCAATAATGCTTCACCACGAACAACAGAGGTCATCAGACCAGCTTGAGGAATAATGGGTATAAATATCACTTGCTGCTGAGACCTGTGGCTGAGAGCTTAGATCAGCCGAGAGAACTCGGTATAAATATCACCTCAATCTATATGCATTTTGTCTTTATTTGGCCGCTTTAGGCTCCGTGATTGATCTCGATAGCATGTCCTTCATAGCCACTGTGAACTCTTCAACCCTGACCATCAAACTCATATGGCTTTCCCCCTTCATGACTCTTAGCTCTGCACCAGGCATGAGCTGAACAGCCTTCTCAGACACCCCAATCGGAACATTGACATCCAAGTCTCCATGCCACATTATCATCTTTCCCTTCTCAACTTTAACATCCTCCAGCTTGAACCCCCAGTCACTTCCAAATAATCGAGCTTCCCACGCAGTTGCATAGCCGCCCTGTTTCATCGCCTCTCTCGTAGCTCTCTGTAGGGACTTTCTAAAGTCCGGATGGGTCTCCCAAACTTCTTTATCAGTTGCCGATCTGGCACTTATGTCTTTATCCATCATTTCCTCCAACTTCTCTGGGTGCTTGGTGTCTCGTGCTGTGTTCCCCAGTACTCTATCGGTGATCCAGCCCACGACTCCTGTAGCGTAAGGCGCTACGTTGAACATAAGTCGTGTCATTGTAAGCATTCCTTGTGTCGAGAAAGACATTGGCATGACGCCAGCGACGGTGCCGATGCCAACCAGACGATCTGGTGGAAGGTCCTTGAGGCATGCAATAGCGTATGGTCCACCACCAGAGACGCCTAATACAGCGAATCTTTCGATGTTTAGAATATCCGCTAGTTCGAGTATGTCTTTGGGATAGTCGAGAATCCTTCTGTTTTTCTGAAATGTCGAGTCGCCATACCCTGGTCGCGTCGGGGCTATGACGCGTACGCCGTGCTGAGCAGCAGCGCTGCTAATCACGTAACCCTCGTGATGAGACCCCGGAAAGCCGTGGAGATAGAAGAAAGTGGGTGCATCATCATCCTGGGCTCCATAAACTGCATATGAAACCTTTCTCCCGTCGGCTAAAGTGGCGATCTTATCTTGGTGGTCATCCATGTCGCGTATGTTGACCTAGAGCAAAGGTCTCCAAGATGTTGGATATTGAGCGCAAACTAATTCAGAGATATTTTGGAACGGGCTGTCGGATAGACTTTTCGCTATTGAGATCGCTCTAGGCTGATCCTTCGAAGGATCTTGGATTTGAGTTTGGTGATTGAACTACCGACAGTTGACAAAAATAGAAGACAAAGAATTGCGAAGGTTGTATTGAGATCACGTGTTGAGTCAAACAGAGTTGCACAGCAAGGCCAGCCAACAAGCGGAATAGTCAAATTGAGTTTGACTAATCCAACGTCTTCTGCTTGGTATTATCTATTTTATAGAGGAAAATCATCATGAAAGTCACCTGAAATCTTAAACGTCATTTCTTTCTGATTGTTGTGTTTATTAGCTGGAGCTGCTTTTTCTTTGGTGCTATGTTCCCATTCTTGGGACAACTGCTGCGCTCGGCTTGGTATCGTAACAGAACAATCATTTTGTTCAAAAACCGCTACTTACCCTAAGCTTGGCCAGATGGAATATCGAGCTGTCAAATCAATTATCCCTTTCGGGCCGTTTCGAAGCTGTTCTTAACTTCTTCCTATCTAGTGTTGGCTTGGGTACAGGGTAGTCTGGTCCGACAAGCCGACAGAGATCCCGTCCTTGGGGAGACGGGGAGCTGAAAGATATTTGTTGGCGCGTGTCATGTTCCTTGAAAGTTGTAGCCGATCAGACTCACGTATCTCAGCTAATGTCGATGCAGACAACAAGGCAGATGCTGGTGATGAGCCGCATTCCCCCACGCGACGCTGACAGAACGGGATGGCTCGAGCGTCGTTCCGCCTCGTTCATCCCGTATTTGCAGGATCCCGCTGCTGCAGGAACCGAGTAGCTTATCTACAAGCTTAAATTACTCACATATCAACTTGTCCTTTTTGACAACCCCAACAAGTTTACGTAGAGTATAATTCATGTCAATTAGGACCAAAAATCATCACGAAATCCTCACTTCGAAGTGGCACGACAGCTTTTACCCGCAACCGACCATTTTCATCTCCCTAAGGTTCAACTATCTGCGCCCAGACTCTTAGCTGAAACCCATCGACCTTACCGAGAATATGGATTACGGCCCGGCAACTCTCTGAGCGGAATGATACCCTCCCAGCGTCTCCATCTCGGCGAGGCTCTATTTATCCAGTGGGGAAGTTTAAGTTCCAAGACCAAAATCATTCACATGACTCTCCATTTCAACGGCTCAATACATCTCTTCCCGACGGTCCGCAGCCAAAGTCGTCCGTTCAAATTAATTGCTGCTGGGATGGTAGGTGGGAAAATCTGGAGAAATCCCCACACGATCATGAACCTGACAAGGGTTCTGAAACCCATGAAATTTAAATCAATCACAACGTGGGCTATATCGTCGCGGTATTTCGGCCCGGTCGCACTAAAACATGGGTCAAGCCCGCGAAACTATTTGAAACTCGGCACTTGTTTCTTTATTGGTTGGGCTTGGCATTTCGAATTAGGAAAACGGAGGGAGCGGAGATATAGGGATCTTGATTGGTTGTCATGTATAATGCTGGAGTCGTGACCTGAGATTTCGGAGCAGTGTCGTTGAGCTTCCGTGAGGACCTTCATGGCATTGATTTTCGGGGTGAGGCCCAAAGTGGAAGACCCCTATCCGTGGATTGAAAGAGAGGAAGAATAGATATAAACCGAGTTCCGGCGGCTCTTAAATGTTTCTCATGGTCTTCATCTCGTCATTCCTTAGACAAGTCACTACCTGATCTCTGAAACCCGTTCACTATGAAATCTCTCTCGTTCATCCTCTCAGCCCTGGCCGTTCAGGTCGCCGTTGCTCAAACCCCCGACAAGGGCAAGGAGCAACACCCCAAGCTCGAGACCTACCGCTGCACCAAGGCCTCTGGCTGCAAGAAGCAAACCAACTACATCGTCGCCGACGCAGGTATTCACGGCATCCACCAGAAGAACGGCGCCGGCTGCGGTGACTGGGGCCAGAAGCCCAACGCCACAGCCTGTCCCGATGAAGCATCCTGCGCCAAGAACTGTATCCTCAGCGTTATGGACTCGAATGCTTACAAGAACGCTGGTATCACTACTTCGGGCAACAAGCTTCGTCTTCAGCAGCTTATCAACAACCAGCTTGTTTCTCCTCGAGTGTATCTGCTTGAGGAGAACAAGAAGAAGTATGAGATGCTTCATCTCACTGGCACTGAGTTTTCTTTTGATGTTGAGATGGAGAAGCTTCCTTGTGGTATGAATGGTGCTTTGTACCTTTCCGAGATGCCTCAAGATGGTGGTAAGAGCACCAGCAAGAACAGCAAGGCTGGTGCGTACTATGGTGCTGGATACTGCGATGCTCAGTGCTACGTCACTCCTTTCATCAACGGAGTTGTAAGCTCACTTATCCCATCTAAACGATAGCTATACTGACCTTTACAGGGCAACATCAAGGGACAAGGTGTCTGCTGTAACGAGCTCGACATCTGGGAGGCCAACTCCCGGTCAACTCACATCGCTCCTCATCCCTGCAACAAGCCCGGCCTGTACGGCTGCACAGGCGATGAGTGCGGCAGCTCCGGCATCTGCGACAAGGCCGGCTGCGGCTGGAACCACAACCGCATCAACGTGACCGACTTCTACGGCCGCGGCAAGCAGTACAAGGTCGACAGCACCCGCAAGTTCACCGTGACATCCCAGTTCGTCGCCAACAAGCAGGGCGACCTCATCGAGCTGCACCGCCACTACATCCAGGACAACAAGGTCATCGAGTCAGCCGTCGTCAACATCTCCGGCCCTCCCAAGATCAACTTCATCAACGACAAGTACTGCGCTGCCACCGGCGCCAACGAGTACATGCGCCTCGGCGGTACTAAGCAGATGGGCGATGCCATGTCCCGCGGTATGGTCCTCGCCATGAGCGTCTGGTGGAGCGAGGGTGATTTCATGGCCTGGTTGGACCAGGGCGTTGCTGGACCCTGTGACGCCACCGAGGGCGATCCCAAGAACATCGTCAAGGTGCAGCCCAACCCTGAAGTGACATTCAGCAACATCCGAATTGGAGAGATTGGATCTACTTCATCGGTCAAGGCTCCTGCGTATCCCGGTCCTCACCGCTTGTAAGAACATCAAACAACACCGATGTTCAATATGGATCCTTAGTGTCCACTTGCTGGGAAGCTATTGGAGCACATATGCAAAACAGCTGTCCACTAGCTTGACACGTATGTCGGGGCGAAAAAAACTCTTTCTAGGATAGGAGAACATATTGGGTATTGATGACTGTATATAAATGATAGTCTTTTCGGAGTATATTATTTTCAACGTATTTTATTTCATCAACATCGCCAACACCAGATCTTGATTTCGCACCCCGATATTAACCGTCCCGAGTGTCTTGCATTAGTGGATTCTTGAGCATCATCCATGTACGTCATCTTCACGTGTGGCTGAGATGTCGCTGATCAAGAGCTAATCCAAGTGAAAAAAAAACGTCATGGGTCTTCTTGCTTCCAACAATCATCATCAACTTCATCTCAGCCACTTAGAGCATCGCGTTCCAATGCCGCGCTCATTATCAGCCGTCTCGTCGCTCGAGATCCGAGATCTTAACAGAGATCAGATCCGCTTTTATCATCCTGGCTATCTCAAACCGTTGAACCTTCTTTTTTGCCTCCCGCGGGTGGACTACAATACGACAGAGGGGGCTTTTGGTGTGCACTATTTGACGGCTCTTACAGCTTGTCAAATCATCGCGAACAATGCTTTTGAGAAAGGGTACCTAGCGAGGGATGAGAGAGGAAAGGATAGGGTATCTGACGATGAAACGATACTTCTGCAGCGAGACTACTGGTTCTTTGTCGAAGGCGATGGTAATTACAAGACCCTCACACGTAACCTGAGGATTCTTACTAAACTTTTTCAGATCGATATGCAATTGTTCCAAGCTTCAGAGACTGGCAATTTCCCCATGACAGACTGCCTGAATGGTGGAGTGTCCCAACCTCCAGAACATCACTTTATGCAAAGCGATGCGCCGTCACAAACACAAGCTATGCTTTCACATGGGCACACCTGATCCCCAGGGAAGAACAAAGTTGGTTCAGCAAAAATGGCATGGGCCTTTACGGCGGTGGATCACATACCATCGATGACCCGCACAATATTTTACCCCTCAAGGCAGACCTCTACGTATGCTTTGACCAAAGCGTCTTTGCTCTGATTCCAAAGCAAAGCGGCCAAGCAAACGGTGTGGAGGCAAACAGCCAATACGTTCTTCACGTACTTGACGGAAGGGAAGCAGAGTTCACTGCCCTATATCAGAACAGGCCCGTTGAGACTCTTGTCGAGGGAAGCCGAGAATATCTCTTCGCAAGATTTGCTTGTTCCATCTTCTCATTCCTCAAGCCCTTCCTTTCATCTGGTGTCGGACGAAGAGTGGTCAGATTCCGGCTCAGAGCCTCCGACGATGATGCCGAAGAGGAACACTTGATCTCTGAGATGCAGAATGTCTTCATGGATTCCAGAAAGCTTGAGTCGCTGTATGGAGGTGGAAATCGACGGAAGACTGTATCTCTAGAGGATTCTTATGTGGATGTTGAGGATGAATGGGATGACGAACACCCTGGGCGGACTGAGATGGAAGGGTAGTGTGACTTTTTATGAATTATGTATTCGGTCAGCGTGAGGCGATTGCTAATGATTTGTTCTGATTTAGGAGAAGAAGGCGGTAACCAGATTGGCTTTAATGAATTTGATGATTTATGAGTTCGGTTTTGTATCTGCAATGTTCCTTTCTTTCTATCAGCATTATATCACGCACCTAGGAAACAAGTCGTGACCAACTTCCTACCTGGAAACCTAAAGGTAGCTGTCCCTTTGCTCCTCATTTTCTCCCGGGTTGGGTGCTCCCGTATATGCAGGGTTCAGGTAAGCCCCCAGCAAAGGTGATATCGAATGATTGCCCTTTTCGACAGTGTTGCAACCAACAGACAGCGCATAAGCATATTCTCATTGGCTGCAAAATGGAATCGAACATTCAAAAAGCCACCCTCACCCCCCTCTTTCAAGTACATTATTAATTCTCATTTTTCTCTGCCAAGGAGACTGTGTTGTTTGCGTCATGTCAACCCCCAAAAACTCTGACGGAGGCTGTCTAGCGGTCATATCATCCTGCTTCAAAGGTCGGAATAAAGCAAAGCCTGAGGATTTCCAGTCTGCAAGGCCGACAGACTCTGTTACTGCAGCGAGTAATCCATCGACCCCATGTTGGGCAAATGCACAGCAACATGCTTCAACACCACCCGTCACTGGTAATCCTATTTCTCCACCGACTGAGGTAGATGAGGCACAGTCGGCAACTGTTCTTGATGAACCGAGTTCCTCTATACCAAGTTCTATCGAGTTTTATCTAGCAACAGAACATTCTGGAACACAAGTGGACTTGTGGCAAGAAGCTTACGATGCGGCGGAAGAAGACACTCGGGCGTGGATTGACGAAAGTCTTCCAGACCGGCCCGAGAATACCAACCCCTTCCCTGAACTAGTGGATTTGGTTTGCAGAAGTGAAGAGAAACACGAAGAAAAGGCCTGGCAGTTTGAGCATGGTGGTCGTCCCATTTTCCTCAGGGATTACACGAATAAAGTTAGCTCATGCTTAACTGCAATTGGAGACCTTGCTATCCACTTTGCGCCTGCACCGTCCCCCATTATTTGGAATGCAGTGAAAGTGCTTCTTAAGGTAAGTCTTGATCTTTGTGGTTATAACTCTCCGAAAAGTCTATCTGCAGTCTCCAATGTTTCCTTTCTTATGCACAAGACGGCTGGCTAATTGTAATCTAGGCGAACGTGACTCAGTGCGAGGGCCTCGCGTCCATCATGGGATGCACAGATATGGTTCTGTGCCTCGTCAGGCGCGGTGCAATATACGAAGATGTTTACCTTCACGATTTCCCTCTTGTTCCTATCCAAGATGACTTGAGGACGAAGTTAGTCAGCGTGTATAAAACCTGTTTGGAGTTTCTTGCTTCTGTACATCAAGAGGTACAGCAAGGAAATTTCAGGCGGCTTCTTGAAGCTCTTCTGGAATCAGACCACGGTGAGAAGCGTCTCTTAAATGTGAAAAGAATTGAGGAAGAGTTGGAAAACACCGCTAGAGCTTGCGATGCTCTTGCCAACCTGACCAGAAGCAACAAACACCGCGAGTTATTGAAGAGCCTACCGCGACCGCTGAGGAGAATCGACAATACAGTGACTACTGTTCTTGCAAAGCTAGACGAAGCCGAGAGGATTCAAGTTATGGATTACATCAGCACAATACAGGTCGGTAGCCATCATAACGAAAAGTGTAAGAGCAGAACAGAAGGCACCTGTGAGTGGCTAGTAGACCATGCCAGGTTTCGCGAATGGGAAAGCTCCAGTTTCTCTTCACTCTTTTGGCTACAAGGTAGTAGTAAGTACAACTGGTCTATAAGATACAGCGCTATCTAATGATGACCTACGCAGTGGGAACAGGAAAGTCATATCTTTCCTCCAAGATCATTGACCGTTATTTAGTTCATGAAGAAGATCAGCAGAGTTTAACCTGCCAACATGATGAGGGGTTCGGATTCTTTTACTGCTATCGCTCCGATCCCAGTAGACGGAACACTGAATCTATTCTTCGAAGCTACATCCGGCAACTGAGCGAAGTTCCTCGTCGTTCTGAAAATATTCACCAGGCTTCATTGGATCTCTACAATAGTGGTAAAAAGGTCCAGCATGGGTTGAACCTTGCTCAGTGCATGGACACGCTAGCCCGTTTCATTAATAGTTATCCGCGTGTCACGTTGGTGCTTGACACTTTGGACGAGTGTGATGACGATACAAAACGAGAGCTTATCAAGCTATTTCAAAACCTCGTGGAGACCAGTAAGGGAATGCTGAAGATCTTCATCGCAAGCCGAAAAGAGGTCGATATTGAAAACTATCTCGAATCATTTCACGTACGCCGGTCATTAACTCACCTCACAACTTCGGATAACACTGGAGATATTGAGAGGTTTATATCCCATGAGATTAACGAGTCTGGCCCACCATGGAAGTCTATCACGGAAGAAACTAAGCTACTGGCCAAAGACACACTAGTGAAAAAGAGCGATGGAATGCAAGTAATTATAGGAACGTACCCATCGACAGACTAACTCATATACACAGGTTCCGATGGGCATACCTCCAGTGGCAATACCTCAAGAAATGCCGCATGAATATGGAAGTGCGACAGAGGCTTGAGAGGCTACCACAGACACTATCAGCAGCTTATGATGAGATCTACGACCGGTTCGGGCCTGACGACTTTCAACGGGCAATGCTGCAGCGAGCTATAAGATGGGTCCTACACGCCACAAGGCCGCTAGACAGCGTCACACTCCTTGCAGCTATAAGTGCAGAAAGCAAAAGGACAGACAGGGATAGGGCATTTGAAGAGTCGGATCTAACTGAGGCTATATTGGAGTCGATCTGCCAAGACTTGGTAGTAAGGGATTCCGAGCTTGGCATCTGGAAATTCCCGCATGCTTCAGTTGCTGAGCATTTCCTTCTAAAGAGCGAGCCGTGGATTGAAAATGCAAAGTCTGAGATAACAATAGTGCTCATCAAGCTCTTGATTGCTTGCTGCGCGGCCTTCCCTTCAGTCTGGCCGCCCCCAGAAGTCAACAAGAAATGGGCTCGCAAGCGAGAATTGATCCCTGCAGTGAACAGGTGGTTCGAGTCAGAAGGAGTCAATCTTAACCAACCCCTTGATCCCCGACATCCTCTTCAGACATACACCCAACGAGAATGGCTTACACACATGAAGAATGCGTCCGACGATGATCCCAACTTTACAGATGTGATCCAAGTGCTGAAGCAATTTCTCGGTGAGAAGGGTCCTCGCGAATCATCGACAGAGTACAGAGTGTTCTGCAAATACATTATGAACGGCCAGTATCGTCATTATTTGTCGCACCTACGGACCATTCCACCTTTGGCATAACCGCAATGGGTTTGCATCGATTTCTTCCCGGATGGTGGGATAAGGACCTGAATCCTTTAGAACCCAATGCCTGTGGGCTGGACCAGCTAACAATTGCCGCTCGGCTTGGTCACACATCCATATGTAAAGATCTTATCCATCGGAACTTCAATCTTAATCGAGAGGTCGAAAGTCCATCCCAGAGCGCGTTAGGCACCGCCATTGAAACCGGGAACATTGATCTCACGACAGTCTTGTTGGCGCATGGCGCTGACCCAGATCTTGCAACCAAGAATCGGAGTCTTCTTTGTTTGGCTACAGAGAATGGCCTAGAGTCTCTTGAAGCCATGTTGGCTGCTAGAGCAAACCCCAAGATTCACTGTGGAGGTGAATGCGAATGGGGCTGCGCATTATCGATGGCAGCTTGGCGCGGCGACATTGACGAAGTAGAAGCTCTCATAGGGGCCGGAGCAGACTTAAACCCCACCTTTGCTAGTCCTGGGCGTCGCAGTCCCTTGATGCATTCTGTAGGAAGCTGGAGACGAACAGCCTTTAGATACCGCCATCGCGATCCTCAAGGATATCACTGTACCCGCCTCCTTTTGGAACATGGCGCTGATTCCAACGCCCCAATAGAAAGCCGAATGTTTGATGAGAAGTTTGGCAGTCTGCTGGAAGTTGCTGTGGCTGCGGATGACCTCGACCTCGCTCGGCTGCTTGTTGAGAATGGTGCTAATGTCGGAGTTCCCATGGAGCTTCAAGGGTATGACACCATATTGGAGTATGCTGTTGAGAAGGGGCATGTTGATTTCGCTCGGCTTCTCATCAGTCATGGCGCTGATGCTCACTGTCACATGAAAATTGGGAAATATGGCAGTATTCTCGCCGCCGCTACTTTTGCGCCTGAATCCACCCTCCAAATGGTAAAGTATCTCATCGAAGAGGCCCATGTAAACCTTGAGCACCTGAGGTGGCAGCTATCCCCACCTATGCAAGATAGGATTTCAAGAACCAGCTCGCTTACATACTCTTCGAGTTCTTCTACGGCCACGGCCAAGACTAGAGAGAGGACCAGACAGAAGGAAATATCCATGGCCGAGAGAGCAGAGTATCTTATAAATGAGCACCAGGTGGACTCTCAGGTACTGAAGGATATCAGCATAAAGCTGAACCTTGAAAGCGGCAGTTATCCCCATAGAAGGATATCGGGCTCGAGTTCTGATTGGAGCTAGCATGCATTGTATGCTATTGGGCTTTCAGTCAATCAAGGTACTGTTACATGCAAGATGTCGGTACGAAGAGGACCCTTGCGCATCTCGAAGGGGGCCTTGATCAACGATAATTGTGAAGCTAGAGGGTAAATGGGTAGTAGAAATTTGTGAGTCTTGCTTTCCGTAGGGAGAAGCAGAGGCACGCCAATGGTAGTTAATTAGCCAGAGCGATGAAAGGTGACTCTACTCTGACTTTTTCAGAAGCCTGATCTCGGAACCGAGCACGCCCAGACGAATTTTGAGTGTATCTGTAAGAATTAGTGGGATGGCGAGGAGACTTAGTATAGTGTCCAAGTTGTGAGCTACAGATGTCATTTACAGTTAAGACCTGTGGCTAAGGGCTTAAATCAACAGAGAGAACTTAGTAGACAAACAACAACCGTACGACTAAATTACACGACAAAGTTGTATTGGCTGCTGTTCTTGCTGACGGTCGAGATAGATGCCTGCCTAGTATAACATATCTTTGAGCGGGTGTGGTGGTGCTCGAGGACTTCCTTGCAAGTTACATAGTTCAATGACCAAGTCTCCTGCGAATTCTGATGACAGTGCTCTCCCTAGGAATTCTGTATTCCCACATGGTCTTCATCGGAGACTCGTCATCCCCAAACTCCACATCATAATTCATAACCAAATAAGACAGCACGACCTTCATGACGTGTGAGCCAAAGAATCGTCCCGGGCATGCATTCTTCCCATAACCGAAACCAAGAAAACTCTCGTCAAGAGTCACAGCTGAACGAGATGCAGAAGTTCCATCCGCAAAACGAAACGGCTTGAAGGAGCCTGCATCTGCGTAAGAGTCCTCGTCCATATGTATACTATGCATCGGGACTTCGATATGAACACCGGGCGGAACGTGAATTCCGTTGTCGAGAGTTATACCGGGAGAATTGACACGACGTGGGAGTGCAAAGAGGCCAAAGTCGGACCAGCGCATTGACTCGCGAATGGCTGAGTCGGCGAGGACGAGCTTGGAGATTGTGGCGCGATCCCAGACCTTGGTAGAAGCTAGGACTGATGTTGCCTCGTCGCGGAGTTGGGAGAAGGTCGAGGCTGCGTGTTGGCCATTGCAGATATCGCTGAGAACAGTGCTAAATGGAATCGAACCGCCTTGCACGAGATTGAAGTTGAGGATCATCATGCGGTGGCCTATTCGGTGGGGGTCGAGTTGAGATTGGTCGCCAGTCGCGGCGCTCGCTTCTATGATCCATTGGAGGATGTTGACCTGGATGACCTTCAGAAGCAGTCCGAGTCAGGAAACAAAGAACTTACCGGTTTTTCTTGCAAAGAATTCCGATTGTTGTCCAGATACTCCTGTATAACTGGGGTACAGTACTTGATGCCTGCCTTTGTGTCTCGTCTGGAATTCCATGATATCAAGGGAGCCAAGATTGGCTTGAGGACTTTCGGAACAAGGGTTATGAACAAACCCTGAAATGGCATGTCGATAGCAAACCGGCGCATTGTCTCAAGGAACACTGCGTCTCTGCCTGCAATGTTTAATGTTGATTAGCCATACTGACTGCTTTCTTGTTCATGAAAACAACTCACATAGAGGAAATCCCACAAGAACTATGTTCAGGCCTCGGGTAAATATTCTCTGCACGGCTGGCCAGAGCTTTACCTCTCTCCACTCTTGGCTCATGCCGAACTGTTCATCCACGGCAAGACATAGTTCCTCCTGCAATTCAGCTGCAAACTCGTCGAATCTCTTGGTAATCCACTTGCGAATCACATCGACAGTGTAATTGCTTGGATAAACCTCCTGATCGCGGATTGTCCATTCAAATGATAGAGCTTCTGAGGCTGGATCGTGGGCTTGCAGCTCATTCTCACGTTTGTTGTAGATGGCCTTTAGTTGGGCCGGGGGAAGAATGAGGACTTTGCCTTTTCTAAACGAAGGAATGATGAATGGTTGATTGTGTCGTGAATACTTAGGCAAGGGTCAGTGAGCCCATGTCTTTGTTGAATGCGTTACTCACTTTCTCGTATCCCTCCTTCATCCACTCTTCTGTTTTTGAGAAGCTACGGAGTTTTGCTCTGGTCCATGCAAACCATTCATCTTCTCGAACACCAACGCATGGTATTGTGTCGTAGAAACTATTGTTTCTCGTATTTCTTCGCCATCCGAACCATCCTGTGACAACCAGGACGAGCCCCAGAATCACGGAGATACCCATAGCGTAGCTTAGATATTCACAATTTGAGAGGAGCTTATACAGCCTGGAAGGTCTTTAGAAAGAAAGCGAAGACTATGTGTAAAAAAGATAAAGTTGCGAGAAAAATGCGGCAAAGGGAAGCATTATAAAAGTGTCTGAAGGATTAAACGAGAGTAAGCGCTAACTCAGTAGTCGCAACCAATTGAATATGGATCGACAGACCTAACTCATAGCCTGTAAGCTGTCGAGGCTGTGTATTATTATCCAACTAGTTTAATTGGCTACGTCGGTTTATGGGCTCGCATTTTATGCATGGATCTTCGGATCAAGAAACGCCAAGAAGTGTACTCAAATCTGCGGTTGCGACTGCTACTGATCTACCCAATGTGACAAGCACTCAGTAACTTTCGTCAATGCCCTGTGTTGAGGAGTCTGCTGGTTGCGGTTGCATAGGCTCTCCCAGTTTGTTTTTGGTGTTCAAGATTATGGCGCTGTAATCGCCTTCATCATTTCTCATCACCAGCGCGTCTTGACTGCAACAAAGTCTTCACGCTGCAGCAACAAGTCAGGCGTTGTGGTATCATGTCTGAGTTGTGAGGGAGATGTGCTTTTGCAATTGAGACTTGTGGCACAGAGCTTAAATCAGCAGAGGGAGCTTAGACTTCAACAAAGCTATCTGCGGCAGTTATTGTTAGGTCCATAAACGCTGCTCTCGCTTCTACTGTGGTTAGAGCACCTGTCAACGATGATAGAAGGGTCAAGATCACTCTTATGGTGGTTATAAAGTTAATTTGATCTTATTATCTATACCATAGTTATGCCAATGTTTATATTCTTTAGGAATGCTCTAACTCTCATTTGCAGGTTTTTCTTCTATTGGCGATCCGAAACTTGGTACATAATAATTCAGCCCGGTGTTTTACTCGTCGCTAAAGGGACCGACATAGATCCTTTTCTTAATGGGTAATCCGTTGGTTGACAGTCCTAGTCCTTCCATCAACCTTGTCGTCTCGGCCAGTGGGTTTTCATCATGTTGTTTTGCAACGGCTTCCATTAATTCTTGGAATCTTCTGAGTTCTTCTATCCTTCCAGAGGACTGATCATACTTGACGTCCCCAAAATTGAGCTCCTCATCTTCATGTCATGTTAGCGTTTATTGATTCCACTGCGTGCATTACATACCGGCGAAGAGGGACTGGAAGACGCTCGCAATCGCTGAATTATCGGACTGTTGGCTTCGCAATCCCAGTAACATCAGTGCAAAGGGTACAAGAAATCGATCCCCGACACAACCCTTAGCCACGAATATTGCAGATCGAATTTGCTTTTGATCCACGATATGGTTTTCCCTGATGCCGACTCGAAGTTCACAGACTGGTATTGCCCAGTCTGCCCAATTATTATTGGGTTTGTTCAATGCAGGACATATCACCGTAAAAAGGCCCCCATCAACGAGCTGCTGCATTGTCATTTCCACACACTTGCCTTTGATATCCAGACAGCCTTGAGTAAGGTATTCTCCAAAGTAAAACTGGGCACGTCTCTTTTCGTGAAGCTTTTTGAGGTCTAGTTCTTCCCGCAGCCACTCCAACGCATCAAGATCGCGAAGGAATGTTTTTTCAGGAAAGTCTCGGGTATCAATCATGATGATTTTGATATCTGCGAATTGTGGGTTTGGTTCGAAGTCTCTTGTGTGACGGTACAAGGCATATTGGAGAAGGAAGAGAAGAGAACTAGACCATGACATGAGATTGCAGGGGCTCTTGTTAAAACGGTTGCAGTGCCAAAGTAGATGGTCTTTGAGTCTTGAAGTAGCCTTTTGGGTTGGCAGCTGCAAAATATCTTGGCTGCATGGCAACCCATCTCTATGATATGCCGTTCGCCCGCTGGAGGCTGGAGCCATGACACGCGTGGTGCTAGTATCTCCCTTTGAACGTGGGACATGGAGTCGAAAAAGATAAGTTGGGATTTTGCCAAATTTAAATAAATTCTCCTGGCCAGGCTTTGGCTCAAAAGGCTGGGGCATCTTATAAGGACTCCGAAGATGGAGTCAGATTGATCGTTGCAGAGGCTCTAACGTGTGAGGCGCGTGATGCAAGCAAACAACACGATAAGGGAGGATGTGAGAAATGAGTAAAAGTCCAATGGTGCTACATGATTGTATTGGACTGGGCTATATACTCCTGGGCCTTGATATCAGGTCCGCGGCGCGGGTACCTTGGCAGGCAACAAGGCTGACAGCACTGAACTCTTTAATTGCGTAATAGGTTGAAATGAGGTCGCATAACATGAAATCGAATTTCCTCATTGGTCTCTGGACTTAGTCTACATTAAAACACCAACCAACAAGGTTGAACTATGGTGTGATAAATCAACTGTGTGTGTATTTCAAGAATGCCTAGCGGACGGCTGACAAGATGTCAATCACAAGTGTAGGGAGGCCTACCAGACTATCAAGCACGCCGGTAGAGACAGCCTTTGACCGCTGATGCGTAAGTTGAATTCCGACTCGCGGTGCTGCGCATTGCTAATCCGGCGAGGTCGATCTAGGTCAAGATCCATCATACTAAAGACGTAAGGAAGAGCCGCCAGATGACAACGGCGATCGACCTCGCTGCAATTGGCTTTTTGCTTGAGCTCAAAAGATTCATTGGCATTGTCGTGAACAGGACAAGAACCTCCTGTTCTAGGACGTTGGATCCGCTGCCTTTCCTCTTCTTCCATCAACTGAACACTGGATGCTCCGCACGCGATATTGAAGCCATCGCCAAGCAATCCACGCCTCTGGCATAACTAAAATTATGTATGAAATGATATCTAGTTATGTATTTTTTCCTCTATTGCTATTTAATAAGTCTATTGATATTAAACCAATATTATCTAGCGTGTGACCCTTTTGTAATAAATGTTAGCATCTCCATAGGAAATAATACCGATATTGCAGCATAATTAAGGCCATACGTACGCAGGTGGCAAACATTCCAACAATTCGGGATCCCTTAGGCTGGACTGTCACCCAACCTTTTTGTATTCCATAAGGATATCCCGGAGTTTGTACATGTCGATTGAAAGTAGTGTTTATCTGGAAGAGTAAGCAACCGATTTTTGACGAGCGAGGTTTCGTTTGGCTTGGGTACCTTCATGCCCACGACAGTCGCTCCTCGTTCCTGAACCTCAAGACTCTTTAGTCGTTCTCCAGCACCCCCATCTATTATTAATGACACATTGGAATCATGTGAGTCCGAGAAGTTTCGTCGTCCAGGGAACTCTTCGTCAAATGGACCAGTGTTTCCAAGCTGCCGGTTATGGGAGGTATTAGCAAAGCGGAATTCTATGCCTGCGATATAGCAGACATCAAAGATCCAAACAACGATCTCAGTAAGGGTTGATGAATACATGTCATCAGCTTCACCAAAGAAGACGCCTGTGAAAGGGAGTTTAAATTCGCTTGGTGGCTTATCGCCTTTGTTCCAATCGTAAAGAAGTCCCATCGGTGGAACTTGGGGATACCAGAGGCAGTTATTGCGCCAGCTGAGCTCATCCAGTGAGCCTTGTCGGCTAAGTTTGACGAGCTTTATGGCCTGTGAAATATTAGAAATTATATCTCAGTTCATGAAGGTATAATTGATGAGGAAAAGAAAAGTGCAGTCAAATAGAAACTTACATCAAACTCAGCTTTGATAGCAGAAACGCCAGAGGGTCCAGCTAAGCGCCATCGTGGAGTACCAGCCGGGTCGCCTGCCCAGCTAGATAGTATCCCGCCCTCATAGATAAGAGCCATTGCTTTAACGCCAGATGTATGCAAGGCAAGCTCCCAGCCTTGGATATGTTGTGCATTAGGGAGATGAATGTCAACCATATTACCCTCATGTATGTACCCGATAACATAGCGCTCATGGCTGTGATCAACCAGGACCAGACCAGAAACAAACACCCCCTCTGGTAGATTCACAAATGATACAGACATCCTATGTATCATGAGTGTTGGCGAGAAACTGAGGATGCGAGCTCGTAAAACTCGATTGCCATTGAGGAATGAATCATTCGGTTGGGTACTTGCGCATGCTGCCGTGTGCCAGCAAGCTGAAGTATCGTCTAAATCCGCAGAAGTCTCAAACCAAGTTTGTAGGGGCCTCCCTTGGCAAGGTATGTCCTCCATCTGAGACACTAGGCCATGCAGTGTTTTCGCAAGGCTCCAAATCCGCTTGCGATTAGCCATATGAGGGTCATTTAGGGCCCAGATTTGGAGTGATAAGTAGAAGGCTCTCCATGATTCAGGCGGATGATCTATGACCTCGGGTATATACTCGAACTCGTGGCCTGGTTGGAACCGTGAGGCCCAGAATCTTTCAGATAATTGAAGGGAGGCAAAGACAGGGGATGCAAGCCGTATTGAATGAATTTCTGAGGTTGATAGCAATACGGTGATCAACTGTAAGATGTCTGGAGACAAGCGAAAGAAAGGGTCTTTGGTAAGGGCCTCAGTATTGAAGTTGACATGACTTAGGAATATATCGTTCTGTAGGCGAGCTGTTTGTTGGATTGCATTGGCGAGGGCGGGGATGTGAAACGGATCTGATCGAAAGGGATTTGGTATAGTTCGTGGGTCAGGGAAGCGAGTATCTTGTGTCGGCACTTCGAACCCTTTTTCCAGTATGCTTGCTCCTCCATAGTCATGACCCCAGTTCAGGAAGGCTTCTTGACCAGTTGGCATGGACAAACACGCCGCAAATAAGTGGCCCAGGTTCGGAATGGAATACTTTGTGAAGATACTCCAGCAAGATGCGTGAAAGCCATAGCCCCAAGCCGAGACATCTTCATCTAGGGAGCGTGTGAAAATGGTTGGTCTACTGGGTGTCAAAGCCACATCGATAGTGGTACCTGGCCCAGTATCGTCGTTGTAGCGCTTCTTTGGATCATCTGGGGCGGTTCCAAAAAATTCATCGTCGTTGTTGCTCCGTCGGCCGACACCAGAAACAGCGACATGGTCCACTAAATCGCTCTCAACCCAGACTTACGTCAAATTAGAATCTAGGTACTGCAGTCGATAGTGACAGAGACTTACTCGCTCGAAACTCCTGGAGCCACGTTTCGCCAGGCTGTGCAGTGATATGAATTCCGCAAAGAGTACAGTATATCATGGTTTGTTGAGGATTTCTATGTGAGCTAGATGTGTTATTTGCAGTTGAGACTTGTGGTTGAGAGCTTATTCCAGCAGACAGGACCTATGTAACACCTTGTGTGTTGTATGAAAATGGAATGGAATGCGGTGAGTGATGGATCGATGTTATGACCAAAGAGCCCCGCCCCCAGCCTGAACCTTAAGGCATAAAACCTCCGCCATGTCATGGAAGCGCCGTTGTTCTAGTTGTCACGCATCCACAGTTAAATATGCCTTGGTCGCAAGGTCGGAATTGGACTATGGCTGAGAGCTTGAATCAGTAGAGAGAACTCAGTACACCAAGGTGGAGAAAATAAAGGCGGACAAAGACGTATGAACCCTCTCCAAAGGCCATGCCGGCAGGCCTCCCTTTCTTCCTCGTTCCAATTACTGCACCATACTAACACTATATAAATCAATTTATTGAATTCCCGGTTCTATTGGCAAATAAGTAACTGACGATGGGCGGAGCACAAAAGAAGTCCCGAGCCTATGTAATCTTATCATCCCGCGATACCCGATATTGCCGTTCCTCCGCCTTTTAAGCATCTGGGGTATTTACAGTGACTACACAACTTTCATCACTCATTAGGCGCATGTTGTATAGTTATTAGAGTTATTTAACAGCATCAATCGATTTACTTCGCTGCCATAGGCTGCCGATACGAGTAATGACTGTCATCCGAGTTGCAGCATGTCATGTTTCTCCCATCTTCCTCTCCGCCAAGGCTACGACCTCAAAAGCAATCGGCCTAATAAAGCAGGCGGCAAAGAACAAAGCAAAACTAGTCGTATTCCCGGAAACATACATCTCAGCGTTCCCAATATGGAGTTCAATACGGGCTCCTACCGAGAACCACGATCTTTTCAGGAAAATGGCGCATGAGTCGATCTTTGCCGATGGCGATGCAATCCACGCAATTCGCAACGCTGCAAAACAGGCAAATATCATGGTGAGCTTAGGCTTTTCTGAAAAAGCTCGCTTCAGCAGCGCGACTTTATACAACTCGAACATCTTTATTGGAGATTCTGGAGAGGTTCTGATTCATCATCGGAAATTAATGCCCACGTTCTTTGAGAAGCTCACTTGGGCACCTGGAGATGGACACGGCCTGCGCGTTACAGATACACCGTTCGGAAAGATTGGGAATTTGATTTGCGGAGAGAATACCAACCCTTTGGCTCGGTATAGCCTCATGGCTCAAGGGGAGACCATTCATATCTCGACTTGGCCACCGATCTGGCCAACCCGAGTTGCTCCCCCAGGCATAACTTTAGAATCTTCTGAGGGGACTTCATATAAGCCTAACTACGATAACGTTACCGCAAACAGAACAAGAGCAGCTGCTCATTGCTTCGAAGCCAAGTGTTTCGGTGTCCTGTGTTCAGGCGTCCTGGGAGAAGACGCCATTAACGCAGTTTCTGGAGGTTCAGCGTACTTAACCGAGGTGCTGCAGCAATCCCAGCGTGGCGCGACACAGTTTCTTGATCCAACTGGGGCTCCTTTGAAGGGATTCACCATCGACAGTCAGACAGGGGAGGCTGTAGCCACCGACTTTCTGCAGCATGATGAAGGAATTCTTTATGCTGATCTTAATATCGAGGATTGCATTGAAGGGAAGCAGTATCATGACGTTGTTGGAGGATATCAGCGCTTGGATGTTTTCGATCTCAAGGTGAACCGTACTCGAAGGGAGCCAGTTACTTTCACTGAAGACGTTGGCAAGGTTCCATCTCAAGATTGGCAACCCGTTGACTGAGGAGCTTTTGCTCGGGTTATATATCAGGACAACTATATTTACATTATCTCATGGCATCATGGAGATGTCAAATAAGTCAATTATCCCTCTCTCGAACATGAAGGATTCTGAGTGCTTACACTCGTGACCTGCCCAATCCGGCAGCTTATGTCATTCAATTTCTGTCTCAAGTGAGGGGCAGCATCAATAAGATTTTGAACATTTGGAACTCGAGATATTTATGATAGTCTTCTCACCCGGGACGTCGAAATGGACGATCAGAAGATCCCCAGCGTTATTGAGCGCCCGCTTCCCAACGGCGTCATCTATGACATGTCAACCGTCGGGCATGTGCGCATCACGCTTCCCGAATCTTCAACCTGGTCAAGTGGACTTCATTGGCATGAGACTCATGATGAATACTTGAAAGTGGTGAAAGGAACAATTCGAGTCCGGCTGGGAGATTCGCGACAAGTCATCAGCGCTACCGATGGCAATCAGCCTGAGATCAAAGTGCCGCGCTACGCTTGGCATGAATGGCAGCGAGCCGCACCAGACGGCGAAGAGGTCGTCGTGATTGAGCGGACGGATCCGAATGATAATGACAAAGCCATCTTCTTTTGGAATCTGAACGGTGTCATTCTCAAAAGTCCCAAGTTGCTGAACGATAAGGCCTCGGTGGTTTCTCGTTTACCTTCAAGGCTGCAAGGGCTGTTTCTCGACATTTGGATCCCTCTGAACGTGTTCATCATTTTTCGAACCTTGGACAATATCCCTGTATTTCTGAATGTTCCTGATATCTCTCGAGTGCCTCATGGTAGATTGAGGGACCTGTTACAAAATATCGATATGGCGACCTCGCATCTCATTCTACTTGTTGCTTCGTGCGTTGGTTGGATTTTAGGGTTGCAGCCAGTTCAACGGAGATATACGCCTGAGGATGCATATGCGTCTTGGCATTCGCGACAAAAGATTGCCAAGAAGATCACATAATTCATCGACAGAATCGGGGGGTTTGAGACTGTGATCAAGTTCATCTACTCCATGATAAAATGAGCCAGATAGCGACAGATCATAATTTTGAGACAGCTGTATTATTGTGATATACTGTCTCAATGTCCAAATGGGATATAAAAAGAGTCTATGGAATCTCATGAAAAGAATAACATTTTATTACGCATCGCCAACTGAAACAAATTTTGTGCCGCACCATTGATAAAAAACACCACCTAGTTCTCAACAATAGGTCCGTTATACTCCTTTCGCGCCCATGCGAAATAGTAAATGACACTGAAGATGACGAGGCCACCAGTGACCACGACACTGTAGTTCATCATATCCACGGTAGGTTCCACCATGGGAGGCCAGAAACTGAAGAAGCCCACTACGATGAGGTAGCACATAGCGAAGATGTTGTTGGCGATGCCAAAAGCACCCTTGAGATGGAACGGGCCCCAGACAAGTTCAGCTCCAGTGGTGTTGGCCAAGGCTGGGAGATCAGATGCGCCGGGCAGCGTGAAGCCCTTGGTGAGGCGGCGGTAAAGCAAAAGACCGGCGGCGATAAGGTACGAGGAGTAGAGGCAAGAGATGGAGAGAGAAGTGACATTTTGGAACGCGACAGGTGATCCAATGTTGATGAGTGACAAGAGGATGGAGATGACGGCAGTGCAAAGGACTGAGTACACGGGAACGGTGGTTCGGTCGCTGACTTTTGATAGGGTGTGCCAACCAGGAAGACCACGGTCGCGGGCAAAAGACCAGAAGACACGAGAGGTCGATGCAAGCATACCGACAGTGGCGCAAGCAGCAAGAAGAACAATAATGGCAGACATGACGGTCGCGCCAGCCCTTGAGTTTGTCGCTTGCTTGAAGATGTACATGTAAGGGAAGCCGAGCATTCCGGGGCCTGAGGCCATCGCGTCGTCGAGGTTTCCCATGCAGAAGACCATGGCGATGACCATGGCGAAGCCGCTGGCGCCGTTGATGCAAAGACTGAGAAGGATGGAGGTGGGGACGACGACGGAGGGATTGACGGTTTCTTCCGACATCTAGAGACTGTCAGTGAAAGCTCATGGAGGCGACGTTTGAGACATACGTGGAAAGCGGCATCGGTTCCAACGAAGGAAAAGGCATTGCCCATCATACCAACCATGAACGAGATGCCATTTGTCGACCATCCACCGTTGTTAACAAATGTACCAAAGACATCCGACGCAGACGCATGAGGTCCAAGAGTAACAAGAGGGATCAAGATGGCAAAGAAACCGAGAATGTGCAGGATCAAGATCAATCCCTCAAACTTGGGCAGCACCGAACTGACGAGGGTGTTGATGAAGACGGCAAACCCAAAGATGGCCCAGAACAGCAATGTTCCCTGCCAAAGCTCAGGCTGGAAGTCGGGATAATTGAGCGTCGCCATTCCCAAGATCATGTTTCCCGTGAGCAGGGCGCTGGACGATACTGAGCCTTGCCATCCGCCGACCGTGAGCATGCCTGTGAGGTGACTGAGGAATTTAGAACACGATCGCGGCGCCATCATAGCGACCCTGGAGACAATGTTAGTCGGGCATTTAAAGACGGAGATGATGTGACTTGCCAGTGGTATTGTCCTCCGGATGTAGGCGCCATCGAGACCAGCTCGCACATGGTAGCAAAGACACTAAAGTTACCGACCCAAACGACAAGGAAGCTGTAGATAACACCGGCTGTACCACCATTGTTGAGGCCTTGGGCGAAGAGAACAGTGATAGCTTCCCAGGTGATGAGAATAGTACAGCTGAATCCCAGAATCGTCATGAACCCAAAGTTGCGCTGAGCTGTCAGTCGATGCACCGCAACGAGGGACGGTGTAACATACCCGGAGGACCTGCTTCTTTCCCATCCGCTCCAACTGGTCCTTATCATGATAATTGCTCGTCGAGCTCCGTCCAGAATCTGGCTCTGCCTTTGCCGAGACATTGACATCACCTGCCGCCTTGACGGTGGCATTGTTGCCCATCTCGAAGCTGGGTTTGTTAACACTCTCCATGATGTCGCACCGGAAATAACAACGGGAGAGAAATTCGAGAAAAGAAGGATTGAGGAGAGAAGAACAAAAGAAGCTAAGAAGGAACTGCAGGAGGAGAAGGACGGGGAAAAGAAAAAGGTACAGGAATGTTGGTCGCACCCCTGGGAGAGGTCGCGACTACGGTAGAGTAAGCTAAGGTAGCATTGGGGACGGCCGCCACCAACCGAGGCTGGGAATAAGACTGGGTATGATATGTTACAGGTTAACTTAATCGTCTTAGTATGAGTCTGCGTCTACTGTACGTCTACAGCGACGTTGCGTTGCGTTGTGTTGCTCCGCTATCTGTCCCGTACCGTATCATACCGGACATGCCTCGCCCCTCCTGTTGCTGATCCGGCAGAATGCACCGATGCCCCCCGGAGAGTCCACTAACAGGGCCTAACAAGGATTCCCCCCTCCCACCGGACTTTTTGTAGGGCCAGGATCCCCATGTCTCTTCAGTACCTTAGCGGCGTTACAGTGGACAGCAATCAACAAGCCAAATTGACAGGCGTTTGACGGGGAGCCATTTGCGACATAAACTGTCAGCATAAATTGAACATTTCTTTTTTTCTCCGTGTCTCCCCACAAATAGGATCGCCGCCCCCTCCGTTTGACCATTTCAAGGCTAAGACGTTCCGGTGAGGTTTATCGGCTTAGAGTTCTATTGATACATAGCTCGTTATAAGCGAGCGGCACGGAGCGACCTGAATAAACGCCACAGACGACGATTTGAGAGATAAGTTCTCGCTCGACAGCGGAAAAGGAGGGCCCGGGCGAGCTCAAACTCTCGAGCCACCAGATCTGGGTAGATCAGGGCCGGCTTATGTTCCTCTTTCCAGGTGCCTGGGCGCAAGGATCCATACTGTTACGTACCGTGCTGTTGGCTGACCTGCTCTATTCGTTCTGGTGATGTATCATAATCATATGCAACCGAGCGAACCACTGAGCCCCTGTATGTCAGAAAAAAAAATGTTTTCTCTTCACCCTTTCTTTTTCCAAGTGGTCTTACGTTTGTTATGCTGTTGGTCAGAGGAAATTCATGCACGCCTGACAAACATTTCGTCTTGCTTTTTCTCAGAGTGCTTGCAGCTCTTCTGATACAAAACGTTCTATATTTAACACGGCGATTGGTCTGTTTTTACTCTAAATTCGTACACTTGCATAAAACGTTGCTGCGCTGTAACCAAAATCTCGGAGGGATGAATAACCGAGCAAACAAACATGACTGAGAAAAAAACGAAATTACCTTGCCTCATGTTTGTCGGGCGGCTGCATCCTGCGTGGTCTCTATGTCTACCTGCCACGTCTGATGGATCAAGATCTTCTGACTTGAGTGGCTGGAGCGACTCTGTCCATCCCAGCTCCTCTCGTGGTCATGTTTCGGCTTGTTAGCAAAGTCCTCCATCTCGTGAATCTCACTGCGCTGCGTCTTGGACGCATGATCCAGGGCTCGCGATCTGCTGCTCTGCCCTGTCTTTGACTTGTACCCCGCGTAGCCGGGCCTGTTTGTCGGGTACCCGTTGCTGCTCGACTTGCCCTGCCGTCGCATATCGTCGACGCGGATCTGCCCGGACTCCAGGCTGTCGAGGAAGGGCTTGAAATTGGGCAGGCATACGGTAAGGATGGCGAGGCACTGCACTAGCTGGATGGTGATGGAGGCAGGCCAGATGCTAAACGAGTGATCGGCAGAGTCAAATGCCTTGTTGGAGTAGTGGATTTGTGCTGCGATTGCCGGCGTTACACTATTAAAAGGTTGTTAGCCATGGCACGGAGAATAAAATAAAATAAAATAAAACCACGCAGCACGTACAATATTCTGCTGCCAAAAACGCTCATCACAAGGATCTTTTTTGACCACGAGGTCTTGATCTTGACCACGTTCTCTGCCATAATGATGACGATGACGAGGTCGGTGATGATGTTGGCGGTAGAGTAGTACGTCCAAAATGCTTTGAGATTGATGCATTTATCGCTATCGCCGTAGAGCCATGGCGTTGGTGGTTGACATTGGAAGAAATTGACGAGGAGCGCTGTGACGCCCCAAACACCGACGACGGCTTCGCAGGCGATAATGATCCATTTTTGGCTCTTGGGCGCCATGATTCGTAGACTCATTGTACCCGATAACTTGCAGCAAAGGAGCGAGGCGATGAGCATCGTGTTTGTCGCATATTGGCTCTGTACGAGGGTGTATTAGTTGTTTGTTCTGTTGTCGCGGGGCTGTCTGCCGGGTGTTACCTTGAAGAAGGTGTCTCGATCGCTGGCGCTGAGAACATCAAAATGTTGGCCGAGTCCATGCTCGCACGCATTGAAGACAATCGCTGTCTGACATGCCGCAAGCACCTGTGCGCATAAATATAAGCATGTTGGAATGCATAAAGTGAGATGGATGTCTTACAGTTGCGACAATGATGAGAACATCGTCAACCCTCAATGTCTTGATCATGTAAAGCTTGGTACCAGTCCTAACTAAACACGATAATATCGCAATGACGAGAAACATCAAAGACAAGACCTGAATAAGCGGCGACTTGTTACTGTCGGTGATGATTCGTTGGTTCGAACTCATACTGGGCCGATGAATGCAGCAATTGCTGCGCAAAAAGAGCGAAAAATTATTACGAAAAGAGAGAGAGATACACGAAAACGATATTAAATCCGAACAACGATGAATTCAGAGACAAAAGGGTATCACAGTTAAAGCTAAGACACAGCTGACAGTGGAGCGTAGATTAAGGGAACGGAAGCTTCAGCTAGGTACAGCTACGGTACTTCAAAATCATGGTGTGAAGGAAATCTCACAGGCACAGGTGCAGGTACAGGTACGGCAGAGAACTGGTATTGGGCATATCCCGGAAACGGTGATTATAACGGTTATTGACACCCAAAAGCAGTTTGGAACCTTTTTCGTGAAACGGGACGTGAGGACCAATAAATGGGAGGAATGAAGCTATATCACAATTACGTAGGAATCTCCCCCCTCTCCTCAGTCCAGCCTGTGAGGCCATGTCTGCAAGAGAAGAAAAAGCAAATCTCCAGCATGGGTAGTCCCCCCCTGTATTCTGCGCTATAATTCCATGGTCCTATTGATGTGATGTTAAAAAGCGCCAATGATGCTTGATATCGCGTAGAGGAGAATTATGCAGCTGAGCGGCTCAGCAACAACGAGCAATCCGAAACAGCCGGCCTTCCAGTGAAATTTCACCGGTTGGAAGTTTATCTGTACATAAAGCTATGCATTATTGCAGATCGCAATATTTGAAATACTGTGCAGTCGTGGCACAATTATCAACACGGCTGAGGTTCTTTACATCGATTGGTAGGGCTAAGTGAGCCTCAGACTAAGAGTTAGTCTACACCCCGCTGTTAGTGTAAATCTTCATGTGAAGAGGAGCTCTGTCTCGTTATCGTCACCGAACCAGTCCGTGCTTCTACAGTAAAACCCCTCCCTGAATCTGGGTCCGCGCGTTAAGCCAAATGGGTCTACTATCCGAGCGGAGATCGATCCGCGGGTTACAATTAGCAAAACGACCTTCCAAACTCTGTTTAGACCTTTTTTCACGGGCGGATCTATTCGGGCGGATCATCCGGTGGAAGAAGAGGGAAAAAATGGTTCGAATTCTCTTCGCGGAATTATGCACTGCTCATCAGAAATTTCCGCCTGCATGTCCTGGTGAACTTGCTACAGTGGCGTGGCTTGCTGCTAAAGAGGGCAAAGATCGCTGTGGACATGGGTGTCTGGGCTCTTCGACCAACCGTTTCTCGTGGGTGCCCTCGGTACTGCAAGCCCTCTCCGTTGAGTGGCTTTATTGTCAACCGAATAGGGCATCGAGCTTCCGATTGCTCGTTTTTCTGATGGTACGAGTACTCCGTAGAGAGGAAGGATTTGGATTGCGAGTTTTGATGGGCTGATTGGGTTTGCTTATTTCCGCCGTGGGCTCCACCGGGGATAAATTGGCTGGACTGATGCTCTGATTAGCTCGGGTAGGTTGTTTGCTGTGGCAGGCCTCTCTGCCACTGAATGCGACTTAATTCAGTAGATTTATCCTTTTGTGCTACCATCTCAAACGTCATGTCACATACCCAATACAACGTCAAGATGACTCTCAAACTCATCGAGGTCGACACTACTACTGATTTCGAAGAGCTCATCGCATGTCAATGGGCATCTTATGAAAATCCCCTGCAGCCATTCTTTCGCATGTTTTGTCCTCTCAATGCTCCAACACATGCAGAATCTCTCAAGGAGTCAGTAGCGCTTCAGCTCAAATGGCATAATGAAGACCCAACAAGCTACTGGGCAAAAGTGGTGAACGACGATGGCAAAATCGTAGGCGGTTGTTTATGGAAGATTTGTTCCGAGAATCCGTTCGATACAGATGAGGATCATTCCTACGCTTATTGGCAGCCGGAAGGGGAGAGACGAGAGTTTATCACACAAGCTCTGAAACAATTCGATGCGCCTAGAGCGCGGATGGGGGCTAGACCTCAAGTCTGTAAGTTTTCTATTCAGAGGATCTGAGGAATGAGACTAAACCCGATCTAGATGTCAATATCGTCTTTACACATCCAGACCATCGTCGCCAAGGCGTGGCGAATGTTATTATGAATTGGAGCAAGCAGAAAGCTGATGAGATGGGCGTTGAGCTTTGGCTTGATGCGACAGAGCAGGGCGTGCCTGTTTATGAGAAGCATGGCTTCACTGTCGTCAATATCAACACCATACAGCCTACCAAAGAGAACCCGGGTGAAGAATGGCATAAGGTTAAAGAGGAATTAGGTCCTATGACGTTTAGACAGATGTGGAGGCCTGCTGGTGGTGATTATCAAGAAGGGAAAATAGTCAAGCCCTGGGAGACTGTTGAGATCAAGTATGAGCCTGAGCTGGCGTATGTAGAATCTCATGCAGCTTAGGCGAGATGGGGGCGATGGAGTTTACATTTGGCATTTTCGATAGAGTTTAGATTAGCGTCCGTTTCATGTTAATGGCCGATGTGATGGGGAGTGTTGTACATGTCAGACATGCATGGAAGAAGGAAATAATTTGGTGATAGTCGTTTGGCTGGTGTCACCAGACCCGTACCTGTCCCGCTTTCAAGCTGAGAGCTACGATCTACAGTAGCAAACGATCCGCCTGGTTGTCGCGATCTATCGCTTGCTTGTTGCTCAACAACAACCACGGTACGATTGTCATCACCATTATCTCATCGGGTTTGATCAATGATGAGTAGACTATTGATTAAATACTGGCGACGGACGGTGTACACAGCCATGGTTTGCAGCACGTTCCTAAGAGCTAGATACGCCAATAACCCTTGCTCAGGTATGATGACAACTTTCATATCATTAGAGTGATTGTTTCTTGCATTAATCATCAATTGTGTAATGCTGGAAACCTCATATGGTAGTAAACCTTATCTGTAGTGTTTACCCTGAAGCTGGTGATTAATTATGATTTTAAGCGCAGAATCAACATCATACTGAGTAGAAATCTTGAGATTTTATCAAACTTCAGAAACGAAACTTGTAAGAGTTCTGGACTTATACTATTAATCACGTCATCTTTGCTATTTATTGATGGCCGTTCCAGAGCAGGATATTATTTATCAATAGGCTTTCATATTTCCATCGATATTCACTCTCGCATGGCAATTCTTATGTACTCCAAAGCATTAATAAAGCGTAATGATTCTAAGATTGTTTTATTGAATTGATTTATTTTACGACAAATATCGTCTTCATCTGATATTATATGTAGTTGATTATAAGGTCAAGCTTTAGAGTGCGAACACGTTCAAACGCGTTAATGACGCGTCGGGATTCAGGATTCGGGGTATTGCGGAGGCCGAAGGCCGAACAGCGGACTTGACCCGACGAATCATTTCGCGACGAGCGTAACCTCACATCTAGAATACCCTGAACATTTGACAACTCGCGTATTCATACATAACGATTTTCGCGTCTCATGAAGGAAAAGAGTTGGAAGGCTGGACATGGTGTTGAATCCTACGGAGAAGCGGAGTTTTCATAATCATGAGGACATGTAGCTGAATTGAAATGATTGGGATATAAAAGACATAAGGATGTGCGCCATTATGTGGGAAAATAACAAGTAAAACAGCTTACACAGATCTCTTCAATATGGCTACCAAATACACCAACAAGCTTGATGGCCAGCACGTCCTGGTTGTCGGTGGCTCAACAGGTATCGGTTTCGCCGTTGCCGAAGCAGCCCTCGAACACGGCGCAAATGTCATTATCAGCAGCTCCAACCAATCCAAAATCGATGCTGCTATCGAGCGTCTCAAAAGTCACACAAAGAACACTCACCTTCTAATTAGGAAGATCTCTGGCAAAGTCTGCAACCTCGCCAAGCCGGAAACAATCGAGGCCAACGTCAAAGAGTTACTTGAGTCTGCTTCTCAGGACGGAAAATTCGATCATGTCGTCTTCACGGCTGGAGATTTCAATCCTTCGCCAAGCCTCGACTCAGCGACTGTCAGTGTCATCTCCAAAATCGGCATGGTCCGGGTCATGGGCGCTCTTTTTGTCGCAAAGCACCTCTCGAGTTATATCAATCAGACGAACCGCAGTTCATTCACCATCACGGGTACGACCACTGATTCTCGTCCTGCTGGAGCGGGTTGGTCACTGCTCAAAGCAGCAGCCGGTGGAATTGAGCCGATGACGCGTGCTTTGTGTATTGATCTTAAGCCGGTGCGAGTTAATTGTGTCACGCCGGGTTTTGTGCATACCTCGCTGTTTGATCGGTTTCCGCAAGACGTTAGAGATGTTATCTTTCCTGCTATGGAGAAGGATTCGGTGGTAGGTAGGCTTGGGACTGCAGAGGAGTTGGCAGAGGCTTATGTTTATCTGATGAAGTGTACTTTTGCTACTGGGTCGATTGTTGTCGTCGACGGAGGTAGAATTGTCGGAGATGCCAAGGGCCAGTGAGTCTATAATTTGGCCCTATGGCCAGCAATCATCTACATAGTTGCAAGAGACACTGAGGATATTGAGAGAAGTAGATACACCAACGACTAAGTGCTATCAACAGACGTTGCGTGATGTAAGTACCAGAATTCAAGTTACTCAGCCCAAGAAAAGATTCTCAAAAATATACTTCAAAATCAAGAATCACTGGTGCTGTTTAAGAAGCTGAGTACAGATGTACACCTGTGAATTGGCTTCTGTATCTTAGCACAGGGAGACGAAGAGGAACCGTCTAAGCCGTCTCTATCCTTTTCTAAAGCCCTTTGGCGGAGCAGAATCTCCGAGTATTTAACTCAGGAAAGACAATCCTTTTCTTGATGGCAGCACGCCTCAAATCAGGATTCTTTGAAATACGGGTGATTTGTGTTATTGTAGGTATCTGACTTTCAGACAATTTACATGCACTTATTTTGGAAAAAGTCAATTTTGATCAATATCAACTTGGCGATAAGCAAAAATAGAAGAGTTCACGTGGAGTCTGGAACTGTGTGGAAGCTAGAACAGCAGTAACATGCGATGTTGCCGAGCTATTGGCACTAGCGCGCGTCAAGGCAAGAAGATTCTCCATTATGCTTAACTATTGGGGTCTGGACCCCGAATAGATTAATAGCTAGAAAAAGAGCTTCATTCGTCCTCAGATCTCATTCGTCCTCCAACCTGGACCCCTACGTTAGTGTCTTCGTAGTGTCGCTATGACCATTGTCAGTGGAAATTTGCTTCAGCTTCCTTCTGAAAGACGCTGTAAAAAGGAGACTACATAAACATAACGCTGTGCTGCTAAAACTGCTTCAGACGTCATAATTTTCACTGTCACTCGTTTTACCGGCTTCTTTGCGAGCCTCTCACTCTTTCAAAATGATCGCCCAAAACGTTTTCGCTGCCTTTGTTGGTCTTGCAGTTGGTGTCCAGGCCGGCCCATGCAAGCCTTCGTCAGCGACAACTACGACTGGCACAGCATCCACCGATGTTACTGCATCCACCGATGTCACTTCCATCACCAGCATCGCCACTTCTGGAGAGCCCACCACCACGACCACCGAAGCTGCTACTACTACCACCAGCCAAGCCGAATATGTCTGCCTCAAGGACCCTGCGCCAGTTGGCAAGAGCTGTAACGCCCAGGGCGGTGGCCTAGGGGACCTGCAATTACTGGGCAACGCGGATACCCTAACGCTGGCCTCCTGCTACAGGTCCTGTCAGGATAGGGCCGGGTGTGTTGCGTTCGCACTGAACCCCGGTTCATGGTGCGCGTTGTGGGGTGGCTCATTCACGGGTACCAGTGGTGGTGAATCGGCTTGGTCTTGGTATGACATGGACTGCTTCTGCGACGAGTCTTCAACCACCACAAGTGGCTTGGCTACCGGGACGACAGCCACCGAAGCTACAACCAGCGAACTTACAACTTCATCTGTCGAACCCACTTCGACCACAGAGACCGCTCCTGCTACAACCACTACCACTGGTGCTGAGCTCACATATAGCTGCCCCGGCGGCTTCCCTGCTGATGCTTCATGCGACGTCAAGTTCAACCATATTGGCGGATCAGTGGGACGTATCGTTGGAGAACTTGCTGGAGAAGACGCCGCGTCACTTGATGATTGCGTCAAAGCCTGCGTTGCAAACAAGGATTGCGATTTCTTTGCCTTCTGGCCTAATCAGTTTTGTGAGCTTTGGGAAGGGAACTACGAACGTAATGATAACGCGGCCGTGCAATGGAGCTGGTACGAGCTGAGCTGTTTCTGTCCACCGGGGAGGGAGACGGCAACGACTGAGGCTACAACGATTGCGGCTACGACCACCGAAGCTACAACCACCGAAGCTACAACTACTACTGAAGCTGCAACCACCACTACCACTGCACCAATCGAGTCCTGCGTTAACAATGAGAGGAGTCCTGTTCCATCCGACAAGGTCTGCAACAAGCATGGCATCTACGACGGTACCTCCATGCAGTTCCTGGGCAGTCCAAGCGGCGTCAAAACGATGCAGTCCTGCCGCGCAGCTTGTAAAGAAGACAGCGACTGCACCTACTTTGCTTTCACTCCTGGTCAATCTTGCTATGTATATAGCGGCAACCTTGAGAGCGTCACTGATCAACAGACGGACTACATTTGGTATGATATGGACTGCTTCTGCGACTTGGATGAGCCAGACTACTGAGGCTGCTGCCACTAAGGCCATTACGGCGTCTGTGGTTTGAGCAAGGACAACCTTTGTGTTCACCAGCCTCAGTTTTGATGAATTAGTGGATCAGTGAAGGCAAGATTTTATTCTTCTATGTATATATTAATATAGAGCTCGTGAAAAAACCTGACATATTATGATCACCAGTTACGCTCAAACCGCTGTAAATTCGATGCTTTACAAATTTGTGCGCCTCAGAGACTGGAATCCGGAGATGGGCTCCCATTCATCCCTCCAGTGAGGCAGATTTACCTCGATCCATCGCCTACACGTCCCTTCTTCCACCTTGAGAGTGACAAGGGCTGAAAGATCCCTTAAATCCCAGCCCTTACTATCCCGATGATGGAGGATGCGAGGATATACTGCCTTGGTGCTATTTTCCGGAACTTGACCAAGCCGGAATCGTACATGGTCTCGTACTAGTTCCCTTGCAGACACAGAACCCGCCTCCAATCTGCAAAATATCTTCCCAACACATTTTCCTCCCTTCATAGTCCTCTCTAGAGGCCCGACGTAGTAGAAAAGGGATGCCAAGAGTCGTCTTGCTACTGTTTGAAGGTGTTCAGGGGCTGTTCTGTATGCTCTGTCGTAATAGAACATTTTCGTACCATCGCAAAGGTACTTCTCACATTCTTCGAGAAGCGAATCCATTTTCTCAACATCATCCATCTCGACGCGCTGTTTCAGGCCTACATTGAGGCGATGACAGTTCTGTCTAAGTCGGCGGTCTGTAACAGACATACTTCTGAACTCTTTCCAAGCATCGTGGCAGCTAGTTGAGCTTTGTATGATTCCCAGTCCAGCCTCTATTCGCATCAGGTAGCCTTTAGGAATGTACCTCTTGAAGGATTCCAGCTTGGAATTGTGCTTTGTCTTCATTTTTCCAGACTTGTCCACAACCATTCCTGTGCCAATAGATAAAATGATATCAGGAGGAAGGGAACCAGGCCAAATTTTCTCAACCTCGGAATAGGCTAAAGATACTGGGTTATTGTGCATAAGAGCTCCATCGAGGTATGATCGTTTTGTTTCGGGGTGGACGAAGGGTTGGAAAAATGTCGGTGCTGCAGATGTCGCTCTTGCGCTGTGAAGAGTTAAATACTTGCAGAATACTGTCGAGGGAATAACTAACGCTTCCCAGATTTTGAAATCCTTTGACTGTTCGTCTTCACGAGAAAAGTAGTCTTCTGATGTAAGGGGAATAACAAGTTAGTGCGAGTCAATTAGCAGAATCTCCATACTCACCTTCATCAGTGTCTGTTCTTGGGTTTCTTGAATAATTGGCAATCAACTTTGCCTGGTTCCGTCCCTGCAAACAAGAAACAACGCCAACCTTTACCCAATCCCTCCCTCCAGTCCTTGACCTAGAGTTGTTCCTCTGATCCAAAGATGCGCCGAACAGATTTGAACCACCAAATGACTCTTGTAGTGACTGTTCTATGCCCTCACTCGTATAGAGAAACTCATAGAATGGCTGCGCAAGGGCTTTGATGAAAGAGTTTCCGAGTCCCAATCGAAGTGTGAAAGCTTTTCTTGCCAGTGCCCGGAACCTATTGATGGCATCGTCCGTTGACCAACGCTGGTGGAATACACCGAGAGCCACGATGCCACCTTGACGAGTGAGAAATTTACTGAAAACGGAGGTAATGGTTTAGACAAACCTGTGCTTGTTCCTACTACAAGATCGAAAAGCTCATGAATTGCGATACCATAGCCAACGTGTCTTTCGATCTGACGCAAAACACAAAGTTCTACAATACCCCGAACTCCTCCACTGGACACAATTAGTCTCGGATGATGGTGAAACAACAATGAATGTCTTACCCATCCAGCGACAACACACGCGGCGCTGCGTTCTTTGGCTTAATCCGAATACTCCACGTTCCAGTTCTCAGAGCACATCCAAGGGGGCAATGCTCAATCACCAAGATAGATCCACCATTCTCCTGCCGAGCAAAACGTTCAAGACAGGTCTGGCAAATCCCATGCTGAAACCTCGCACATGGAAGCATGTTAGTTGGACAGTTGGACAGACAAGAGAAGCACGTCCGCTGGCTCTGCAGTTCTGTCAGCCGTATCGTTCTCGCCAAGTAGGTTAGCCTTTCCATGATAACTGATGACCGTGGATCTGGGTAGTCCAGTTTGCCCCATTCCACATTGATTCTGCTCTCGGCGCCGTTTAGAAATTGGTTCACCTGTCTAAGTAGCTTGTCCTGTTTGTCCTGCCAGTGTTTAAGTACTTTGTGCTCGGCGGATTCTTCGCCGAATTCCCACTGAAATAGCCAATTTGGTTGTGAAAGAGCAGCAATAATCTCTTGGGCAATGGGCTTATCGGAGCCAACAAAGCCTTCGCAGTCTATCAAAAACGTCAGCCGATTGGTAGGTTATTTGAGGAAACTTCAAAACTTACCGGCATAGACTATTGGATATTTTGTCGAGAGCGTAAGCGGATCACTGTAGGCGTGGATATCACTACTCGTGGATGCGAACCGATCGCTTGGAGACCCAGGCACAGGGACAGACTCTCCTTCGGGGTGGTCGGGTCGAGCCATTTGAATCATCGTTCGTATAAGAGTACTTTTCCCTGAACCTGTCTCGCCAATAAACGAGACAAGCTTGGGATACTGACCCGGCTTGGTGTTTCGCGACATTTGGAGAAGATCTTGAAGGCGAGGCCAAACGTGGATCTGTGGTTTTTCAAACCGTTGAAGGGAGGGAACTCCGATCCATGCACATGTGGCATCCTTGGTATGTAATTGTAGTTTTAGGTTGGGCGCAGGTGGTTGGAGTAGGTATCGGGTGAAGACATAGTCGCTATAATCAACCTCTTTGCACTCTTCGTCACCAACGCTAAGTCTTCGCCGAGGACTCATAACATGTTGTCGATCCCTCGCTAGGCATGCTCTATGTGCTGGTCGCTTGGAATTGCCACATCCGGTACAGAAGGCAAGCTCTCCAGCTCGTCCTCGACGGTTGCAGATGCGGCAACGAGATGATATTTGGAGCTTCAGAGCTTGCCCCTCGATGCTACGCTATGTTAGAGAAGAAAAGGCCAAAGGCTAAGTAAAACCGACAACTCATTTGAGGGCATCCGCCAGGATATGTACGCCGAAGCAGAAGTCGATTCATCTCCGTCTGAAAAGTTAGCATCGACACATGACTGGGTGATCCCCTCGAAAAACCCTATCAGGTCCTCATCCTCAGGCTCCGAGTCGGAGGTGAAAGAAGCAGACGAGCCTTCTCGCGGTCCCGCCATGACGATTTTGACAAGTCAAAAATACAGCAAATTCGAGTTGCACTTCTGGAAAAGACGGAATCTAAAGTACAACAAAGAACAGAAAAGTGAACTGAAAGTGACGAGGTTTCAATTGAGGGGCAGCAGGTGGCTGCTCTAGTTTATGGGCAACCGCTTAAAGGGTCAGCTGAAACAGGTGAGGTACATTTTCAATGGTGTCTTGCTCACCTGCATCCTGTAGTCATGCTTAGCCAAGCGCCACCTTGACACAAGGCAGATTTATCTCTCACGCCATTCGGATACTGTACTGAAGCTCGTAGCCTATTTCCCACCAAGACAAAACTCCCTGAGATAGGGATAAGGATACAGGATTGACAACAGCAATCACGCCCCATGTTCATTTGGTTTGTTAAACACTATCCTTTTCTTTTGTACTTTACTGCCACCCTCCATCTGATGCTTGGAGTCCTTCAGGTGCTCATGCAAGTGGCAGCCTTCTCAACTGAAGGGGGTATAGCGGGTGGGGCCTGCTGCAGCCTATTTCACTCCAATTCGTTCAGCAAAGTGGCCCCCACTGTACTTTGCTCATGTATTGAATCAGGCTCTCGTTCTCCAAGTTCGTTCCTGGCAACCATCATCAAATCATGGACATAGTCTGACCTCCTGAGTATCAGTCTGGTCATGAACTCGCTCTAGAATCAAAGAAGCGGATTTATTCTAGCCAGAATATGTATGCATACATTCTCATCCCCCTCGCGTCCAAGTTACATAACCCCTTGCCAGTGACCCAGTTCATTGACTAAAGGTACAACCACTCGGGCCAGAACTATCTGCCGAAATTTCAGATCCCAAAGATCAGCATCAACGCTATTTGAAGACGCTATACAGAACTATCTGGCGTTGTAGTGCGCAAAGGACAAGTTCTCCCTTTCTTGAAATATCCACTGATTAAGGAGCTAAGATTCTCGGACTTGGTCGAAAGCTGTTGAATTCGATATGCTGTCTTTACCTTTTGTGAAGCTCGTTCGACCATGAAACTTGATTTGTAGAAGAATCTTCGCCAGCGTCAGTAGATTTGCGCTATCGTCTGCTAGTTCCTTTGACTCGATTGATGTTGTGTTTGGATATGAGGCACTCTCATAACTCTCTGCAATGAAAGGGTACCGAGGGTCTACCACAAGCTGATCATCAGTCGAGGTTGAAGAGAAGAATACTGTGCGTTGATTCCAGTGTTTGTTGAGCCAGGGGGTTGAATGGAGTTGGAGAAATGATGAAGTCAGGATACTTGATAGTCGATACCGCTGCTCCTCTGTGAAGTACTTCATGCCAGAATGTTCCAAGAGGAGCTCCTGAAGACTAATCAGATCCCTTGCGCAACAGACCGGTTTGACTTCGGCCTGGGAAGTCTCATAAAGCGCACCCTGGTCGTCAAGTCCAAAACCAAACCCGTTACAACAACGGAAGACGGTGCAAAGATCTCCGACTACTGTTAAACCATGGATATTCCAGATGTTCATGCTCTGCTGACCTTGAAAATACCTCCTGGGATGCGTCTGTTTGAATCGGATTGCCTTGTGCTTTTCGTCTGCCTGTCGGTCCGAATCAATAATCTCGATTTTGGCCAACTTCCAAAGTGCCGAGCTTATTGAGGACTTATGAGTAATGGTGAAGCACGGCGGATTGCTTGACGGCCTCACCTTCTTGAGCGATCTCGGTTCGCTGTGACGTACAATCCTGTCTTCCAAGAGCAGACGAATTTTGTGTGAAGTATGGGCTGAACAGGACCAAGCTTTCCCTGGAGTTTGATGCAACATGGTTGCGTAGTTTTGTATCTGTTGTAGTGAGGAGCTTAATCCCAACTTGTCAACAGTACTTCCAGTCATACTGTTGTTACTCGGAATCTCCGACTTATTGATGAACTCATCCAGGCGGTTGTTGCATGCTTTCATATCTTCAAGGAGTATCCGGACATCCTTTCTCTTCATAGTTAACTTGACGGCACGCTTAAAATCGAACCTTACAAGGCCACCAGCGGATAGAAGTCTCTTGTTCGCTTTCATGATCGCCTCGAGATCATCTGTAGTTCCCTGTGATGATGATTCCAGTCAGTCTACGTAGTAATTAGCTCATGTCAAAATTACTCATAGTATCACGATATATGACTAAATGGCTGGCCAGCCTTTTCATACACGCATGCATATCCTTAATAGTCGATATGTAAGGCCGGTATGCAAATTTGAGCATCTCCTGCAAGGCCTGGGACAGGTCTTGTGACTTCCAGAGTTCATGATGAGGGTCTCCAATCATCTCATCAATTTCGGACGGACTAACGACATCTTTGAGGATGTTTCTCAGAGTCAACTCGAACGACGAGTGTTGGTACCAGAATTCCCGCAAAGCCGAATTCAGTCCGTCTTTCCATTTGAAGAAAGCAGTTGCGCGATCGAGGCTGTCGCTATAGTGTTCTATCGCTGAGATAAAAAGAGGGATGGACCCCAGAAGAATGCCATCGATCTCAAACCCCGACATCTGGCTCGTTGCCTATGATGTTATCAAATTTCAGTCGGAAAACGAGAGAATGAGAAGAGGAAGAGTCATTATATCCCGCCTTTGGATGATCAGATCAAATTCGCGTCCTTTTTGCTAGCTTGCATACCGAGAACGAGGCTACCAATCATGAGCGCGCTCGCAGCACCAGCTGAGCATCCAAGATGGAAATCGATGTAGCTTACGCATATCGAGGGATTTTAAGCAGAGATTGTTCGAAGCGGGGTAAAGAATTATGCAATATCGAGAACTTGATTGTGTCTTGAGCTTGTCATTTGTTTCTAAGTTCTCTATACTGATTTAAAATCTTAGCCATAAGTCTCAACTACAAATAACACATCTAGCTCACAACACCACCATTTCCTTTCTACGCTTGGCGTTTCCATTAGCTGGTCAACACAGTAGTGCATACAAGTAGACTGCACTGATCACCGCCATGAACACAGTCCAAAGCCTGAGTCAATCATGTATCAATGGCTTCCAGTATGTTTTGTCGAGCCTCAGAGGAACTGCACCTCGATTCCTGCAGCAGATGCCTCCGTCGACAATCGAGATACAGCTTGGAAAATTCAGGATTTGGTATGGAAATTTGGGGGCTTTGCAGACGGGCTATTCCTCTCTTGATTACAGGTTGAGAGAGTCGCCTCTCATGCACAAAAACATCTCGCAACTTCTCCAACAGCTTTGCATATCATTGGAAGAGTGTAAGCTTTAACAGCCGAGATTTGAAGAGATGAGAAGCTAATGACAGAGTAGCTGTAGCTGTCGTATCAGGACAAAGGCTTCCGTTTCGATGAGGAGTATATCCCGTCAGATACCAGCGAAGAATCCGACGATGATACAAGCAACGAGTACTTTCCATCCACAGAGCTATCTATGAGGGTTGCAAGTATTACAGACATACCTGACAACCTATACCGATTATCCTACAAAATTCGCAACTCTGGTCTGCGCCCTACTACAACTAGGGCTAACTTGATCCAAGCGGTGGACAATGACACGGGCATTGATCTATTTGATACGATTTATGAATTCGACTCAAGGCACCTGGTTGAGTTTTTCACAGAGATGCGTAAGGGAAAGCCTGAAGACGATGGATCTTCTGATGCTCTTCTTGAAAGACTCACAACATCTAATATCTTACGTCGGAAGCAATTCAGATACTGGGAAAGGCATGCTAGAAAGCTTGGTGTTCAGATTCTACCTGTGCATCAGACACCTATCAGAGAAACGCCCTCAGTGCCAGAGGCTGCAGAGGACGTGGGACTTCTACAAATACAACGGCTTGAACTCCCTCCCCGGGTTGAGGAACAAAGTCACCTCTCTGAGACTACTCCGACGCCGCATGATCCCGTCCTAGATAATCGAACAGAGAGGGAAACTATACTATCGATGGCCTCGACTGACTTCGATGCCGACGGAAAAGGAATTGGGTCCCCAAACCTCCTGAGGAGGCACTGAATGGAGACTCGTTTACCTGACCTTACTGTTGGGTGGTTTGCCCCCCGAAAGAAGGGAAAGGGAAGAGCTGGAAGTCACATGTCCACATGTCCTTCATGACTTGAAGCCTTACGTATGCACGTATGAAATATGCAACTCGGCCAACGATATTTATCAATCAAGAAAAGCGTGGGTGGATCACGAAGAAACTGTGCATCGACCTGGTTGATGATTCCTCCAAATCAGAGCAGTTTGAAGAAGACGATGGATACCTAAAGGATACTCAGCGGAACGCCACTCAGTATGCAATTGATCCGAGTACCGCGATTCTAAATACGGTAGAGCTGGAGGAGCTGAACGCCATGTTGAGATATTTTGAACAGTTCTTCGAATCACTTAAATCCCACATTGCGAGAATGGGCCAAGATCTGGGTGGCTATGACAAGTTTGCATTCGATATAGCCTCGACTGATGCTGAAAGATGTTTATTGATGATAGAAAAGCTCTTCGAATGTAATTTGAGAGTTCATCCGACCGCAAAAGACAGAGATACTTTGACAGAGATACTAAGAGACACACGGACGTTTCTTGATAAAACTAGCTTAGAGCTTGACGAGGCTCATGAGGGCAGTTTGCAAGACCAAGAGAAACGGATTGCGATGGTTACTGAAGCAATGGGGGGCTAGGAAACGTGTATGATATTCTCGAGAGAATACTTCAGGTACTTGAAGGGTGAGCTAAATCCCGCACATTCCTTAATGAAGTTCCTGCCGACCCAGTTTAGTTCGATTTCGTTAGGCATCGGTTTAAGCAAACTCGAAGAGTATCAAAGCATTCTAACGACGTTATGTAAGTCAATGAGAAGATGGTATTGAACAGGAAGGCTTACGCACCACAAGGGCCTGTCGGAGAGGCATCAAATGCGAGGCATAACCAACATATGACCGAGTCGATTGAGCAAGCACTGGACGTGACTCATGAGACGAGAGGGGCTCCGGAATACAATAAGATGATGGATCCTCGTAAGCATGCAAACAACATTACCAACTTTCAAAAGCTAAGATCTCGAAAGGCTACCGAGTTGTTCCATCGCACATGTTTCAGCCTGGTGAGGTATGTACAAAAGCATCACCGTGTGTTTCATCCCTGATGTATATTTTACAGGTTTTTAAAACTATTTGGGCTGAACCTGCCCCTGGAATTCCATATATCGGCGAGGAAACACCATGTCGTGATCATTATGGTGAATTTGTATTTGTCAGCTTTCGTCGCTTCATTGTTGTCGCCAACGACTCAGGCCATTGCACATGCGTGTAAGTCAAACCATGGCGACCAAAATGCAAGCGCTGACAAGGCAGGCCAATCACAACATATGGTGAGAAAGGATTGAAAAAGAAAGCAGTTGATCTCAAAGTCATGGCATCGTATGTGAGTCAGGTAATCGCTCATCACAGCTTTTACAAGGGGAGCCTGAACCGAGATTTCCCTCTATTCGTGTTCACATGTACGAACCCGGTGAGAGGATATACGGGACGACTCGAGTATGCTATGCAAAGCTGATGACCATTGAGCATACCCTCCAAGTCCTTTTTATAGGGCGCGTTGTGTCCTCAGATTTTGACACAGTCTCTGAAGCAGTGAATGTGTGCTGGACGATGAAAGAGCATAAGATGAGAAGGAGAAGGAGAAGATAAGAGGCACGTAGGGAGAGAGTAATTAGTTTGTTGACTGGAACTTAATATTTTCGCCGCCCTCGAAAGCTTCACTAGCCTCCTTTATAAACTATTAGTTTTGGATTTATGTGGCAATAGTCGATTTATACTTGAAATTACGATTAAGGATAATGAATTCATATGTTGAGTTTGATCTCAAGGCCAAGAATACCGTTTGCATGTCAGTATATATATAACTTAATACTTAATCAATATATTACAGCGTTGAGAAAAAGATTTAGGGTACTTAAAACTAGAATTTGACCCTAAGCCGACTTGACTAAAAACGATCCTAAATTAGCCAGGCGTGTATTTCAGCTCTATTGGCAATAGTTTGAACTCTGACTTCCAACTACCAGTCACAATCCTTTCCAATATGTAGAGAACAATCTAGACCATGCAAGGTCCCCGCAAGGTCCCCGCAATCTAACCCAATTTACCTCGAAGTATTCTTTTCCAGACATGCGTTGTTCCAGCTTTACAATTGTCTGTGGCTACGGCTCGGCGCTTATCAGCGTACGCTGACAGGCTGACGATAACCACCCACTAACCAGCAAGGTCTCAATCCAATATCCAGCTGCTATGCCTCGGTTTGTACACCGTGAGGCCTTTTGGTTCAGAAACAATCACTACCTGCTCCTCGCGATTATGTCTATTCATCGTTTTAAGACACGCTATAATGACCGCTTCGTTGGCCACCAAGCCTTTTCGGCGTGATGGCTTACCTGACGTAACCATCAAAGGTCTGGGGACAGCGCTTCGGACTCTCCCCCTCTTTGATACAAACAAGGCCGACTTGAGAATCACTGACCAGCCTGATCAGTTCTCTCTTAAAATTCATGGGACGGCCAAAGCTTCAGCAACCCTCCGTGATCCCAATACAAGCAACCTGGAAACTTTGACCGGTATTCAAGCTGTAGAATCTCTGGCTGACTCCACCAGGGCCATCGGAATTGCCGAAATTCGATATGATCCGAATGGTATCAGACAATGTGTTTCTCTGGTTAGTTGGGCGCCAGTTACCAAAGCAGGCGATTATAATTCTTCGTTATGCTAATTTCTTAAAGCGCGAGGCTGAGAAATACCGCCGAGATGCTCTTACACGAGTGACCTTCCTCTTGTACGCCGATCACGTCAGTGAACACCTGGAGGAATGCAAAATGCCACCGCTCCGCAGTCTTGCTCGCTATGACGGTTTCCCCAAAGCTTTTATTGAATCACTTTCTAGTGAAGACTCAATCGAGGATATGACGGAGCACATGGGGCTTGGTGAGGCTACCTGGATAGAAGCATCCTTGTTCCTTGTGCAGTATTTCAGCCAACCGGAACGACCACAAATCCTGTCAAGTGACGATGAATGGAAGAGCCCCGTGGGCGATATTGCATTGAAATGCATTCAGCAAGCCAGTGGATCACCCTTGGCAGGTCGCGTCGCACTTGGCGCTTTGAGAGCTCTCCCAGTGTCATATGGCATTTTCGACAACGCCACCTTTCGGCCACCTGAGCATGAAGAGGTTTTGGGTCTCTTAGAAAATATGCCCTTCCACCCCGAGTCCGGTACCAAGACGGAGGAGATCCTCAAGCAGATCCAGGATCTCGGAGGCGCAGAAGGATGGGCAATCCCATACCCACGAGCTCACAGTTCTCTGGGCGAAACAGCAGCAGATCGTTTCGGAAGAAGCAGAGAATCTGGCTCGTAGTGTTGACACAGTCCCCCAGAATATGCTTTCCTTGCAAGATATGGCGGCATACCCCTTGCTGCACTTTGTGCCGTTGAGAGTAGAGGCGATGGGTATCGTATACTATTTGAGGAATTGTGAGTAGTAGTTGTGCCAATCTAGACGCCGCAGGGACTGACATTTCGCTGGCGCATCCGCCGATTTTATTGTGCAGAGGCCGGGACCGTGGACCCAGTACAAATATCAACCCCCTTCGAACAATGGGTCAGGCACATGTTTTATCGCTGGAACCAAGATTATCACAAAATCTGGAAAGAAGTCTATCGAAGGCCTCGAAGAAAATGACTGGGTATTGAATAACGGAGCAAACGACGAATGGGGCCTCGTATCTGACGAAAGAGTTGTTATCCCAGTAGACTCACCTATCATCTATGGGTTCAGTGAGTCTGCGTTATCCCCTTCTGAGACCATTGGCACGATTCTGATGCATCATAGACAATGAAGCTCCGTTCTTCACTGCCGGCCACGTCTTTCACACGACTACTGGTCTCCGAGCTCTCGATGCCGAGCTGGCAATGAAGGAGAACCCCTGGGCAGAAGTCGGTCGACTTTCAGCTGGTCATATTCTATACCGGTTGGGAAAGGATGGGAGGACATACGGCCAAGTTCCCGTTCTGGATATTAATTGGCGCCAGATGCCCGAGGTCACCGAGGTTTACGGTGTCCATCTTCGTGAGGGTCGACGAAGCTACCACGCCAATGACTACCTTGTGATGGTCAACTACACAGAGATCACACTCAAACGAATTTGTTCCACACTTGCGACATTCTCACAGGAGGATGAAGTACGACTTCTACGGTCACTGAAAGAACTGGATCCTCTTTTTGAACGATTCGGAATAGCAACCGTTTCCGAAATGGTTCATCGCGAAGTCGAGGCAGCAAGGAATAGCTTGACCGCGCGGATGTACAACGTCACCGAAAATAAGCTGGCCGGTCTTTCACATGCATCGGTATGTTTCTATCCAGAAGAGATACCTGGTCAAGACTACTCCCAGCTTCCCCATGCACTCCCCGTCGTAAATGTGTTCGACGGAGTCATTTCAGTAAATGGAGTCGTCTGTGAGTATGGACGTGTGGATAACGCCAAAAGTGAAGTAAGATGGTCCCGCTATATCGGCCAGGATGTGGTCGAGCATGGAGTCTGATCCATAGAAGATCCACGTTATCATTCAGGCATTGCGCGGATTTGCTACAGTAAAGACTACGACGGAGATGATCTTCTGGACCTACCAATGTTTCAGTATATGACTTACGGCTCTGAATGCTAGCTCGAGATGGATCCTCTTAGTGTCGGCGTTCCAAAACAGGAGCTGCTTTTCAAAGCAGCATCTTTTGAGCCCGTTCAACTCAATACAGACGGGCCCATAGAAGATTCAAATGGTGAGCTGATGTTGAAGTCTATCGATGTGGAAGAGGAAAAGATGGCGGCAGTCGATGGGATTATGACATTATAAGTATTATATTTAAAAATAAATTATTATATATTAATCTTATAAACTTAATTAGCTTATATTTTTTTAGTTATTAAAGCTTCTAGTTATTAGCCTAAATATAACTTACTTTAATAAAAGTATTAATATTTTAACTTTTTTAGCTAATTTAAATAATTTAATTAATAGAACCTTTAATAATTTAACCTTTTTACTATATATAAGATCTTTTTTAAAGTTATTTAATAATAAATTAGTATTTTCTTATAATATTATTTAATATATTTTTTAGCCTTTAATACCTTTTATAATATTATAATTTTATTTATTTAATTATAATTACTTTTTAATACCTTAATTTTAATTTTATTATTATTAACCTTTTTATTATTATCTTTCTTTTTATTATTATCTTTCTTTTTATTATTATCTTTCTTTTTATTATTATCTTTCTTTTTATTATTATCTTTTTTATTAAATCTTTATAGCTTTTTTCTCTTTTAATAAATAAAATATAATAAATAATAAGTATTTAATTTATTAATAGCTATATTTAATATATTATAGTTAAAAAAGGTAATTCTAGTATAAAACTTATTATTAATATAATTATTTCTATTAAGTAATTTAATAATTAATTAAAGCTTTTAAATACTATTTTTTATATTAATATGTAATTTAGCTATATCTTTAAGATTAATAAAAATAATAAAAAATTAATAAATATAATTTTAAGCCTTTTAGCTTTTTAAGTGTTACGACCCTAGCGGTTACGTTATGTGTACCCCATAAAAACTTTACCTCAAGCCCTCCCTAATAGCCAACCAGATAGAGGACTGATAGGACTAGGACTGATAGCGCTCTAGGATTGCATCGCTCCAGGACCGATAACGACCTTATATTATATCGCCCTCCCTATAAACTACCTTAATATATATATATATTTACTTAGCATTAGATAGAACTTAACTTACTAGCTATTAATAAGATTTCTTTACTTTAATAAGCCTAATATATACTATTAACTATTAAGAGATATAATAACCTAATATGCTTAGTATAATGCCTTATATATTCTGTAAATATAAACCTAATATAGATTAGTTTACTTATTTAGAAACCCTAACTGTTATATTAAGTTATTATTAATAATAATTTAAATTATTAAAGTAATTAATATATTATTTATAGAGTTATATTATAATATATATAAAAATATAAACTTAAGGTTATATCTCTTTATATACTTTTTAATTTCTTTATTTTATAATACTTTAAGGCTTATAATAAAATATAATAATTATTATAAAAGCTTTTAGGTAAAAGCTTATATTAAGGTAAAAAAATATTATATTTTTATTTATTATCTATATTTATAGCCTAAAGGTTAACCTTATAGGTTGCATTCATCCCCATAGTTATAACATCACAAGTGCACGCCGAGACGGTCACCGGAGCCTCTGCTCCCATGAGGGATATTCGATTTGAAGTAAAGCCACGGGAGTATGATGTTGTCTACGACGAAGCACCCCTGCAAAAGGACCAAGTACAAATTCAGAGACAACTCGACTTCGGTCCTATACAACTGGCGACTCAGCGAGTGATCACAGATGGAACTCCGGGAATTCTTTTCACTGATATCGCTATTCCTGCCCTGGACAACATTTTGGATTTATGGAATCGCAAGCAGAGCGACGATACCTTGAAGATCTCGCGCTTGTATGAGACGGCGACCACGATGCACAATGGGCGACTAAAAGCCACCGTCACCATTCCACCAACAACCTTGGAGAACCTGAAGACTTTGGAAGATAGGAAAGACGCTGAGGACCCTTCCAAACATTAACGTTTAAAGATGAGCTTGGAGAAGAAACCAAACTTCCTTTGCTGTTTGCTAGGCTCGAGCTGAACTTCTCAGACGACAAGAGTGAGATTGTTTCTGGAACATTGTGGGAGTACAATCAAGATCCTTCAAGAGAGGGGGCTAAAGGAATTAGGTAATTGTGCATGGAACAATTGCATATAATATACTTGACACTGACTGATACGACAGACACCTGATCATGTCCCGTCCGGGCTCTGCCTCACAAAGAGTTCCCGTTACAATAGGCCAAGGCCAGATCGTAGGAGACACAACTACAGGAGAGCCAACCGGTGGGCGGACAACGCCACAGAAAGAGCCAATATTCCAGCCACTAGTCGGAAAAAGCGAACTGGCATTACAGAGCCTTAATGCCATATTCGCAAAATATAACGATGATACGGTAAGTAATTCTCTAGGGGCGTGATCGAAAGACTAATATAAGCTCTCTTGGTATCAGGTGAAGTCAACAAGCGATCTAATAGTTCAGAACCTAATGTTCTATCGTATGGATCAAAGCTATGCCTCACTAATCTCTTTAAAGGACAAGGACGCTCGACAATTACTAGACAATCTCGGCTAGCAATCTACCGTCCAATCTATCCAAGTGGGTAAAGGAGACCTTCAGCCAAGCCTATACCTACCGCCAAATTGCTCAGAGCCTGCAAACTCGAGAATGGCGGTCCAACTTTACAGATGATGAGAAGAAGGAGATTCTGTACTTCTGGCAAGGACCAGATCCAAAATGCCTTTTCTCCAGTGACCAGAAAATGCGTTTCTCGGCCGACTGTGCCTCCTCGAAGCCTTGAAGCAACTTTTGCCCGTTCTGCAGAAATTCATTAATGATGGCAATGAGAAGTGGGCAAAAGCATACTTAGATCAGCTCCTCAACGTTAAGATGGACGATGTAGTGCCGGACGTGGAAGGCCATTCGCAGATCTTAGACAGGTATACCACGATCCTGTGGGTGCTATATCCGGATGGAAACCATCGTGAGCGTTTCCGAGATGCGATATATACGAAATTCCTTGGTTTCGACATGACCCAGCGTGTTAATAAGGACGCAGTTATGGATTGGCTGCCGTACCTCACCAAACCCTTTTTTGACGCAATCCTGAACGAGAATTACGAGGGAATCGAGAGATTTGAGAGAGGTGTTCAGAATGGAGCTAGATACCTTCATGGCTACTTATCGAGACATTTTTGAAAAGAACGGGAAAGAATTTGCAGCCAACAACTACGCTGACATGGTTCACATCTTTGTTTCCGTAGATTTAGCAGCGAAATCACTCCTCATTACAGGAGCGGGCTCGTGGAAGCGCATGAAACTTGGAAACCGTGACCACTTAAGAGGGCAGAGCCTCGTGAAGGTAAACTTGAAGTCTGTATGGAAACGACTTGGGCTGGCGTTCAAGGTACGTCGACTTACGATCTGACTGAGAATGCCGAGTGGGAGTAGCATCTAACAAACTCGCCATGAGATGAGGCTCATTTCATTCAGCATCTATAACATTGTCATGGGGGGAAAATATGAGCGCAGCGCAGATAGGACGAGTCACGACATACGTAACAAAGGGTGTCACACCATTTATTTACGACCAGAAGCCAAGAATATGAGTGAGCGGGTAACTCAATACCAGGTGATTAACCAGACAAGCGGCAGGAAGCTACCCGCGTATGCTCTTGGGAAGGCCAATGGTAGAGAGCTCGAATTCGACGTTCACGATGTTGATGTCGAGAAAATCGCCAAAGTGAAAAACGCGAAATGATCAACAAAGACCATGTGGTTCTGAAGAATGAGAAGAAGGCTCTCACTTTCATCAAGGGTAATACGCTGGCTTGGAATCGCTATAAGTGTAGTAGTTGTCGCGTTCATGATATGGGATTTTTGCAACCAATGGGATCATCTCTCCGGCAGTGGCAGAGTATTAGCCATTGCACAGATTACTATTGAGGCGGCTGCTGTTATCGTTGGAATTATTGGCTTGTTATCTACCTGTGTGTTGATCCCTGTCAGTGGAGAAGTTCTTATGGTGGCTGGCTTGGTCACCTCGGTTTTCTACTTCGTGTATGGCAGAACGGAACCAGAGAAGACGCCAGTGGAGAAGTTCGGCAACAGTATGAGAGGAGACGATGGCTGGCTCAAGAATATCGATGATCCTCCTTGGACTACGCTTGAGTATTCATGGGATAGAGGCAAGACGAAGGATGAGATGTCGGAAGTAGTGAGTACTTTGCTAGGATAGGCCGAAGATAGAAATGCATACTTGATACTGATTGATAGTTAAAGCTTATGATATCTCAACGAGATATATCAAGCCAACACACTGAAAAATACCAATTAACTTTAGGCTTCCAAAGGCAATATGCGCGCATACTTGATACAGATAGACAATATCGCCTAGCTCTATGAATATTCAATATGGTATTTTACTAGCAGGTGTACCATGCAAATTCACTTGACCCAGACGGCTCTACTCTAGCTTGATCTCAAACTTCCGAGAAGGCTCGGGCCTCGAGAGCGCCCACTTGATTCCGTCCTCCATGACCTTGTCCCATCTCTTGCTCTCAGTCAATTGGTCTCCGAAGCGGCGGAAACCGTGAGGCAGACCATTGAAAACATGTACGTTAGTGGGTGCCCTGCAACTTCGGTCAGAATTGATAATGGGATCGCTTTTTCCATGACTTACCCTGCCTCAACAAGCTTCTGCCCATAAAAAAGAGCCTCATCCCTCAGAGGATCCAAGCCACAAATACCCAGCGTCGAAGGCGGCATATTCTTGAGCTGCTCAACAGTCGCAAGGCCAATATTCAAACGCGCGTCCTTAGGATCCGGATTTTGAACCCTCAATAGCCCAGTGAACTTGTCGAGTGCTGCTTTGTTGATCATTGGAGCGTCCGCGTTCTGAACATATGAAGACAAAGAAGGTTCCTTCATCTGCTCCATGATAGGTGCGTAGCAATCAGGATGAACAAGAGCAGGAATCATCAACACCTGACCAGCGAGCTTCGGTCGTGAAAGAGCATCAGGAGCGATGTTCTGACGAAGCGTCAATGAGGCTGCTAGTTGGGCACCAGCTGAGATTCCACCAATAACGACCTGGCTAGGAACTCCGAGAAGTTCATCGATGTGGTCATGAACCCAGTGAAATGCGTCGACGACGTCTTCCCATGCTGTGGGATAAGCATAATCCGGGGCATGACGATAGTTGAGGTTGACGACTGTGACGTTGGTCATTACAGCGATGCGAGTGCAGATAGCATCTTCAGAGGGGATATTTCCAAAGACATAACCACCGCCGTGAAGATGGATGTAGACAGGAAGACGAGAGCCCTCTTCGGCGGAAGCAGGTCGGTAGGTTCGAACCTCGAGAGGAAAGCCATCTCTTGAAGTGACGGTGTAATCCTTCATGAGAATAGGGTAGTCTTTGAGTTTCTCCATTTCGCTCTGGGAAAGTTGTTCTCGGTACATGTTCGTGAGGCGCTGCATTTCCTTTAGGTCCAGATGACCTGGAATAGGCGGCCTGCTATCCGTGACGGCTAGCCATTCTGCTGTCGCATGTCCATATTGAGTGAAGTCAGCCATGATGAATTTCCTCTGGGCTGTGGTCGGGTTAATCAAGAAGGGTATTAAAACAAATCTTGCTAAGATCCAAAGCACGATATTGGCAGTTCTAAGCTTTTTGGAGCTATCGTGGGTAATGCCGAGGAAGTTCTCGTCGCATGATGTCCGCGGATCCAAAGTTGTCGCCGAACCCCTCAACTTCGCCGAACTCGGTACAATTGAGGGCCGAAGCATCCACATAAATCGGTAAGAAGTCCGAATGCTCATGATACTTCAAGATTATGGTAATATCCTACACTAAAGAAAGAGCTTTGCCTTAATTTACTTATTCTTGACAAGTTAATAACAATTACTATTGAAATATAGCCTCTAGTTAATAAACACTCTAGAAGCCAGAACTACTAACTATTCAAGAAAGGGCAACAATAACTACCAGCTCTTAAATATTCTCCTCGGCCCTATTACGATACTTCTTAATACCGATCATAGCGGCGGTATCTCTCCAAAAGCCGATATCCTGCTCCCCAGCGATAAAGGCTTCATGTGCGTCGACCTCCGGGCGTGCCCAAATGAGATCAGCCTCCTCCGGCTTGACAAACTTCGTGCGGTGGATGACTTTCCAAAAGGTATACGTGATGATTCCGAGCAGTAGAAATGTGTAGTAAATGAAGAAGCTCTCAATGCTCCACACTGGAGTGAAGCTCTGATAGCCAAAGCAGAGCAGCAACGCTGAAAGCATAAAGATGACGACGTAGGACATGTATGGCTGGCCCCAGCCTCTATACGGTAGCGATGATCGGTCGATGTTTTGCTTCTTGGGGGCTCTGTAGAAGAACACGTAGGTCACTCCCATGACGATATAGTTGATAATGCTGGCAGCTGTGGCACAATTGACGATCCTGTAGGTGGTTAGTTAGCTAAATCATCAATGTGACGACGACGAAGTTTCGCATCAAGCCGGTTTCCAGTGACTGACCAGTAGTACACCTTGGCAGAGCTATCATTGAGTTGCAAAAACGCAATCGAAGAGAAAAGCATAGTAATACCCAGGCAGTAAATGGGTACGCCGCGTTTGGTGGTGTGCTGGAGGAACTTGGGTGCCTGGCCATTAAGCGCCATACCATACAATCCACGCGTAGCCGAGAGGACAAAGTTGTTTCCTGCCGAGATAAGACTGGTCAAAAGCAGTGCATTGATGATGCTCGGGAGGACGGCGATGTTCATGTTTTTGGCTGCGATAACGTAGGGCGACGCAGCGCCAGTTCCAGCGCCGGACTGCGTGCCGTTGAGCACTCCGAGCAGAGTCGGGTCGTTGGAGCGGACTACAATACCGATGCAAAGGGCCGAACCGACGAAGAAGACGGCGAAGCGCGCGTACATGGTCTTGTAAGCCTTCTTGAGCGAAACACGAGATTTCTTGGCCTCTCCGGCCATGGTTGAGACGTAATCTGGGCCGACGACAACGAATGCAGACTGGAACTAGGAGGATAAGAATCCCTGAAACTTACCCAGGCTTCACGTATTGACGTATTCGAGTAAGGCGCCCTACTTAGTATCACCAGATGTTCTCGAGGCAGGGTAAAGCAAAAACATACCGGACTCCAATTCCTAAACCCGTATGCATCGTGCTGTGGATTCCCTCCACTCATAGTAATCAGGGTAAATAGGAATACGATGACAAAGAGTAGAAGCTTTCCCACGGTGAGCCACGACTCAGACACGCCGTACCAGTTAACGGCGAAGACGTTGAGAATTCTGCCGAAAAGTCAATATGCGAGCAAGGCGCCCCAGAAAAGGAATTGGCACAACTTAAATGTAAATGGCAGCCAACACACAGATAACAGCAGCTACAGGAATGTCATCTCTCCAGAATCCCAAGATCAAACTCGTCCCGACAAGTTCGAAGGGTATACCGAGGGCAATGTAGAAGTAGTAGTTCCACCCAACCATGAAACCCAACGCTGGATCAACCTAGCGGGTGGCGTGCTGGATGAAGGCAGCGGGAACAGGCATGAAGCATACCATCTCGGCGACACAGTTATTGGCCATTCCGATGAGACAGGTCTGAAGGAGGTAACCGAGGATGAGACTCGCAGGACCGCCGGAAGCTAATGCGCCACCCATAGCTACAAGACTCCGGAGCCTATAGCACCTCCGAACGTCAAAAGCTGGATCTGGTAGGTGGTCAATCGGCGCTGCAAGGTAGAAGCTGTGTGATCAGTCGGGGTCTCCATGACATGGCCGGTTTTCTCGAAAGATTGCCTGGGACGTAGGGGGTTTCCTTTGCATCTTCTTGGGCGTCGACAGCAGTTGTGATGGGAGCTATGATGATGTCTTAGATGTACCGACACGGCACAAAGAATTGTTTCTCGGAACGTAAGGAGACAAGACTGGTCTGAGAAGTGAAGGTCGAGAGCTGGTTTGTGGAGGGGAGTAACACTTATAAGTACGAAAACGCTCAAACGATAAGCATTGTAGTTGTTATCTCATGGCGTTGAAACCAACCCTGCAAAATACTAACTCTTGCAGGTCGGTATGCAGGTTCCCCAGATATCATCAGTTTACGCGAGAGAGTCAATTAATCGCTATCTCGAGTGGCTAGCATTGTCGACCAAAGACGCCGATAAAGGGCAAAGTCTAGACCTGCTCATCATTGGCTGCACGAGTCACGATCTCTTGACCCGAACCGGAGGATTAGCCGGCCTATTACACAGACAGGGCCCAGTCAATTGACCGGCCGGCCCAGCAAAGTCTTCAAGATCCACATGGAACCCAGTTCTACGCTAGGCTTGGCTTAGTTGCTTTATGGGGAAGAGAACCCAATGGCCAACATATTGCAGAGACAACGGAGATTGTGGGGTTATGTTAGTTAGTGCCTTTGGAGATAACAACTAAATTAGCCTGGTCGTAACCTACCGGCTGTAGAAATATAAAACCCCACCCTTGTAAGACCCCTCACTCCATGACTCCATCTCAAGTTGCATGCGTGTATTGTCAATCGAATCATGTCTACCTCGTCTATCTCGAGGCGCTCGTGTGATCGATGCCATGCCATCAAAGAAAGATGTCGCCGGCCCCGGGCCACAGATCCCTGTGAACGATGTCTACGCCTGGGACATGTCTGTCAGAACAAGCGCCCGGCAAAGAAGCCAGGTCGTAGACCACAGCGCGAAAGTGCCACGTCTCAATCTCTTTATTCCTTGGCGACCATTCCGCTAGAGCTCGATACTTGGTCCGAGTGGCAGGGTTTCTCCTCTGCTGAGTCGGGGCTTGTCCGCCAGATGGTGCTCAGCGAAGACTGCCTTGCGAGCTTCACCATCGGACCCAGTTTTGCTGACCCTCAACGACGACTCATTGTATCATAGTACCTCGCATCAGCGCCCATCGTCAAGGACTCCGTTGTGGCCGTCGCTGCTTCGTGGCTCGGCAATTCGCGGCATATCGCTACGACTTATTGCAGGGCATCGTCTGCCATGTCGATTCTACGCTCTCTTGAAATTCGGGACACCAACGATGTTGCTGACGTTTGTTTTTAAGCTTCGTCCTGGCGACGCTTTTCCTATTGCTCAAAGGACTCTTAGCCTCGTCAAGCCGAGATATGATGCTCTACAGCAGGACGACCCGGAAAGTCAGGTGTATTTATCATGCCTGGTCACGACGGAACTGTTCGATTGTCTCCTGCAATGTCAGATCCCAACCCTCCGCTTCAGGCCTATATCACTACCAGGCCACGTCGATCGATTTGTCGGACTTTGCACGCACCTCCTACCCTTACTCTATGATCTCCGCGAGATCAATCAAGCACTTTCCTACGCCGAAGAAGACGATATGGACAGGATAAACGCCGCCCTTGACCATTTGGAACACAGGTTTATTGACTGGCAGCCAAAAATGGAGCCAGGGTTTGTAGCCTCCTTCACTGGCGGTGAGATAGCTCACATGATGTGTCAAGTCCAGGTATTCCGGCAGATGACCCTTCTTATCATTTATCGAATGCGATACCCATTTAACGTCAACGATGGACCTGCCCAGGTTAAGTCGAGGACAATCCTTGATAATCTACAGTTGACCCAAAGAATGACCCAGAAAGCAGTGCGTTGTGTGGGTCTGGCTTTTGTTGTAGCTTGGTTTGAGCTCCAGGCCCCGGCTGCAAGAGAGTATTGGCTGACAAAATGCAATTACCCTTGTTGGTTATTCTTCAGATCATAGACAGCGGCTTGAGAATATTGTCAAATCCTTGTGGGCTGCACGAGATACAGGGAAGTGCATCTATGCTTTTAACATCGCTTAGACAAGCTTACCTACGCCTTAGTACTCTATGCCAGTCAGCACTTTGGTAAAGAATTAATGATTCTATTTTATTATTTACATTCTATTTAAATTTAAATAGTTACTTATAAAGTCTATTATTTTTTATTTTTAATTTAAAAAAAAACCATTTATTATATAGATTAATACAGAAGAAGTCAATAGATTTATAAAATTATATCATTTTAAGACCGTAATACTTTACTACTATAAATAAAAGGCTTTACCTCAAATTAACCATTGTCAACAAGTCGACTGTCGTTGTGAATATATGTCTGAGGCATTCGGCAGTTGGAATCATTAACCAAGAGGAGCTCAACTCTAATAAGCGCGCCAATCATGATAGCTTCATAGAGTCAAGCAAGAATCACGCGAACTACGTCACGATATTCATAGTTTACAAAAGGCCCGACAACGTCTCAACGTTACATAGAAATCAGGGTCGATGCAACTTTCCCCCGCATTTTAAGCCAATACCGAGCAAGATCCGCATAAAATTCCGGGGGCGTCGGAAATGAATATAAACTTTAACGCTTCCTTGGTTCTGCAAATAAAATGACAACTTCCTCCTCCTTTTTGCGTTGATTTGGTCAAGAAAAGTGCCACGATGAAATTCCTCAGTGTTGTAACCGGTGCGATAGCTTTCCTTCAGAGCGCTTATGCAGCGACTTGGAAGGATTACAAGCCTCAAAGTCGCACGCCGAGCTCGTGGCCTGATTATGTCGACTATTCGCAGAAACCGCACAAACCGCTTTCGTCTGGCAAGTTGAAGCTGCCGTTTATGAGGCCGAGCGAAGAATGCAGGACTTTCAAGAGCCCGGCTGTGGAGGTGAATTTACGAAAGCATTGAAATGAGATTGCTTATGGCTGACTTGATGGTAGAAAGTCATCAGCGACATCAAGAAGCGCGTCAAGAACCCTGACCTGGCGCGGCTCTTTGAGAATACCTTCCCATCGACACTCGACACAACGGTCAAGTATTTCGACGCCAAGAAGAATCTCGCCTTCATCGTCACTGGTGTAAGTTCTTTTCTTGTACATTTGAGAATACCGACTGATGAAATGCTCAGGATATCACGTACGCAGAGATATTCCCTCCAAAAAAAGATAGCTACTAACGAAGAGCTGAAGTGCACAATGGCTACGCGATACTGGTAACCAATTTGCCCATTTGTACAAGCTTCTGCCCCAGGATAAAAACTTGCAGGCCCTCGTCAAGGCTATCATCAACACTGAGGCGAGATACATCTCCGAGTACCCGTATTGCGGTATGTGCCATTCTACTGGACCACAAGAGACTGCGAGCTAATTGAGAGTGCCAAGGTTCCTTCCAGCCACCACCCGAGAGTGGTTTGAACCCTTCAGTTAATGTATGAACCCTGAGGAGATGTTATATCATAACTGGTCTGGCAATACTAACGCGATCAATAGGACTATGCTACACTTGTTACTGTCAACCCGTGTGTTCTGCCTATGACCCTATGTTCTTCCTGAACTCAAACTAACACTAGCGTTTTATAGACCAGTCGACAATCAAACAGTGTTCGAGTGTAAGGTATGTCACCGCCCTGACATGCTACCATAGCATTTGCTCACTAGTTTCAGTACGAACTTGACTCTCTAGCTGGCTTCCTCAAGATCGCGCGATCATACTATGACAATACCAAAGACGCTTCTTTCATCAACGACAATTGTAGGTCAACGGATTCATGGTGTTTTCACTAATTTACTGATATCCGACAGTCAAATCTGCCATGAAGCAAATCCTTCGAGTCATTGATGAACAATCTCAAAGCACATGGGCTGAAAATTGGTCTTACATCAGCTACTACAACTGGACTGGCCAAGCAGGATCACTCTCACCCCCAGTACCCAACAGCGGAAATGGCGAACCGAAGCTAGCCAATGGTCTCGTTGCCTGCAGCCATCGTCCTTCAGATGACCTATCAGTCTTCAACTACATCACTTCCGACAATGCCATGATGTCAGTTGAGCTCGATAACGTTGCCGATGTATTGGACAAAGTGGGAGGTCAAAAGGGCCTCTCTACAACGCTGCGTGGCCATGCCGAGACAATCCGACAAGCTGTTTGGAACCATACTCTCACGGCGAATGGTATCTTCGCTTACGAGACCAATGGATATGGCGGCCAGTACATTATGGACGATGCCAACGTCCCTAGCCTCGTATCCCTCCCATATCTAGGCTTCCTCAAGCGCGACGATCCGACATACAAAAAGACCAAGTCTGCTCTTTTCTCACGAGCGAACCCTTACTACGCGGTTGGAAAGAAGTTTAGTGGAATTGGTGGACCGCACGCGAATGCGACTAACCCATGGCCTATGGCACATATCTCAGCTATCTATGGAACGGACGATGATGAGGAGATAACTGAACGACTCAACATGATTTTGGAGAATACTGCTGGCCTTGGGCTGATCCATGAGAGTGTTAATATCTACAATTCCTCTGTCTTCACACGACCGTGGTTTGCTTGGGCCAATAGCTATTTTGCGGAGATGGTCCTTGACTTGGCGGAGAGAAAGCCCGGGCTAATATTCAAGAACGACAAGCCGTATCATCTGTAGTGATTATGACTAGGAAGGGAGTTGATTATTCATATGGCCCAATCTTCCTGGGTTTTATATCATAGAAATGGAGAATTAACCCAGATATCATAAACACCGTGCTCTTGCTCGGAGGTCAGAACTGGATGTTGTCACTGTGATTATTGGAGAACAACGGACCACAAAAATAAATGCTTATGTGTGGCGCCAACTGGCTAGCCATTTTGACCACTTGTGTGGGGATGGTCCCTCGTCGAGGCCCCCCATTAGGCTTGTAACCCGCTAATTCCGTTATCTTCTGGCCTGGGGCTGTTGAGAAAAGAGAAAACGTACTGGAAGGATGAGCAAGGAGTCTCGACGCATTTGCGTTGAACGCGAATGCGTTGTCGCAAATGCGTTAAGCATGGTTGAAATAGGCCACTGAATATGGACAGCCTTGAGTTTAACAGACACCGATCGCGCGCAACTCAATCTTTTATTGTTACTTTGCTATCCTTCCCATTTCCATCATTTCGACCGATTTTCTCGTTCCGTGCCTAGATCCTCCCGTCCTCGTGATCTGGACTTCATATCTAAAGCACTCAACGACCCGACCAAATGGGACCAGCCGACTTGCTTCCGCCTTTTTCACATCTTGCCCAGCTCCGCCGCCATATTGTCACCATCGTCAGGCATCGCTTGGACAGGACCTTGACCCAAAGCCATCAAGTGCTGGCCCATCTCCCTTTTCCTCTCTTCAACGCTTGGCGCTGGTAGACTCAAGACCACGCGTCGTTGAACGCTGGATTGATCATCATGAAGCACATACCTCTGCAGCATGATGGGCTCGGCGACCGCTTCCATTTGACCAGTCGTCATCTCTATTATTCTTAGTACAGTACCCCTACATGGGGCGATTTCCTTACCTCGTTGAGCTTTTTCTTTTGGTATGCGTGCCGAAACCACGCGCTCTGTGCAAGACTCCATGCGAAAATGCAACCTGATTGTTTGGGAGTCGCGATCCGATCTTTTGCACCTTCTTTCAAGATTATTGTACTCACTTTGAAAGCTTGTCTGGTCGGAGTCGTCCTCTGTGCTCAATCTAGCTGGCCTAGCCTATGTGTCGAAGAAAGCAAACGCAGCATGCTGACCGTGAAAACCAGATACTCGACATCAATCCCTTCAAGGTCCAAATAGACCGATACATGCAAAGAGTCCAGATGGACCTTTCAACCTGCAGTGTTTTTGTGCTGGTGCAGATGGACCACCGTCGCTCCAATACGATACCCTTGACCGGCCGGTGAGGGGTAATTACCGAACGAGAGTCCTCAATGCCCAATGCAACCATCATTTTCAATCAGATCGCGAATACCATGACCAAGAATATCATCAATGGAGGGGAGGAGCTCATGGCAATTGGATTGATTGATTCGAGACCACCGCCGCATCGAATGAGGACTAATTTTACGTGCCGACGACTGCTCAAACGAAAATCCTGCCGACAAACGTGTCCGCGCCCATTAGACTAGTCTACACGCTCGCAAATTTACACTTGGTCCTGACCTTATTCCACCAAGACATGCATATGGAGCACGTAAAGCTAGGAACATCTCAGCCACTGCTGACATCCTTCGCCATTGCCTTGTCGCCTCGTTCCCAGTTCTCTCCGTTAGGGTGTTTTGCGATGTCTCCAGTCGACACCGACAATCGTTCCCCCTCCCAGTCCCTCTCCGTTGTCACCATCGCCCTCTTTATCCTGCATTCAACACTTTGTCGCCTGGATTGTGGCCTCGGATCAAGAAATGACTGAGAATCCCAGCCTGGGAGGTTTCAATCGCCTTGCCTGCGTCATCTTCCCTAGCTCTGCGGGATCGACGGGCTTCCCAATCCAGAAATCGTGTATCACTGGAGAGGTTGATCTGAAGCACCTTCGGTATCTAACAAGCCCAAACCTTCTCAGGCCGCACGTCTAAATCTAACCAGATAGCAGACGCCATTTGAAGAGCATCCACGAGTGCCAAATTGCGCAGTGCGCCAAACCATGCGAGATTGCCGCTCACTGTCTCTCCGATAAGATCAAGGACATCGTCAAGGTACGAAAGAGGCGGGGTGGTGGTACGGTTGCAGAGGCCTGGATGAGGATGTTTAAACAAGCCTACCCACATCATGAGAGCATCCCAGCACCCTACCTTCCCTGCCCAAGCCAACTCCTCGCCCTTACTCAACACCCTACGCAGGATTTTATCAACATTTTGGGGAGTGCATTTGCCAACAGCCGAACAGTGGGCATGGACATCCAAACCCACGACATGGCATACAACTTTTGTCAATTGTACCCTACCTTCTACGATGTCGTAAGTAGGACTGGTGCGTTACCGCATCCCCAGACATGGTTGCAGCTAGGAGTCACCACTCGCCAACAAGGCGCTGTCCTGTCGTCGAGCCGTCAACGATCTGAGCCAAGCCTAGATAACGGCTCGGTTGTCGCTACAGAGACTCAGCAAGACTTCGTTTCAAACGTTGACGCGGCTGTCGATATGCCCGACTGCGACTGCAATGGGCAATCCCTGCTGTGCCAGAAGTGCTTTGGAAAGGAACTTGACAGATTCGACTACCACCATGACCGATAGGATGGTAATTGTTCAAGGTTATAATAGCTCAACGAGATATGTTTTTTATTACCGATTTTTATATCTATAATTAGTTGTGTATATAATATAAATGAAATAAAGATCTTTAGGTTTTAAGTATTTATTATTAAATTAAAAATGTATTAAATTTATATATAAGTAATAAAATACTTTATTAAATTTATTTATTTATATTATTAAACCTATTAATAATAGACTTTATATAGCTTAAACTTAATAAAGTTAGATAAAACCGTTATAAATATATTTTTTTAGATTTAAAGTTCTTAAATTATATATAATATATCTCTCCCTAAAGTAAATATTATATATATCTTAAGTAAGCTATCTACCTTCCCTTCAAGCAACGGCAGTCACTTCTTCCATAACTCGTCACAGATATGGCTGCCATGGCCTTCCTTTAGGATATTCACCATCCCTATTGTGCATATCCAATTTAGCTAGAAACGTAACTACCGTGGTTCAGTCGGCAAGATGCATATTGAGGCTAATACTACCTAAAGGCCCATAAGGATACGGAAGTTCTTGTTCAAACGGGTTCCAAATCTCGACGTCCGAAGGTGATGAGAAGAGGAGCCGAGAATCATTCCATTGATTGCCCCCCTGGCAGCTCTCACGGTGATTGTGAGACGAATCCCCAGCGTCATGATGACAACTATTAACAGAAGAGTACCCGCTTGGCCTTTCATGAACTATTGATTGTGAGGCATCGAGAATAGGAGGAAGCAATGGCTCTCTCAGTATCGTCTGCCTTAAGCCATGTGTCCCTACTTTCAGCTGGTCTTCGGAATCCAGATGAGGAATAGGGGCAGAAACCTTTTCAGGATCAATATCTTCACCAAACCCCAGAGGAGAACTCAAAGCCTTGATGCCTGAGCTTGAGTCACTTGGGGGCTTACTGGTAGTTGAAAGCCAGCCCGTGTGACGCGAATAAGCTGCGGTTGAATGATTCAATGCAGTGTCATTTACAGACCGGGGTAAAGATTCCAACTCATGGGGTAGTTTAGGGTTAGAAGAAACAGCATCAGAACGTTTGGCCACGGCTTCCCTTTCGGAAGACTCATCGAACAATGATTCAACTTGAAGCGAATCAATAGAAGTTTTGGAGTCCTTCCCGTCTATATCGGTTTCAGGGAGAAAGGCACTTGTCAATGCTGCCATAGCTTGATGGAGTATATCATCAACCATTGTTGAACTCGGTAACGAATCTGATAACTCCCTTCTGAGTCTTTCGCGGAGGTCGAGTCTGAATCTTGGCCCTATGGTTCGATTAAAAAGCGCGACCAAGCCCTCGGTTTCAGAATGGTCTAAGTGAGCTGGGTCAGTCGAAGAGAACAAGTATGAAGGATATATAGCTTACAAGGGCTTAAGGGCGGTGAGTAGCCAGGGAAAATGAGCTGGTACATGGTGAACCACTTTTCCTCTTCTGTCGAATATTTGTTTGTTTTCCGAGATCTTAACCGTTTCTCTGTGTCTGCGTTGATTGTAGAGAGCCCGTGTCGATCTTGAGACTCTGGAGCACAGATCTTACATGGGACGGTCTGTCGTTGATGGTCGCTTAATTCATCCTCAGTCTTGAAGGCGGAATGACATCTGAAGCATTTAAAGGGCGGTTCGCAGTGTGACCTGAATATGTGTTCTCTGTGAGGAGATTTTGGTTAGCTTGAGTTAGAAGCAGCTTTCAAAGAACATTATTACTTGACTCTGTGAACATTTGTCCACCCCGGCCCCATGCAGGAGCGCGTAGTTTTGTATCTTTCGGGGTCATGTTTAAAGAACGGGCATGCAAACTTCAAACCACTTTCTTTGACACGTTTTTTGCTGCGTTTTCGAGATATATCACCATCTTTACCCGAATCATTCAGATCATCCTCATTGTTGGGGTGCCCTGCCGAATCTGTTGATCTCTTCTTTCCAGCGGCGGTTTTTGAACGCTCGTGAGGTTTGGCAGCGTCACATTTCTGTACTGTCCGGTCTGTTTCTGAGCATGTGCCCCCTTGTGGTGATCCCAATTCGCCTTCTTGCTCCACCTTGTTGTAATGTCTTCCTTTGACCATGTACTTGGCAAGCATTAAGAGGGTATAGCTGTGAAACATTGTTTTGGCTTTTGGAGACTTGAAAGCCTTGAAGTCCAAAGCTTTGCCTAACATATCGACTTCCATTTCGAAGTACAGAAGCCTCTTTTTGTCTTGGTCTTTCAAATAGATGCTTTTATTCTCAACCAATATGCCTTGACTGCGAACGGTGTGTACCTTGCTCAAGGCACAAGGTCTTCCCAAGCCAGCGTTCCTCTTGTACCTGGCTTTGTGTTTTGGCTTGCCCCGTGGATCCGGGTTATGCCACTTGACCTGGTGGCAGTCCGATACTTCCGGGAGTCGATTTTCCTGCAGGCGATTTATGTTTGTGTTCGCTTTATCCACCATATAGGACAACTTGGCTTGTTGATAGGAGGCTAACACGAAGGGATACTGTAAGCTATCCAAATCTGGGTATTGAGAACCTCTATGTCCCCAATGGGGATTGTGTCGATAAACAGTCTGGCGTTGGACTAGGGATGCTTTTCCTGTCTCTGCGTGCTTGGCTTGGTCCGATCTTAGCAAATGAACAGAGGGTACCTGACCCTGCTTGGGCAGGTTGTTCTTCAAAGTGATACGGCCCAAGAAATAGACTTGGTGCGTCTCACAGTAGGCGTCCAGCCATTCCAGTAACAACGCGTTGTGGCCGGACGGAAAGGGGAAAACAATATGCGAGAGGTTCAGTAAACAGTATGCGGTTTGCAGAAATATATCCAGCGCGATGAGCTCGAAGTATCTAGGATCGGGGGCACCACGCGTTGCTGACAACTCGGTTGCCCAACGACTGTCACCACCAGATAAACCCCAGGGAGTGACCGTTGTAATGGATGGAGGGTTGCAGTCATGCTGAACAGACAGCCCTTGTCCTTTCTTGACATGGGAAAGAGCATCGCGATGAGATTTCAAACCCTTGGGGCTTTGACAAGGCTTGGCAACAGTCGAGGCAAAGCGACTGCGCCCGTGAGGCGAATGGACTATCATAGACATGCAGATCCGTAGCCCTTTGGCCTCGACTGCAGTTTGAAAGCTATCCTTCGAGCGGACGAGACTGGCAGTGAGACACGGAATTGCTCGTAAGTTGCTGTAGTCGACGTTGAGAAATGTGACACGCCATTTAGTGAGAGGCAAAAAGGTGAGGTTTGAAATCAGCGGGGAATGCGTAAATGCTACCGCGAGGCCTTCAGCGTTGATATGGTTGGCTTACCGCAACCGGGCCACAATTAAGCCGAAAGGCCACCAATTTGCCTTGTGCGCAATTGCGCGTTTCCCATCCGTCCAATGAGAAGGTGCGTTGCTCTGTAGAATGACATCTCATTTATACCAAGCAGAACATTACGTGGATTAAAGAAGTGACACAAATTTATAATTAATTCAAAGAGCACTCCTTTCTCCGACAATCTCAATTTGGCTGAGGCCAAGATCTCCAACGTGGTCTTAGTTTCAAGGCCAGCTTACTATAGGCTCGCAACAACGAATGGGTTGAGGCTGGAAAAAATACCCTCTAGGTCACGGTCGAGAACGTCCAGGGAAGATGAAAAGTTGATATGCCACAACACTAAATACAAGCAGGAATGACTCTCGGAAAATTAAACACCGACGGTGTCTGATTACGTGTGTGAATCAAGTGGTTATTACTAAGTGCTTAGACGCGAATGCATTGGCATTATCTCTCAGGAATAATTGCTTGGTCACGGTGGACCTCTGGCGGATGAAGTAATGAACCATACACCAACCAGGCCAATAGAAATTGCATATCTGAGAGGCGGCCGACTAGATGGTAGCAGTAAATAAATAAAATTTTCAGCCGGCATAGCTTATATTCTACTCCGTAGAGCAGTCAAGATCATGCCAACGATAATGCACCTTCTTAAATAGGCTAGTGCGGAAGAAACGCACCGTCGGATATGCGCGAGGAAGAAGCGAAAACTCGTATTGGCAGAATAACATCAAAGCTATTCACCGACAGCCCGATATTACATGAGTCTTGAAGTATAAAGTCATGCAAACATTCCACCGTTGAACAGCAGCCCAAACTTCTTGTTATTCAAATTCACAATCGTACCATCCCGATTCCTACACAATGCATCTCGTCAACATCTACGCCCTCACAGTCTTCGCCACCTCGGCCCTGGCTGCAGACTGTTTCGGCAACGGTAACAAGGACGTAGGAAAGTTCATCACAGCTTATTGGGATGCTCGTGAGAGAATGTGCGGTAACTCCGGCTGTACTTACCAGGAGGCTTGTACCACGACTGGATCTTTTACCGTCAAGGGTCTCGGTGTTGACACCATCCTGAATGTTGAGATAAAACGCAAGAACACTGGTGGCAAGAAAGGATTCAAGGATTGCTGGGTACGTATTCCAACTGTGACTGGCAAACTCTGCTGATTGGGGCTATGACAGGACGCTACAGAGTATGTGACCCGATATTTACATCTGACTTGTCTAATTCTTCTAGGGACATCATCAACCAGTGCCCCAAGGGTGGCTCGAAGCAGCTGAGTGGATCGTGGGAGGCCAATGGTCAGCTGTACACGGTCAATGGATATTTCTCGTTCAACTGATGCCATTATTTCAGCTTCAGATTCTTTTAATTTCAATTATTTTGATCATAGATACGGAAGGCTTAGGCCATCAGTTGAATAGGCTTAGCTCAGCTTTTGTACCACGAATCTATTTTTAGCTGCACTCGTCCATGTCGCTTATCAACGGAGCGTTGTTATGCTTGAGTGAACGGAGGAATTATAAGCGTAAAGCCAAGACAGACGGCGCGCACGGCCCCTGCAGTAGGTATCGATAAGAGTTGAGGTCCGCAAATTGCTCTTTTCATCTTCATGTTGGTCCCTGTTTATTTGTTTGTTTGTTGCATATCGCAATCTGGCTTATGTTGAATTTCCCCTCACCAGTCAGTGCCAAAAGAAAAGACTCATCTTAGCATTCTCACACACTTATGATTATGCCTGTTTGATCCGGATGCGCGTATCGACCTAGCTTGTCCGCGTACCTCGAGCTAGATAGATCATATGCAATGATCAGGCCATCCTCATCTGGCGGTTCTCCCTTTACGGCTCGTCACGCATGCGAGATTTGCAGGCAAGTCAAGTCAAGACAAGCCCGTCCCCGCATCGACATGCACTGTGTACCTTTTGCGACAGCTGAACTGACGACTCGGTTCGATGAGCAGAGAGCGAAAAGTCCGGTGTGATAGGGCTTTGCCAAAATGCAGGTTCGTTCCATCCATCCCATCCAATCCCAGACCAGTCAGTCTGTTGCATCAACGTATCTTGTCCACTGGGACAAAGGTGCCTATACGCACGTAGTCGGAATGTGGAGCTGACGCTTTGGCCCATGTCCCGCAAAGACGATGCGACCGGCTCAATCAACCTTGCGGGTATAGCCCGATTTCTCAGCGTCGTACTCGCGATGAACAGCTGCAGGAGCTCCAGGAGCGATTGGCCAAGACCGAAGCTCAGCTCGCTCTCGAGACCCCGCGAACAAGGACAGGTTCTATGACCTCACATTTACAGCCCCCCTCGACCACTACAGCGCCCGTCTTGCCATCACGTTGGCCTGATACCCTTGGCTCTATCACACCAGATACCAACACCCAGTACCATCTCGCGACTACAGCATCATCACGTGTCTCCAGTGTCCCCGGATCTGCAGGTCCATCAACCGGCCGTAACCCCATGGACCTAGACAGCCACCGAAACATGGGGACGGCTATGGATCTACCGACTAACAGCTCACCCATGTTAGATATTGACCTGTTTAATCCAGGAGCTGACTCCAACATGGCCTTTGACTGGTGCAACCCGCTTACAGCCCTGGAACCACTGGACAGCATACTCCTCACACGCCTATCGCCACGGTCTTTGGCTCACAGCGGCACCGAGGAGGAAATCTCGCACGCGGAACTAAGTGCACTGCACAAGTACTACTTTGAATCCATTTACTTCTCCTTTCCCTTCTTGAACCAAGATCGCTTTGCGGCAGAATCCATGGGAGGCGGTCTCGCCATAAGCGCACTCATTTATGCAGTTGCACTCGCTGGATGCGCTCACTCATCCACTTCCCAGAACAAAGAGACTGATTGCTATGTATTAGCAAGGAACTATGCAGAGAAGTGCGAAAGAGATGGCCAGTTGAACGACCTCAATTTGTTGCAGGCTCTACTCTTCATCGGAAGATATGAGGCTATGGCTGGGAAGCTCGAAAGAAGGTGGATGACACTGGGCCGTGCTGTGATGCAATCCAGGCTGCTTGGACTACCCTACATGGATAAACGAAATGAAAACGATGGGTTTCAAGACTCGCAAAACCATGACGGCTCCGGCCTGAGCCTGCCTGAAACTACTGATCAAGTTCTTCTAGAAGAACGAAGAAGGACCTTCTGGGCTTTGTACATATTGCTCAGTTACGTCAAGACACGTACCGGGTGGCAATGCATGCTCGGCGATATAAAGGTGAGATAGCATTGATCAGATTTCTTGGAGCCCTTCGACGCTAAACTCAAACTATCCAGGAATTTTACATCAACCTCCCATCACCAGGGTTACTGAGATCCGATCTAGTTCCACTCAAGATGCCCTATCTCTCAGATATAGAATTGGAGCCCAGCACCGAGATTTCATCCTATGCAGGTTGCGTCCTAATGGTAGAGCTGGCCTTGCGCTGTTTTGACCACGGACAAAAGCGGACTTCGCAGAACTTTTGGGATGGCTACTGCGATCTTGTGAAGAAGACAGATGTGCTTTTCGGAATGCTGAAACGACACCTCAATGCTACATCTATCCGAGAGGACCCCGTCGCCTTCAGCCTGTATCTGAATTTGCGCGCAACCGAGATCTTTTCGCACGAGTCAGCTATTGCTCGCAGCGAAGAGCAGGGCCTGCCACCGCTGATGACCGCTGAAAGCCAACGTCGTGCCACGGCAGCTGCTTTCCAGATATCCACTGCCGTTCGCCTGAACCTCCCCTCACCGTGGAAGGCCGACAGCCATATCATCATGCTGCAAGCTATATTTATCGCGTGGCCGCTGACTATGGCTCTGAAGGCTTTCCACCGCGAGCTGGTGCATGGCGGTAGTCGTGATAGCATTAACGGGGTTGTTGCATCTTCGAGGTTACTGTTTGCTGCTCTGGGCCACATCGAGGAGTCTCGCGGCCACTGGCATCGAAGTGTTGCACAGGTTGAGAGGAAGCTTCAGGAATGGGAAGAAAAGAACAGCTTTAACTCGCTTACCTTATGATGAATGAAGCTTTGGACATGGAGAATGTTTGACTTGGGTCGGATTGATACTTTTCCAGAGCTATCATACCTAGGTCTCGTCTCGTCTGTTGAGTTCAAACTTTGAAGAAATCAGTGCATATTGCCTTTTGAAACCCACAGTTAATTGGGATTCTTCATTGTGTTAGTTGAATATATCTCGTTGAGATATTATAAGCCTTAATTATCAATCAATATGACGGTTTTGCTTTTGGTCCCTCGAACGAGAAACCTCTTGCAGGAGCTAAATTGGGATATTTCTCTCAACTACAATGCACAAGTCATTACGATGGTCCAGGCGGAAAGTTTGAAAACGATATTGGTGATTCTGTCACTCTCTTGACTGTCCCCTGAATAGTATGATTGAGTTTCTGAAAAAGGACAAACTGTATTGGAAATTGCTACTGATGGCGCCACAGAACAGGAACTGGCTTGTTGTCTAGACTCGTATAATTCTTATATCTATAGTTCTATGTCTATCTCACACGGCTGATTCAATCTTTTATAGTATAATCTGGCTGTGTGGGTATGCTGTTAATGGTACTTTCCCTCGAGACCATAGCATGTCCTGTGAGTGTGTTCCCATTTATGTTGTTCAGTTCCGTCTCGCTTCCAGCTGAAATTTCCGGGTCCATGGCCTCGCCATACCTTTGTTGGCTCTTCCCTGTTGCATGCCAGTAGATCCCTGATACTCCGGCAAAGGTTCTGGGTTGCCGGGACCGATTTGATGGCACGGCTGGGATACCTGATTGATCTTCGCTCGTGAGTAACGTTGATTTGAGGTTGGTTAACTTCCGAAGAAGAGGTCGGACCGCCGTGAGAGCAACGACTATGACAGAGATACAGATCTCAGCGGTTGCCCAAATGTCTAAGACCATGTTAGATATGAGGTTGAGGTAAGATTGAGGTGACAGACATATAGATATGGCATTGTCAACATAGACCATGGTTATGAATCGACCAACGCTGACGGCGATGGTAATGACGCCCAGGCTGAAAACGACAGCTAGTCCGATCTTTTTTCGTTTTGAAGTCATCTTGAGTGTTGCCAGTAATGGGATCGGATACGCAACGTCTAACCGAGGGTCAGCAATCGGAGGTTTCAACTCAGCGTGGGTCAAGGAAATCGGAACTCACTCAGCACCTCAGATGTAAAATTCATGGACCACAGAAGCCGCATCAGTGTCATGGATGTAAAGGATGTACACTCTTGTTCTCCTTTTGCCCTGAATATCCCGTTAGCAGCACCCCAGAGCTTTCCAAATTGTTACTGACCAGTTGACCGAAGGATCAGGCCCGCACCAAAACCAGTCACAGAAGAAGGTAATGACCGCGAAAGAGGCTGTGAGGCCAGCTAGACAATAGAGCGCAATGCGCATTTTTGGTTGCGAAATCGGGACAAGGTTAAAATAGAAGGCGATGATGCTGAATTTGGGAAAGTATATGCCAGTGTCGAAGAAATGATTCGTCGCAAATCGGATCTAAGTGATGACATAGGATTAGCATGCACAATAGCTGGTATGGATAAATTTCAAGCTCATACTTGCATTAATTACTCACCTTTCGAATAGCGACATTGTCTATTGTGAAATTATCCATCGCATCCATGGAGTAGGTAATAGTATCGCAGATCAGTAAACCCTGGCAGGACAACAAGCCCGCAATGAGCCAATAGTCAGCGGAGAACAATCGTGCCTTTCTCATCACTACGCGGACATAAATGCGGCAGGCAACTGTTATGTAGGCGAGGGCCATGAAAGACCACTCAAAGCCCTGAAAGATCAGCATTCTACCGCCATAAATCGAGATGTTGATACGTACCAGAACAGCCCTACTGGATATCATACTGGCGATATCCCTTGCAAGGGAATCGGTCGCTTGAGAGAAAAACTATACAGAAAATACGGTTAACATCACGCATCAGAGACTCAAGAAAGTAGGAAAAGGTCTCCAGGCAGCCAGCGAGGGGCACACAGCGACCGCTTATTATAGCGACCCTTATCAGAGCCTAACATCTGGTGCTAGCACCCGACATCATGGCGCACGCCACGCCACCATTGTAAGCAGGAATAGAGTTACCCGGCCCCAATCATGGAATGCCCAAGCTGCATTCGAGCGAATATTCCCCACTATAACCGCGGGCGCAGATTACGCCAAGCAACCAGCGTCAAAGCGTCGACACCATCGGAGACAATGGCTTTCTTTATATGAACAGCATGTCACCTCTACGACTCGTGCACTATCGATTCAGATAACAATGATGATTTGGTTGGCGGCTGCAAGCGATGCCTGGAGCATTGGACCATATCAAGTGCCGATATTGAAGCGTCTTTCTATGATACCTTGATGCATTAATGGGCAAAATTCAGGCACCGCTAAAGTCATGGAAAGCAGAGCATTAGTTACAGTGATGCGACCTCCTTAAACCCGGCCGTCCACTAATCGCTTCGGGGAATGCCACACAGTCACACTACTTGTCGATCGCACGAGTCAAGAAAAGTCTAGCAAAGTGTGCCGCTTGTGGATGCCAAACTCTTCTATTGGACTGGCGCAAGCCACAGCGATATGATTGACCCAGGTTTTCTGAGTCCAGGGAATGGGAATTTGCTGGGTCTTAATAAGTGATCTACCACTATAAGAAGCGTTCTGAAAGTAGCAGTAATGCCGTCTCCATTTTACCGTTTACGTGAAGATGGCTCGTTTTTGCAATACTCTCAACAATGCCATCTATTTATATCTCATCATCTATTTATGTTTCATCATCTATGTCTATCCCATCTTCCCCTCTATTCAGTACCCGAAAAGATACCCTGAGAAACACAAATAAGCTCGGCGAACTTGGGAATTGTTAAAGACGGGCTCAGAAGCTGCTGGAAAGCAATATCCAGCCCCAATTCTTTGAATATCCAATTTCGTAGCTCGGCACCAATCATGCTATCAATACCATAACTCGCGATTGACCGCGCTGAGTTTTCATCACTAAACTCCTCCTCATCGAGAAGAAGCACCCTGGCTAGCTTGGAGATGAAATGGTCGCGCACCATGGAAACAGCTTGCGCTGGTGATTCGGCAGCCTTAACCCGGCACAGAATCGACCCTACTTCTCCATCACCTTGATTCGTGCCTTCTAGTTGATTCATAGTGTCAAGGAGTATAGAGAAACGCTGGTCCGCGGCCCAGAAAGCATCAACGTCACCCTCAGCCTGTTTGCTCGCTCTGTGGAGCTCTGCAGGGTCAAGGCCGACGACAAGGTGATCAAAGCTGGCACTCTCATCTCCCTGACGCTGCTGCTCCAAGATTGACACCTCGAAAGCGTCCAATAGAGCCTCTTCATCAATACCATACATACCCTTGCGAGTCAGCGAGTTCTCGAGGTCCAGGTTCTCGGCAACTACTCCGACGCCAAGGACCATGGGGAGAATAACTGCGCACGCGGGTTTGCCTTGAGAGCGCCGCAGGCGAGCAAGTGCATCCATGTAGGAGTTAGCAGCTGCATAGTTACCCTGAGCTTGGGTTCCAAGGATTCCAGACACAGAGCTGGTCATAAGGAAGAAGTCCAGAGGCAGATCGGCTGTTGCCTCGTGAAGGTTCCTGCTGCCCAGGACCTTTGGCTGAATCGATGTTGTCCAGCTTTCATAGGTCATGTTCTGGAACAACCCGTCCTACAATAAGTGTTAGTTTAATCGATGAACATGTGAAATGATCACAACTCACTCGCAAGACCATGGCAGCATTCACAATACCCTTGAGAGGCTTATTGGATGGTATCGAGGTCACAGCTCTTTCGACATCTTCCTTGATAGCCGCATCGCCTCTAAAGACTTGCACTCGGGCACCTCGAGCTTCCAGGTCCCGGACGCAAAGAGCAGCCTGCTCGGAATCCGTTCCTGAACGAGAAAGGAAAGCAAAGTTCCGCGCTCCCCGCTTCATCATCCACGTAGTGAGGCTACGCCCCAGGCCACCGAGACATCCCACAAGGAGGTAAGTGGCATCTGCGCGCAACTCAAGACGTGGAGGGGTGCGGATAACGTCTACAGTGCTACCTTTGGTATGAGTGATGATAGTTCCGCTGCTGTTAGAGAAGCAGAGTGGCCGAGTGACCTGTTGATGTCCGAAACACTGCCAATCGTCAAAGGTGGTACAGGGAGTGAGCCCTCCCTGTAGAGTGCCATTATACGCTCAAGGAGTCGGCCAAGAACCTGGGGCCGCTTAAAGAGACCAATGAAGTCGACTGATAGGTAGCTTGCTCCGCGGGTTGTAGGCGCACAATCCAAGGACGAGCCTACAGGCATCTTGCCACAGTTCACAAATCTTGACAAGGCCGGAATATTCCTCCACGACTCTTGCGAAACTGCTGACTCGACTGAACTGCCCGAAAACACCACATCGATTTCATATTTGTGGAGGAGTTCCGGAGTATAGTCAACCAAAACTTGATCTCTAGAAAGGCCAAAAGAGATTTGCACCTCGTCAGCCTCGACATCGTTTCCGACTGCGACGTAAACTCGACCCCCGAGCGCTTGCGTGACTCTGATCGCGGCTCCTCCGAGGGTCCCTGAGCCGGGAAGTATCATAACAGACTCTTTGGGCTCGAGTTTGGCAAGTGTCTCGAGACCAAATAGAGCAGGGCCATAGTACATCGGGAGGCCTGCAGTAGCCTGATGATCCTCAGATTCGTAGAGCTTTTGCACAAGACACTCCGAGACGCGCTGGAAAGTTGACAGCATGCCTGCACTGAAGGCCATCACTCGGTCGCCGGGCGACACCCTCGTAATGGCATTCCCGATCCGTGTCACTATGCCGGAGGCCTGATGGCTGAAGTCAGGACCGGGAGAGGAGCCCGATATCACGGCTTTGTCTTCGTCGGTAAGACCTGTTGCTATGACTTGGAACTCGACCTCGGTAGGTTTTAATACCACCTTACCGGCGCTAGAGTGGGAAAACACAATTTTTCCAGAGTCGATCATTCCGTCAAGTCTGGCTTCTGGATCAAGAGGCTGGGGCTGGGTTTCGTCCTCAATGAGCGCGTATGTGTCGTTGATCCTATTGAAGGGAACAAGTCGGTTGATGAGGAACTGACCGTCTTTGGAAATGTACTCCGTCTCCAGTTCTTGTTCACCGGCGAACAATACCGATGCGAGACGTGATGTTCTTGTACCAAATGTAGCAGAGGCAAGGTCATCAACGCAAAAGTCCACAAGTGTTGCCTTAAGAGAAGCTCGTTCAGAGCGAAGGGATCGCAGTAGTCCTGCTGCCATCGCATACTCAGGGCGAGTTCCACCTTTCGATCCATCGCTACAAGACACCCATAACACTTTTGAAGCCTCACTCAAGATCTTCTGGGTGTGTGAAAACTCATTTTCCGACATCATAGCCATGAGAGGGCCCTCAAGATCAATCAAGGCGACCACATTGGCTCCTGCTGGGCAGATATTGCCTAGCCTCAAGCGCTCCGTCTTGAAACCTGCCTTTTCAAGTTCGAGCTCCATGCTGAGTGCCTCGCTTGGGGGGTCGGTGTAATACAGTATCTGGACGGGTGATGCTGTGGGTTTGCTCGTCATTTCCATACGTGTAATGAATAAGGACTCTCCCAAGAATGATTCAAATCCGGATAATCCCACGTCTCTCAGACTTTGTTCTGTCAGAGTAGACAGATCCCCTCCTAGCACGACGCAACCATCTTTTGAGAGAAGTTCAGAGATGTTTCGAAGCTCATGGAGAGACGTGCTAGGGGCAACGATGATGTCGAAAGAGTGCTTAAGCTTCTCTTGAGACTGAATCATCAAATCATTCGCTAGCATCAAGGGTTCTACAGATATGGTTGTATAACTTCCCAGCTCCGCAGTGACATCAGAGCTATCAGTAGCATCTGTGGCTACTGTAAGGCAAAGTTTAGGAAGTCTTGCCAGGAGAAATGCAGCAGTTGCCGGGCCCGAAACCAGCACCTTCAATGCCGGTTTCTTGAACCGGGCGAGTTCAATCAAGTCGGCAAGTGATAGGTAGTTATGGTTACCTCTGAGAAGTGAGAAATCTGGCTTCGAGACAATCTGACTATAAGGTTGTGGGCGAGTGACCTCTTCCAAACTCTGCGGTATGGCAGCCTCGTAAGCAGTGCACTGCATACTATTGATCTCCATCAGAACCTGGCCATCACCTGCCAGCAGCTGATTGTGGGCATTGAATAGCCTCTGGCCACGGGGGTCGATCCAGGAGAAGGATTTTGCATTAGAACTCTCATGTAGCTGAGCTTGTGTTGGCTTCCAAACAACAATCTCTTCGGCTGTGACTGGGACAGCTCCGAACTTCATTGCACTAGCTCGACCGGCCCAGATGGCGACTATCATGAGCTGAAGGCAGGAGTCGAGGATAGCTGGATGAAGGACGTGGCGAGACTCATCTTTCATTACAGAAGTCTTGATGTTTGTTGTCGCCTCAGCACAGTATGAGATGCCATCAAACTTAATGTTATCCATTTCTTGGAACGTAGGACCGTAGTTGAAGCCAACCCTTTTCAAGGCCTGATGCCAGGCCTTTCCCGAGGCGCGCTGAGGTAGATTAGGGACAGCTTTGGCGAGGGCGCGACGCTTGTTCGTATTTATACGGATCCTGCCGGTCATATGATTCTTAACGTGCCCTTCAGAAGATACCGATGAGGTGTTGAAATCCCACCATCGTATAGTTTCGTCTGTGCTAAGCCTCAAAGGCCTCATGTTAAACAGTGTCTCGATACCGTCGTCGTCGTCTGGAGTCACGAGGGCTTGCTGGATACTGATATCCCTGAAGATATACGAGTCGATCTCTAGCGGAGCTTCTGATATTTCGTTGAGCTGCGTGATGGCTTCCATAGCCATAGAGAGATAACCGGCAGCTGGGAAGACTGCTTCTCCGCCCAGAGAATGGTCCCGGAGCCAGGGGAGGTCCTTCAGACGCAAGAAATTCCTCCACGTTGGCTCTTTCAAGGATCCGCCGATAGTAAGCTGCCCAAGGATGTCATGGCGCGGAAATCGTGGTGATCGATGCTCCTTGCTCTCACGAGACTCAGCCCAGAATTTCTTGGCTTTGTCCCACTGATAAGGGGGTAGATCCACAATGAGATGACCTCGCCGCGAAGTAATCTTTCCAGATAGAGAGAGTTCCTCAGTCGATGTGATGCGTTGCAGGTCAATGGGATAGTCACGAAGGAACAGCTCACCGGCGAGCTTGAGCACCTGTTCGGCGCATCTGGCGCCGCGAATGAGAGTTGGTAGATACTGGACTTTGTCAGCACTCAGATGTGCCTTGATTTGCCGTATAGGGCCCGATAGAGCAGAGTGAGGACCGATCTCAATCAGTGTGTCGATTGCCATATCCTTACTCGCCAGAGCAGATTGCACGGCCTGGTTGAAGAGCACGGGGCTGGTGAGGTTGGCACTCCAGTAACTTTCGTCGAGTACGGTATCCTCTTTGAGGAACGAGTTTGTCACAGATGAGACCATCTTAGTCTTGTCAAACATGAGTCTAGCAAGGCCGGTTTCCCTAGAGTCACGCAGTAGTCCTTCGTATCTGTCCACTGCTGCGAGCATGTGGTGCGAGTGATAGGCTTTTCCGTTAGTATGCAGAATACGGGCAAAGGTTCCCTCGGCTTTCAGGCCAGCCTCTAACACTTTCAGCACCTCAACGTCGCCACTCAGAGTGACACCTTCGGGCGAGTTGTGGCATGCAATGACCACCCTGGGCTGGTGAGCTTCAAGGTATGGAGCAATGCCTTCAGCACCAAGGCCAACAGCCATCATGGCATCTGCTGAGTCGATGTATTTGACAGCTTGCCCGCGGTAGTAGGCTGCTAGGATTGCTTCAGCCTCCGAGATGTATCCAGCCGTAAATGCGGTAGCAATCTCGCCCGAAGAGTGGCCGATAGTGACTGCTGGGTGAATACCCCAGACCTTGAGCAGCTGTACCAGAGCGACCTGAACAGCAGTGCAAAGAGGTTGCGAGAACTCAGCCTCTCCAACACGAGAAGTAGCTGGGTTCTCCAGCAGACACTCCTCGAGTGTCCAGGAGGGGGAATCTTCAAGATCCTCGAGTATCAAGTCCATACGACGAATTGCCTTGAGGAACGTTGGGTAGAGCATCATGAGCTGCGCCCCCATACCTGCCCATTGAGCTCCTTGGCCGGTAAAAATGAAGCCGAGGGTCCGTGCTGTGTCATTCTTCTTGCCCACCATGAAGTCAGGCATGTCTTCGGTAAAGGTGCTCTGCAAGGTGCTAGGTGTCGTGATTATCATGCCTTTGTTTTGGAATTGCGTGCGGTGGTTGGCCAGAGTGAAAGACAAGTCTAGTAGACTGTACTTGTCGGCAACCTGGCCATGAGCTATGGCATTGCGCTTCAGAGCTCCAGCGTTGTGGGCTGAAAACACCAGCAGGTATGGTCGACTTCGATTGACTGCTCCTCGTGCCAACTTGGTCTTTGTGCTATGCCCGTGCATTGAGTATCTGTAGTTCTGGGGCATTCTGAGCAGAGACTTGGGGCTTTCGACGATGGTGTGGGCGTTTGTACCACCGTACCTGTGATGGTCAGTGGTGGCTATGGCAGGGTTGAGGTTCTGTACGTACCCAAAGGAGTTGACACTCACTCGCATGACTGACAAGTGTCTAGGCATAGGAGTTGGATCTGTAGGCACATGAACCTTCCATCGCTTCCAGTCGATCTTGGGGTTCAAATCAGTGACGCCATGAGTTGGCGGAATGATGCCTCTCTCGACCATCAAGATGGCCTTGATGATTGCAGACAGCCCGCTGGCCGCTTCAGAATGCCCAATATTTGTTTTGACGGCGCCAATGTTCAGTGGCTCATCTGCATCTGACCTTGTACTGTTCATGATATCAGATACTGCGTGGACTTCGAGTGGATCACCTATGGCTGTTCCTGTTCTGTGGCACTCGAAATACCCAGTGAGCATGGGGTCCAGTCCGCTGCGCTGTAAGGCGTGTCTCATGACGTTTCTCTGGCCATCGAAGCCGAGATATGTAATTCCTACACCTGCTGCTTTTCCATTATTGTTGGTCGCACTTGACCGTATGACTCCGCGGATGGGATCACCATCCCTCACGGCATCGCTTAGACGCTTGAGGTAGATGGCGCCTACACCCTCAGCACGCCCGTAACCGTTGGCGTAGCTATTGAAAGTGTGACAGGTCGATGTTGGTGACAACACGCCCAATTTGGCTGTGTTCATATGCTGGTCGACAGTGAGGATGAGGTTACTGCCACCAACGACTGCGGCGGAGCACTCGTGGGTTCGGAGCGCGTTGCATGCGTTGTGCAGAGCGTAGACGGAAGAGGAACACGCCGTGTTGACGACGATACTGGGGCCTCGGAGGTTGAAGACGTGACTAACTCGATTACTCAGAAGACCAGGGTCGACACCGGTAGCTGCCAAGCTATGACGGAACGAAGGCTCCTTGAAGGACATCTGCTGGAAGTCGGCAGTGAAAGTGGCCATGAAGCAGGCTGTATCAGATCCAGAGAGCTGATCGAGAGTCAAGCCGGCTGACTCAAAGGCTTCGTAGACGACTTCGAGGAGCTTTCGCTGCTGCGGATCTACAACTCTTTTTAGCGAACACAATAGATGAACATGCAAAGACGATAGCAACCTACCCATCCATGTAGCCTCAACCGGTGTGATACCGAAGAACGCTGGATCGAATTCTTGCAGTGTCTCGTTGAGAAAGTAGACGCCGAGAACGCCAAAGCTTCCAGGACGGTCATTATTCGGATGAAAGTGTGCATCAATATTGAATCTGGACGGGGGAACCTTGGGCGTCTGGCCGCTCCTCTTCTCTATCATCAACTTCCAGAAGTCGGATGGAGAGCTGACATCTCCCGGGAGACGACATCCTGCATTTAGGTAGTTAGTAATCCGGACAGATATCGTGAAGAAATAGAACTTGCCCATTCCCACGACCGCGATAGGTTCGAGCTGTTCGCTCAATGGCGGCTCATCTGGTGAAAGAGCTGCATATTCATGGTCGCTCACGATGCGTTGACAGGAGTTATGGGGATCGAGATCGAGGCCCGTGGCCGACGAGCTTGAGGATGACTCTCGGAAGTGAGGCATTGTCGTTATGAATATGAGTTGTAATGTCTGTTCCCAAATGTAAGCGAGTGTCTGAAGTAGACAAGGAAGGATCTCTGACAAAGTATCGATAGAAATGCACAATTCTTCGCTTGGTGACTGATCATGAAACACTCATTATATTTTGGATTCTCTATTTCACATTTATATTTGCTGATGTCGCATTCGGCCCCCAAATTCGTCTTCGCAATATTCTCGGCATCGAGCATTGCGGTATGACGCAGGGCCCCGTCAATGCCTCCCCTGTTGTAAAAGACCTCATCGAGAGGAATTGAATTCGTTAAGCCAAAAGCTTCCTCCGATGGCGGCCGTTTGAGAACCGTTGCCCCGCGGCCGATTCGGACGAACGCATCGGCCGTCCGTAGGGTAGATCTGAAGCGGAATCGGACCGGACCGGGCCGCCGGAACCTGAGCCAAGACATAGGCGAAGCCTCTTATGACCAACGCCTACTAAAGACAACTTATCGTTTCTTCTACCCGGGACCAAGTTCAAGGCTGTGCAGTATACGTCAAAACCCATTCTCGACCTGAACAGCATGACGATGAACCAAACTATGGAGGTATTTGACGTTATTGTGGTTGGTGCAGGTAAGGAATGCCTTGACTTAATGCAGACTGTTGATCTAGCTGATAGGGTGTATTAGGATGGTACGGGTTGATGGCGGCCCAGACTTTCCTCGAGCTTGCTCCTGAGACAAACATCCTCATCCTTGATGACGGCAAAACAGTGGGCGGAGTATGGTCCAAAGAGCGCATCTACCCCAGTCTTTTTGCTCAGATCAGCCATCCATTGTTTGAGTATTCCTTCTATCCTATGCCGGAGAAGGATGTATCACCCGATGGGTTTGTATCTGGGAAGACAATTCAGACATATCTCGAGAGCTTTGCCAAAGACCATAACCTGATGCCTCGGCTGCGTCTCAACACCCGCGTTGAAAATGTAAAGAGAAGCTCCGAATCTGATGGATGGATACTCAAAATCAAAGAAAAAGAACCCTTGGCGTGTCGAAAGCTCATTTATGCCACGGGTGCCAACTCAAGCCCCATCATCCCTCAGTGGCCGCGAGAAGACTTTGAAAAGCCTGTTATTCACTCCCTCGAACTCGGAAAGTACCAGGATTATATAAACGATAGTGTGCAGAAGACTGTCGTCGTCGGCCGTTCAAAGTCTTCATATGATGCGGTCTATCATCTGCTGTGCGCCGGGAAGAAAGTAGACAGGGTGATGCGTGACGGAGAATCTGGCCCATTTAGCATATATGCGCCAACGTTCATGGGGCTTTGGAATATCGCTGATCATATCTCAACTCGATTTGCCTCGAGCTTTAGTCCTTGTATCATGTCTACATCTGGGATGTGTTACAACCTCTTCCAGCGGAATGCCTTTGGACGTCTTTTGACCAACGTGTACTGGCGAACGGCGAACTATATCTCAGTGTCTCATGCAGACTACTGGAGAACACCGAATGCCGAAAAGCTGCGACCTAGACCCTACAGCGATGGGTAAGATGCTAGAACCCTAGGATATCAGTGGTGCAGTTGTTTGACTGACAATTTTTGCCGGCAGAGTCTTCTGGGGATCCGGTGGTATTGGCATCGCTACCGCTCCTGACTTTTGGGAGACGTTACTATTCATTCGACTGAGATCGATACTCTTTCCCACAAGGATGTCGTGAGCTTGAAGAACGGATACTCCATCGCGGCCGATATCGTGATTCACTGCACAGGGTTCGACAAGGGGTACGATACATTCGAACCTCGTCTCAGACATGAGCTCGGTCTGGAGTATGACTCCGCAGAATTCTCCCGATGGACCATGCTTGATGAGAAAGCCGAGGTGACTGTAGACGAGCTTCTACCATACCTCCGCGATGCACCAAGCCAATACGGCGACCCCAAGGCGAGTAAGAGAACTGGGCACGGCCCGAACAGACATTACCGCCGTCTAGTGGTGCCTGAGCTGGCAGCGCAGGGCGATCGATCGATTCTGTTTCCCGGGCACATCCATTCCGCATTCACGCCACTGGCAGCTGAGCTCCAAGCGCTTTGGGGCGTGTCATGGATGCTCGGATGGCGAGATCTGCCACCAAGAGAAGAGATGGAGGCCGAGGCCGCAAACTTCAATGCCTGGACGCGAAAGAGGTACCTTGAGCAAGGCAAGAAACATTCGTATTTCATATACGACTACATTCCCGTAAGAGAGCTTTCGGTGCTGCATTTGCGTGTCACTTCAATTTGCTGACGGCGAGTAGTACATCGACACACTTATGAAGGACCTGGGGCTCAACCCATTCCGGAAGAGCAACGTTTTTGAAGAATGGTTTGTGAGATATAAGCCAAGTGACTACAAGGCTATTCTAGACGAGTACCTGAGTCTTCGACGTCATCAACACGAAATTGAGGGAGTAAAGGCGAAGAACGGAATGGCTAGAATGGCTACGTAGATAATATTGTGTGAAAGACGATGTAGCCCATGCAAATTGAGTCTGGGTACTGTTCACTGAGTTCTAACACAATACATACACTTGCATCGCAATCTTCTCTTCTGAAATTGTTTCTAGGGATGATTAGCCGTTGTGATCGTAACAATGCTAGGCAATGTAACCTCTATTGGACTCTCAATAGTTCTTGAGATACATTCCAGTTAGCTCCGCACTCATCAGTATCAGTGGCAGTCAGTGCGTGCTGTTCAAATATGACCAATCGGCGGCCTTCCTCGGTGTCGAGCGGACTAGCGCATAGATCGGGGCTAGTCTGCACCAATCGCAGGTCTTGTTGTGCTCCTTCCAGACGGCCCCGCTATGTCCGCGTCCGCCCCGTGTCCGTCCATGCTCTCGTATAATCTCGCTGCAGGCCTTCTACTTGACAAAAGTGCTCCCCTTTCGTACCAGAAAACAAAGTAACATCGGAATTCGCTACATCCATACTACCAAGATTCTACCTGAACCCACACAACCATGAGTGATCAAAGTGCCGAGAAGCCTGCAGATGCAGCACCCAGAAGCCCGCATACCCCCGGCGACCTCGCTGGTAGTAGTGATGCCTCTCTCAATGAGACCGGACAGCGTAGTATCCAGGGATGGAGAGTCAGTGCTACCGACACTCTTGGACTTTCGAGCTGTTTTGCTAACATTGGATGACTTCGTTTAGTGGGCCGTCGCCTATGCAGCAATGCTGTCTACAACGCTCCTCTTCGCTATCGACAATACCATCGTTGCAAACATCCAGCCTAGTATCATCAACGACTTTGGCCATCTCGAGCTTATGTCATGGATCGGTACGGGTTTCGCTCTCGGCACCATGTTTATTCTTCTCTGGGGCAAAGTCTACGGCGTCTTCAACATCAAATGGGTTTACATCTTCAACATCTTCCTTTTCGAGGCCGGGAGTGCTGTATGCGGTGTTGCACCTAACATCCAAGCACTGATCATAGGCCGTGTCATTGCTGGTATCGGTGGTTCCGGAATGTATTCTGGCACCTTGACATATGTCTCGGTCCTTACCAACGAGCAAGAGAAGCCAGCATACCTTGCTGGAAGCACTGTTGTGTGGGGCATTGGCAGTGTTCTTGGCCCTGTTGTAAGTTCTACTTCTCCCTTCTCTGTTGACTATTGACTGATCCTTCTCGGTAGGTTGGTGGCGTATTCGCAACAAGCAACGCGACCTGGAGATGGGTATGATCTTTTATTCTTTCTCTTACTCGTCACTTACTAACCAGATACACTAGGGATTTTACATCAATCTTCCTATCGGCGCTATTTTTGCCCCGGCATACTTCCTTCTATTCCCCAGTACCGATCCCAACCCTAGCAAAACTCTCGCGGAAAAGCTCCGCCTCGTCGATTGGATCAATGCTGTCATCTTCCTGGCGGGATCTGCTTGCCTGACCGTTGCGCTGACCTTCGGCGGTGTCGTCTATTCATTCCACTCGGGGACCATCATTGCGCTCTGGACTGTCACCGGCGTTCTTCTGGTGGCTTTCATAGTCCTGCTTAAAGTACATCCTCTAGTCTCCAAGGAAAACCGCTTGTATCCTTTGCACTTCTTCAAGAAGTGGATTCTTGTCAACATGCAGCTCCAAGTTTTTTTATCTTCGGGCATCATCTTAGTAAGTTGCATAGTATCGAAAGTAATACGTCGACCAACCATTTCCAGGCCATGACTTACTTCGTCCCGCTGTATTTTCAGTTCATCAAGGTAGGAGCTCTGACTGCGTCTCGAGGTATTTGTAACTGACATGTATAGGGCGATGGAGCACTTGAAGCTGGCGTTCGTTTACTCCCCCTGATTATGTTCATGGTCGCCGTCTCAATGTTGAATGGCTTTCTGATGCCAAAATACGGACTGATTCCTGTTTGGTACATTGGAGGTAGTGCTCTTGCACTCATCGGTAGTGCTCTAATGTGTAAGTTGCTGATTATTCTGGTAGCCTGTTCTAACGCCCTCCAGATACCATTGACGAAACTACATCTAACGGCAAGGTATACGGCTACAACATACTTGTCGGAGCCGGAGCGGGATGTTATATCGTCGCTGGGTTCGCTATCATGCAGTCATTGGTTCCCACCAACGAAATTGCCAATGCAGTTGGTGCCATGACAATTTGCAAGTATCCCTTGGTAGACCATTCGTGTTTGTCTCCAGCTGACCTTGAATCTAGCCCAGGATCTCGGAATGGTACTTTTTCTTGCTATCAGTGGCAGTCTGTTCCATAACGTCGCCGTTGACAAAGTGGGCAATGCTCTGCCAACTGCCTCCGAAGCTGAGATTGGAAACTTGATTGCGGGCACCAGCAGCGCCGTATTCAGAGCCCTTTCTGAAGACGAGAAGGCCGTGGTTATTCCAGAAATCGCAAGTGCTATGAAGAGCATCTGGGCTTTTTTCATGGCGGCCGCTGCCCTTAGTTTCGTGTGCGCTTGCCCACTAGTCGTAGGTGTCTCCTTTCATATGTCAATTAAGTAATGCTAACCAAAGTTAGAAAGCTAAGCTTGGTGGGAAGAAGATCGAACCAACTGCGATAGCCTAAAGGGTGGTGAGACCTTTCGGAGTACCATAGATGGAGAACATTGGCTTGAACATCTGGTGCATTGGTTTGTCTAGGACTTTCATCAATTCGTGGATGTTTAGTATTTCTTGTAGCTTGACTATGAGATTGTAACAGTAGTCACACAATAGAACAAAAATAAGTTGCACTAAGAGATTTTAAAATCTCGAATGAACCCCAATTACTTGCCCAAAGTTTGACTGTTCGGTAAACATGCTGCTGAGTAAGAGAGTTCATTCGGTAGAGCAGGTGCTTCTTATGGATTGGGAGTAATAAAACGTCACAAGGTCCTGCAAGCGCGTTTAATCAACCTCGTGCATGGAAATTCGTGATACCACCAGTTCATGGCAGATCAGTCGGTAATACTACGACCAGTGGTAGTGAGTGGTACTTGCATCAACTCTGATTTGATAATCACCTCAATTTTCAAACAAATATCCTTAGCTTAGTAAACATTTCTCCAACTCGTGCTGTTAAGTTCAACAGAACCCGACCTGTCCCTTCCAAAGCCAAACACATGATCCCTAGAGGCGCTAAGATGAAATAGCCATATAACCGACCATATAGCAGCCAAGATCGCAATGATATGCGGGAAAATAGCTTCGAATCCACCATTTCAATTATTCCAAGACATTACTGTCTTCTTCTTCTTCTTCTCCGCCACCTTGCCTTTCATTTCATACCCCTTCTCAGCCTCAATCGTGTCTTGCCAACCTAGGATCCCTCTTCTCTCTTCAAACTCGACAAAGTCTAGTTTAGGTGCTGTAACACACAGACCTGCAATCTTCTGTGCTAACGTATCAAGTCCTATGATTGGCGTCAGCCATCGCTGGATGATATATGCTTTCCATCCGTCGTAAGCTTGCTGCCTCGTCAAGGCACCTCCGGCTTTGACTATGGCCCGAGCACGTTCTACACGTGTTTCTTGGTACTCCTGGCGCATGGCATCGTGTAACTCTATGTCACTGGGCTTTTTGTTTGGGTGCTTCGCCAATAGAGCGTGCAGCGTATTCGCGATTACGACGGCATCTTCCATCGCCGTGTTACCCCCAAGGGCCGAGTTGGGGGTGACCTAGATAAGTTAGCCACGTCAAGACGCTGATAGAGTATCGTTCATGCGACCACGGACCTTGTGAACAGCGTCTCCAGCCAGAATGATTCGGCCGAAAGTCCAATGCTCCAGAACCCCCTCTTCAAGTGATATCATTTGTGCTTTCAGACGTCGCTTCCACAATTCCCCAAATACGACTGAATCTGTGACAGGACGCTCAGATATTTTACTCACGAGCGCCTGCATATCGGCCTCAGTATAACGTCGGCGCGTGGGCCACGTACACTGCTGGTCTTCGGGAAGCTTGCTGTGCACAATGATAGAAATCCAGTCTGGCTGGCAGAGGAGGAGAAAAGAGTACTTGTCATTAGAGGTGATTTCCATGTCGTGAGCACCAATACCGGGGACTGGTGAGCTTGCCATGACAATGGCATTGTATTGGGTGACCATAGCTTAAGACTGTGAGCAACTGAGAATGGCAGTAATAATGTCATATACACTCACCTCTCTTCTCATCAACTGTGATCATACCAGGATAAAGAGCGTTGGCTTTGTCCCACATGATCTCGCGGACCTTGGAATGGACGCCATCAGAACCAACTACTACATCACCAACGAACTCACGACCATCAGCTAGAATGACACGGGCTACCGAGTTCTTCTCTACAATCTGCTCAACCCGGGCCTTTTCGTAGACTTGAGACTTATCGGGCAGTAGCTCGTATAGCTGACGCAGGAATACTTGGCGATCGAGTGTCCTAGTATCGTAGCCCGCGCTTCAAATACTTAGTAACAGGGCCCCAGAACGAGTGTAACGGTACATACAACTTTCTTACTACACCAAAGAAGTCGTTGGAGGCAAAGCTATTGCCGGTGGGATCGCGACAATGCGCACCGCCCATGGTATCGCACTTGGCCAGGACACCGTCCAGACAACCTAATTGGTGTAGGATTCGGCAACCATGAGGCTGCAGGGTGATGGTGGTTCCGAAACTCGGCGCCACCACGCCTTTGTCCAAGAGGACAAAGTCGATGCCAGCTTTGGCTAGGCAATGGGCAAGCGTGAGGCCCGTGACGCCGGCACCAACGATGATGACTTTGAACGCTGAGGATTCCTGCATGGCGAAAAGTATTGTTGGAGACTAGGAAGCTTGAGGATTTCCTCATGGGCAACATCCTTTAAGACTCAGACCTATTGCCAGTATGAGACCTCCAACGCCGTTTGGATGGTAAGTTGAAGACGGGCCCGACCGGAAGGCCGGAGCTTCGGTCCCGAGCGCCGCGGGTGGAGCGCCGTAGCCAATAAAGCGGGAGCGGCCGTTGGATGCCGTCCCAATAGCGCCGATCGGTCCAAGGAAATACCTACCAAGTGCTTAATGACTTATCATCTCACAATGTTGAACAAGAATAGTGATGCATACTTAATTAGACCCTGATCGTCCTTCCGGCAAGACTTTGTTCGACACACCGAGCCTTCCTTTCCAGCACCAACTTCAGACCATGTTTCAGACTTCAAGAAATCAGCTCCTCTACCTCAGCGCCCTGGGCGTATGGGGTCTCTGGGGATATGCATCATTCAACGGCATGTTCCGCCGCCTCGACGCACTAACAAAGACACTTCATTTCCCAGATGGCAGGCCACTGCGCTCCTCATACACAGGCCTTGCACCGCTAGATGCCCAGCTTTCTCTCGTCACTGCATTCTACGACGTCCTCACAAACTCCCTCAGCTCCGGCCCGCGCTTGTTGTTCTTTGACATTAATTATGTCGTTGCATCCGCAAACCTATGGGCGCTCATTGAATCTCGCCGTCGTGGGGTGCGTTCCTTGTTCCTGAGGTATCCAGCGTGGGCAATGGCTCTCTGCAACTTCAACGGCGCTGCTATTGTTCTACCGTTGTACATGTTTCTGCTCTGCCGTAGCAAGGCAAGGTTACGCGACTCTAGTGTGCCGTTTCATGATGCGGTAGCGATGCCGGTGACAGCTATGGTGATGCTGCTCCAGCCGCTGCTCATTTTTGTACCGGCATGGCTGGGCTTCGGTGGAAGCGAAACTCATCATGGGTTGATTGCCCTCTTTCAAGTGACCCCTATCCTTATTCTTGGCTTCTATGTCAGCCTTGTATCAATACTTCCCCAAAGGCCTGTCACACCAACATCATCTAGGGAAGCCAAAAGGTGGATCGTTGCGTCCCTGATACTTGCTGGAACCGTCGCTTCGGCCGTGCACATCTATACTTTGATTGGTCCACTGCGAACCCACGACAAGGATGCGTCCCTCACGAGACTTTTTGTTCCTACCTGGGGTTTCACTGACCCAGGCACGATCCTTAAGATTACCGAGGGAAGATCGGGAGAGTATGCCGCACTGCTGGAAAACCTTCACTTGTTTTCGCAATGGGACTGGATCGTTTTGTGTATGGCGACGGTGGTGTCTGTCCATTTATTCCTTTCTCGTCGAGATGGACTCAAGGTTGACAAGTCTACATCGCCACATGAGGTCCAGGAACTGGTCTATCTTGTGGTATCTACAGCCGTTCTCGGGCCCGGAGGTGCTGGTTCATTCGCACTTGCAATCCGAGAAGCTAGGATCTAATGCGGCGACTACTCCGAGCCCCTGCCTGTTTCCGGATACTTAAGACTGCCCTTTAAGAGGAAAGAAAACAGCCAGGACAGTCGTAAAGTAGGATCGTATCTCTATTTTGGCTCATAAGATATCCATTAGACGATAATTATCTAGTGGAATTTACTTATCACTGGCTCTTGCCATAGCCAGCAGTCAAGCCAGTCGCAGGATTAAACAAGTCAACTCTCGTAAGATGCAAATGAAGTATTACTCTGTTGATATCAAATCCGCTCTAATTTCTGTTTCATCTTCCATATCTTCATCATACACTTTGAGCATGTATATAAAGCAACTCCTGTTTACTGAGGGCTACCTTCTGATATTTATCGCCACTTTAGAACTTATAATTCCTACTTCTTCTTAGAGAATATTTAAATCTTCATAGCACAAACAGGACCCGGGAACTCTTCCACAAGTTTATGTTAGCTCCTCTCCGGACGACCCAGTGTTCCCAGATATAGTGATAGAAAATGACTCTCCACTAGGCAAGAAACGACTCGAATTTGAGGTCAGATGTTTCTGCGGCAATGGTTGTAACTCGTGTAGCCTAGATATGGAGATAAATTTAATGTTTAAGATCTTGTCGCTCTTGCCGTTAACCTTGAAAGAAAAGCTGATATCCTCGAGTATCTCAGTTGGTGTAATGGTATACTATCATCTCTTGTCCAAACTCTATTGGAAAGCTCGGCCATGCTCCGTGACAGCGTTCTGATTATCCACCATGATATAATCGAAACCAACAATCATCCTCATGGAAGAATGATCAATGAAGTGGTTCTCATCAGGCGTAATGACATCTCTGTAGAATGGGTCGGATCCCATAGCCTGAAATGTCTCCATAGTTGGAACCCAGAATTCCGCAGCGCCATCGAACTCAAGCACTGGAGCTGCACCGGGGACGCGAAGAAGGTCTCGAAGTTCAGGAGTAGAGTGATACTGCGAATGTGGTTAGCTTGGGTAAGCAGTAGAAGCTTTGAATTGCTCACCTGCGAGTACTTGTAAACCCCGAAACGCAAGTGAAAGTCTCCAACAGCCTTGGTATGGTTATTGGCCCAGTATGCGTTGAACTGCTCAGGCGTGATGCCTTGCTTTCGGTTGTAGAAGAGTTTGATGTGATACACTCGTTCGAGATTCTTGGTACATGTCGGCTTGTAGGTGAATGGGCAGCATTCGGCGGATGAGGCTGGTTCAAGAGCAGAAATTGTGCCAGTTTGGGGAATGCTCGATGCAGCTGCTGTCAGAGGAAGGAGAGACAACAAGAAATTAGAGATTTTCATATTGAATAGCGATAATATCAAATAAAGGAGTTCTACGAGGACTCAAATTGCGTAGAGTAATGAGCTCAAGATGTCTTCCTATCAAGGCATTATATATCTCTCCTCGCAGTCTTGGCAATCCCAATGACGCGGCCTCAACATCGTCAACCTTGCCTACATCCCTGACTTGGCTTCTTCTTTGGGAAGGCCCTTTTTCCAAATACCATAAAAGTTTCAAATTCCGCATGGTCATCAGCACTAAAGATCATCATCTCGCGAGTTGTCGCGGAGCGAAAAGCGAGACAGCGAGAGCGAATAGGAAGACGCGGAGTCAGCAGAGATGCCACATTGGGCATGATCCACAACGGACTCGTGCATAATATGACCTGTGAGATAAGATTATTTAACATTCGGGAGCCGAGTTTCTTCGGGCAGATTTATTCGTATTTGAAATGATATGGAGTGCGTGTTAAGATAAGGTGGTCTTGGCAGGAGATGATGCATGAGAGGAGACGTAATAGGCGGCATCGAGATTGTGGCAAGTTTTGTTTGTCGTACAAGATTTGGAATATGCTGTTACCAAGAAATAGAGTGTGGCGGGCATGGGCTCGTGTTTGAGGCTGTCGAGAGTGGCCACCAAGTACGATGACGTTAGACAGGAGACGAGATACATCTTACGCAGCAAGAGATTAGCGCTAAGTGCCTCGATTAACCAGACTTCTTATTTCGTCAGACGCCACCAATCCTCATACAGTTTACCACTATCCGCCTCAAAACACAACAAATCTCAAAAGGGTATCCAAGCAATCATAATCATAGCCCCATCACGTGCCGCTGACGTATCACCACCGACGTAATAGCTTCGTAGATACATCAAACTCATCGAGTTCCACTGAAATGACAGTTAGACTGCAGTAAATCCAGGAACTCTTCGTCTCGATTCCTTACTTTCAAAATTGTCCCCAGCATGACCCGAGTTGGCGACTACGTGCGGTGCAACATCGGCCATTGTTTCATCTGTCCCTTCAAGATCCTGCTCCACACCGACATGATCCCGGATCTTGAGAAATATGACAGGTGATGCGATAATCAACGAGGCAGCTAAGAGCACCCAGTTGCTGATGAATTGTGCCTCAAATGATACTTTTCTTGCGTCTAGATTATTGGAGATGGCTGCGCCGGCTGATTGAATGCCCTTGTAGAAGCCGATGTAGTTTGCGCAGCGACGGCCTGAGTTTGAGAGAGCGCCCATGAACCTTGACCATTTAGTTTCCATAAGCCAAGTCAGGACGATGGACTTACCAATAAACAGTAGCTTGCCAAGCTGCATCATAAAAGCCGTAGAAGATGTAAAGGAACATAGGCCCAACATACCCGTCGTCCCTCCAATCCGTGTCAAAGCCCTCGGCCTGCGAGATCTCTCGTGTATATGTTCTCTGGTGAACATAGCCTCCTCCCCAGACAACGAAAGTCATGACAAAGAGAACGATCAATGCAATCTTGGCGCGCACAGATCGACGAAGATATTCCAAGTCCAAAAGGTACCCCCATATCGCCGCGGCTGCAATCTGCGCCAGCCAGTACAGCAGGCTATTCAGTGCCTTGGTCCTCGTTGAGAAGTATGCACCGTTGACGACATTTTGTTGATATACATAGAACCAGTTGGAAGAGAAGAACATGGGAAATAAGAAGATGACAAATGGTTCATAGCGAATGGTTTCGTACAAACCGTAGAACTCGCTTTGCCAAGTTGGGTTCTTCATCAGAATCACATATGACCCGTCTTTTCTGATGATATCATTTGCGTTGCAGAGAAGGAGGGCTAGTGCGGCTCCGAAGAACATCAAAACGATGAAGCCGATGTATGTACCGTCACTAACGTCTTCATTGTTTTCAGTGTTGATGTTGCCACCTAAGGGAATCTACAGAGTTTGTTAGCTTCGACATGCCACTTCATTATAGAGTGGATAGACGAGACAAAGAGGCCGAGAAAGAACTTACAAGGCTTCCGATGACGGCTCCCATATTAAAGATGCCCCAGAACCACGCAAAGTAATGACCCTTCTGATGTTCATGGGGATACGAGATCATGATAGTTCCTTGTGCGGTCCAGAGCATTGCTGCGCATACACCTAGGAGCACGCCTGCAACGATGTTGAAAGCTCTGACATCATTTTCATAGTGCGTATAGAGCAAAATGCTAATGGTGTAGATGCCATAGCCAATACCACCAAAGGCCAGTGTCAACTTGACACCAAGCCTGTTGACGAACGTGCCGCCAAAGAAGCCGACAACAGCAAAGGTGCTGTATAGGGCGGTATTCTGCGATAGTTGCTTAGTAGATGATATTGCAAGTCAGTGGTGGCTACTCACCATGTCATTCACAAGCTTGGTGTCCTTCAGTCCTCCTCCACCCATCCCATTGAGCGCATTAAACATGCCAGGACACATAAAACACACAAAAGCAACCATACCCAACTGAATCTTCGGCGATGCATACCAAGGCAGTGTGAACCCGAAGATACGATACTGGCGGTACTTGTAGCCTTGTGGAACATCAACAACACCAGTTGAGTAGTTGTATAATGCATCACGCTCTCGATACGCAACAGCCTCCGGGTTGTTCACCGGGGCCGATTGCCCTGCAGCGGGAGTGTTGAGAGACATGTTAATCGCTGTAGATTGACTGAGACATACAGGGAGCGAGATAAGGGAAGGGCTGGGGCATTTATGAACTCGTAAGCTTCATGGCGAATAGCTTACGTGGCGGAGCACGACGGGAGCTGGTGGTACAGCTTATCGGCAGCTCGTGTTACTTGATGCCGAAAGTCCTTGACGGAATGATGAGGCTTGCGTGATGGCTTGTCAGCTAAGGTAGGCTCTGCGGCTGAGCGAATATTCATAGTTCGGGAGATCAATTATAACAAGAGAATTCTTTGATTTGTGGTGTGCAGATGCTAGATATGGTAGTATTTTTAGAACCACTGAACCCTCCTCAGGTCTAAGCTTGATCTGAGGCCAAATGCACATTAACATAGCCCCCAAAGGAGCCACGGAAGACACTCAAACTGTGGGACAAGGGCTTCGGATTATGAGCTGATGCGGCTGAACGATTGGATCATGGATATGGCTGACTGCATAACGATAGCCAACCACAGAGGATTCTGATGAAAGAGGCTTCTTGCAGCGAATAACATGTTTCAGTGGTGTTACACCACTTTCTCACGCGAGACATTTTGGCGAGGTCGCATGGCCCCCAACCTCGCAATGGAGACTTGATGAAATACCGGTAGGGCTGGCTACACTGGCTTGCGGGGTCGATGGCAGTGCCGTGAGACTGACTGCCAATCTGTAAGAGTTCAAGTTAGGCATCATATTATTGCTTTCAATATCATCTGAGTGTGAAATAGCTTTCTTCAACTATGCGAATACAACTGTTATACAATGCGTTTCTTAGGCATTGTGTGACCATAGCAAGAGTATGGTATGGTCACGTGATGCGAGTGGCCTCTCCGCAGATTGGACGCGCACGAGAAATATCTTCCTAGCCACCAACATTCATTATCAAGAGTGATAGGTCGTTTGACACGAAGCGCCTGCCCTTAAACTGGACCCCCACCCAGGTCTTTCACCAGACACAAAGATGTTACCGCTTGGGCTGGGCGTGTCTTGTCGAGATGAATGGATTGTTTCTAGAATCAGGCCCAACCTTGATAGGCAGGGCGACGCAAGGTGCGCGGTGCAAGCATTAGTTTTCAGGTCTCTCAACTCAAAAGAACAAGTACTAAAGAAGGACTCAAGACGAATTGAAAACTTGTCATCCGAATGTCAGATACATCTCAGGAGCACCCACGAACTCGATGAAAGTCTAGCCCTCTGCAACTATCTCAACAAAACGATGAGCGCCGAGTCGGCCGCCCGAGCCATCACTGCCGGTCTCTCGCACCAACTCCCAGGAGATGTGAGGCGCCGTAATGAACTTTGGGTGCTTCTTGCCTTAACCCTCCTACACTTCGATGACGACTGCGACATGATAGTTGATCTCCTCGTCGCGATTCAATCTCTGCCATCAAGGAATAGTAGGCCCTGGTGGGTGACGGATTCACAGCCCAGCGACTCCTTGTGTGAGCTGCCTTCATTTCACAATATGTGGCAATCCTGCTACGAATCGCTTAGGTGTGATTGTCACGAGCGCAACGGTGAAGGTTTCTCAGCAGATAAGAAATACTACAGAAGAGCAGGGATAGTGGAAGCAAAGATGTATCTCCGCGGGATTCCAGGAATTACGGACTTTTGGGCGTACAACACGATCAATCTTGTTTGTGTACAGAACGAAGACCTCGAGTTTGTTATCCATGAGATTCACGGTTGGTTGCAGACTGCAGGACCCAAACTGGCGGAAACGCTAGATTCAAATCAGATCAAGTCTTTCGAGAGAGGAGTGAGAGGTCGGCGTGATAAGAGATACGAGATTTCGGCTACCATGTTTGAACATTGGCAGCATTGGAAGAAAGCGTTTTTGGAGGTCAGTTTTGATGAGAACTTTTTATCTTCTGAGGGGAGGGGGTTGGCAAGAGAGTGTCACGATATCATGAAGGCGCAAAACATCAAGTTGCCATTGCTTGTTTAGCAGGTGAGTATATACAATCAAACGGAATATGAAGTTAGAAGCACTCCCCGTGGACAAAGTGGAAGCAGGCGAATCAAACTGGTCAAACAATCAATACTAACATCTCAAAGCACTAGAAATTGAACCTATCCGATGGTATTGGTGGGCAGCAATGCCTAATAATAGCATCTCACTATTGCGCCAAAGGGGTAAGAAAGGTATTCATGCTTGACGTATATCGTTACAAATTAAGTAATGTACGTCGGGCTAGCTACCCTGATCCGTCAGAGGTTGGGCACCTCAGCAACGCAAGAGTTCTCGAGACAAGTGCATCCAAAGACCTCGCAGTCGTATCCATCAATATCGGTCTTCTCGCCACAGTCCTCAGTAACATCGCAGTAGTGAGCACCCTCGGTGACAGCGCTAGCGAGAGCGCGACGGCGGTTAACAGGTGCCGACTCAGTGACGATCTCCACCTCCGGTTGAGTGGTTGTAGCAGGCTCCTCGACTGCAGCGGTAGTGGTGTTCTCCTCAGCGGCAGCAGTAGTAGTGGCCTCAGCAGCTGTGGTTGTCTCCTCGTCGACAGCTGCGGTGGTTGTAGGCTCGGCAGTGGTGGTGCCTGTGAGTTGCTCGCAGTTGCGGTTGATGCAGCCGCAGCGGACGGCGTCGCAGAGCTGAACGAAGGCATTGCAGTCTTCGTTGGTGACGCAGGGGAAAAGATCGGCGGGGACGAAGGCAGAAGTTGTCGCCAGCTCAGAAGTGGCTGTGTCGGTGGCGGTGAAGGTGATGAAGGTGGTCACGTCGGTAGTGATATCGATACCAGATGTGGTGAGGGCAGTAGTAGTAGCCAAGGATGTCTCAACGGTGGTGGTGTCAGAGACAATTGGCAGGGAAGTGGTCTCAGATCCGGTCTCGGCAGTAGTAGTCTCAGACCCAGACTCAGCGCTTGTGGTCGTCTCAGCACCAGTCTCAACACTGGTGGTGGTCTCCGAGGTTTCGACACTCGTGGTAGTGGTACTAACAACAGTCTGCGTGGCTGAAGTCTCAGATGCACTCTTAGCCGTAGTGCTACCAGACGACACCACCGCGCTGGTCTGTGAGCTAGGACGGCAAAGACCAGCGTTAACACCGGAGATAGAAAGAGCGGCAACAAGGCCGGCAGCGAAATTGGGGAACATCATTGTAGCGAACGTGGTGATATCGAAGATATCTTGTTAAAAGAGTGACTGGTCTAAAAGATGACTGAAGAAGAAACAGAAAACATCACAAAAATACAGCGCGTCTGGGGTTATAAACATTTGCGCATCGCAATAATAAAGGATCGGCAGCTATGATGGATATTTCCAAGCGCATGAAGCTAGGAGGAGACTATTGACTTTTGGCTCGTTTCTTTTGCGGGCCACCCAACGCCGCCCTCCGTTAGGCGCCGTTTCCCCTAAGTTTACCTTGGATGAGAAATTAAGTGGCGTTGACAAGCTCAGCTAAGGTTGAAAAATGCCCAATAGCCTCATAAAAATAGTTATCGGATCAGAGACTTCCGTTATCCCGCCGTGTCTTGACGTCAAACATGTCCTGACTAAAGTTGTTTGGTGAAGCATGGGAGCTACGGTCCGTTATGTTCCGGAAATACGATAAGATCCTCGTACTGAGCGACGCGCTGAGGTTGAGGTTTTCTTTTTTCTTATCGCGAAAATACAGAGGCCTTACTGAAGTTGGCTAGTCCAGGCCAACAAGGCATTTTCTCACCTGAGATATCCTGCCAATGCAGGGGACAACCAACAACAACACATAACTGTAGCAACACAGCATGGAACTCCAAGTGACACCAGCGATTGCGGCGCGTTACTGAGGTGGAATGAAATTGACAGCAGGAGAGTAAAATCACTCGAGCTTACTCGAAGTGGGCCCATCTGTATCTTACTCATCTTTGGTTAACCGTTAGACAAGTTCTCTGACCAATGAATCAATCGGCACTGGTCTTTCGTCCTCAGTAACTGACATAATTTTTGTATGGGAAATTAATCGCCGCATATCGGTCTCCCTCATATGTCGACTTCTATAGCCGTTTTGTAGCCTCAGTTTGTGAAGTATTAAATGGATGTCAAAGGCGAATTCGACGCTTTAGGGTATGGCGAGCTCGTGGCGATCAGCGGCCCAATTGTCTCCTGGCGCTACTGCAGGGGCACTAAAGCTTAGCGCATACCCCATTAAACAAACGCTGAGAAATGATAGTCGTGTCTTTTTAAGTATTGCGAAATGAAGAGTAAATCTTAGTGTGATACATACGTGATGGTACAGGTTTATGAATGTAGAACCAGCTATTGATTAAACAATAGAGCGTAACATCAATCAATAGGTAGTCTTGTTTCTTACTGAACTCCGTGACAACCAACGTGACGCGAAATTAGGAGAAAAGATCCCCCAACTCCACCACTTCTTCGTCACATGCTTCCTTCTTTATCTTTCTCATCATACGCTTCTCTTCTTTCAACTTCTCACCCTCTGGCGTCTCTGGGTTGGCATGGATGTATCGTTGAGCTGAAAGGGTCTCGCCAGTATGTAGTACCATCCCATCTACACAGCCAATAAAACAATCAAGATCATCTTGGCTCCGAAAAGCCACTAACCCCATCTCACTGGACATAAGCGCAGTACCTATGGGATGAAAATCGAGAAATTGCCGCGCAAGCTTAAATCTTGAAGAAAGTCTGAGCGGGAGTATTCCTTCAGTTCTGACTGTTGCAGTGAAACATTGGGATGCATCATAGAAAGACCCAATTCTGCCTGAACAAGATATTCTGAAGCATTTGTGCTCGAATCGGAGCATTTCGTGGTTCTTCTCGTCAAGGAGAGCATGCGCCAGTGCAAAGGTTGTAACGACATCATCGCCAGCATTATCAGCTGAAGCCCGCCCTGGCTTGACATCTTGCCAGAAGTAGCCAAAGCATTTTATCAGAGTAAACAGACTTGGGGAACAGACAGTAGACGAGGAGACGATGTCTACCACGATGTCGCGAAGATCTATCCAGGCTGAGAAAAAAGGTATGGCAGCTGGAAAGTTTATCGAAAGGTAAGTCCACTCCGCTTCCATCCCGAAGCCGATGAGTACCAGATGCTTGTCCTTGGGTAGATCCTGGAGGAACTCTACGATTGAAGGCTCCAGATCCTCAATATAGAGGGACTTTTCCACGCCAAAGCGATGGGCGCGACGAGTAGGCATTCCTTTGAGATAACCGACACGACCACCAACGCGACGACCGACGCGAAGGACATCATCTCCAAGCTCCTTGCTCGTGTTGACATTCAAAGTAAGTCCTTCCATGCAATTATCTTCGAAGAAATAACGAAGTCGTCGCCTTGGTTTAATCAATCCAGGTTCCCGCCCTGGGCATGCAGGATGTCTAGACTTTAGTGTCTTGGTGAACGCCAATCCGACTTGGTGGAGAACGCGGTCTCTTTCACTTGTGATTGCAACATGTTCTGTATCGAGTGCGAGAAGATATGAGTTTTCGAAAATTTGGCGAAACCCCTTCAGTGGTGTGATTCTTTTCTTGAAGAGATCTCGCGTCGCGGGATCGCGCTCGAATTGCTGATAACGCACCATGCTGGCCAAATATTTAAGAAGAAGGAAGAAGAATTTTAGAAATCCGGGACGATGCCAGTTATATAATTTTATTTATTAACTTTATGCTTGTGAACTCTATGAGAACAGCCGAGAAGTAGTAAGATATATTTGCGAGTTTGAGTGACGCGTTACAAAGCCTGTAGCGAGACGAATGGCGGCAGTCTTATGATAACAAACCCGTATATTAACTACTGCCTGTTGAAGAATTATTCGAACTCATGAACGGCAAAAATCGAAGAGCAGCCTAGTGGGTGAAGACTTTTAGGTGCGGAATGAGAGAAGGTTTATAGGTTCTAGGACGTATACCACTAGACTACTCTTCAACACAAGTCATAGAGTGGTTTTGGTATATAAGGCATCACCTTTGTGAGATTCATCGACATAACAGGAGCTTGCTGAGAAAGTGTAAAGAACACATGGACTCAGAAAGAATGTCAAAGTTGCCGCTATTGAGCCTCAGCTAGGCATGAACCAATAGCAAAGCGCGGATTGTAAGCCAAAATTAGCGAGATCCTCCTCCCATCCACAAATCTCACGCCCTTTGCGCCTTGCAAACGACATAGTGGGGACCATCCGCCATAAGCTCAGCCTTATATAAGTCGCCAATCACCAAATACACTTTCATCTCACCAAACTCAAATCACCAAGTTCTCTCTCTGTTCTTTCGGGCAGAAGTCTTAACTACAAATAACACGTCTCAACCACTTAGATCCCCAACTCCGAAACCATGTCTCAAACAACCTCCGTCCCCGAAATCCTCTCCTCATTCACCGAAAAATGGTCCCCACGTCTCATCGCATCAGTCAACGACCATCACGTCAAAGTCGCCAAGATCGACGGTTCATTTATCTGGCATGCTCATCCCGACTCTGAAGAGCTCTTTTATCTACTCTCTGGAAAATTGACGATGGAGATCCAAGGCGAAGAGCCTGTTGTTATGAAGGAGGGGGATATGTATGTCGTGCCAAAGGGAGTCACGCATAAGCCTGTGGCGGAGAGTGCTGTTATTATGATGGTTGAGAAGGAGGGGACTGTCAATACGGGAGATCAAACAGATTCTGAGAGGACGAAGCAAGCTAAGGATGTGAGGGGGGATTCATGAGAAACCTTGAGCCCTGGTGCTGACCGAGAATCCATATCAGACAAGAGGCGATAGAAATTCATTGCATAATGATGAGAAATAAAGTTATACCCACTTCAATCTTCCCTCACGTTCAGGCAACGCATCTGTGCTATGTCCCGGGCAAAGCAAGGTTTTCTTCTTAGCATCGTGTATGCCCTGAAGCGAATCAGGAATCTTTTTGAACATCAAGTTGTGACCCTCACATAGCTTGAAGGAATACTGATACATCTTCTCTGAGGTCAGGTGCCTCACCATATTTTGCATGCGTAGCCAGCAAGTATCGCAGAGGAGAGCTTCTCTGATGGAATCGAAGTGCCCACTGTCCATCGCATCGTCGACAAGAGCTGGCTGATGCTTAGCCAGAGCTGCAGCAATGTCCCAGTTGTTTTGCCACACTGCTTCTCGGAAACAATCCTCATGGGCATGCACTATATGCTCAGGAGCGGGCAGCGAATATCCACGGAATAAGGTCTCTACAATGTAAGTCGCCATGTAGGATTTCCATAGAGTAGGTATGACGTAAAGGCGAAATATCGTTGTTATGGTTTCTCCATGGAGTTTGATCAGGGCGCCAGATAAAGCATATTGCTCAACTTCCTCCTTCCTTGGAGGTAGTTGACCCAGGAACCCATCCTCCAAGAGGCTCAGAAAGCAGATGGTATATTTTGTGGGAGGTAATATATAAGGTGATCTACGAGCATATAGACCGTCTCGCGCAAAGGTTAGCGTCGGTTCATATTCCATAAATCTGGCGACAGGGTCTGAGAGGGCTCTAAACCTCGCTGAGGAGCCCTCGCCAAGAAGAATACTTATGTTGAGAAGACCGCAACTTGCCACGAGCCATTGTATCAGAACATCAATTAAAAGCATGCCGTGGGTATTTTTGGCTTCGGTCAACGCACTTGCGTTGATAAGACACCGATGCTCCAATTCACTGATGGTGGATATACTGGCTTTGGCCTTCATCCTTTCCACGAAGATAGCGAAAGCCTGTAGATGCGGCTCGAATTCTGGTAGATAGCCTGCTTCTAGCACGTGGCATATATCGCGCCTGGACTCGAGGGGAGATGAATCTGCGCAATCACAGGAAGATCGTATCATATGTCCTCTCAAGGCTGGGAAGTATGGAATTCCACGGACGATTGCTCTTCTGAACTCCTCCACGAGCCGTCCATGGTCCAGGCCCGAAGGTGCCAAGCTCGCACAGTCATTTCCACAGGCCATGTAATTTTTGTTTGCTGTGAGAATGCAAACAAGCTTATTAAGCTCATCTGAAAACGCATATAATTCTATTGCCAATTGAAAGGATCGACATGCGAGCGCCCCGTAGTCGTTGAACTCTGCGTAGATAAAGGCAAGGAGTAGGTGGGATAATTCTGGCACGTCAAATGAAGCCGTCTTGATGCCATGTATATTACTGCCCAGTTGGGCACGCAGAATATCGCTAAAGCATTTTGATCTCGAATCGTCATGGTTTGGAAACCCCTTCAAGGCTTCGTTCTTCCATTCCGTACTATGCCAAGGCTCGCCTTGCGAGTGCTGAGCGGGCTTCTGAACCAATTGACCGAAAAGTCTCCAGACTTCCGTCTCCTTTTTGTTGATGTATTTGGTATGCTTGAACCAGTTCGTCGAAGCATATTCGAGAAACGGATAGTCTGCGGTCCCTTGGGCCTTACTGGTAACTGGCATGAGAGAACTCAGCGAAAAATCAGTCCGTGTTGATGCCTTAGTTGGGTTTGACGTCTTGACAAATTGGCAAGCGAGGCGACCAACGCGTGTTCCAACACCACCCTGAATGGCGGACTGTATCGTCTGCTCGGCTATTCCACTTGGGTCGATCTTCATGGTGGATGGGGTCTGCGGTTCCCTTTTCCTCTCTGCGAGCGTCGTTTGGAAGTTGTCGAGATTGACATAGGTAATGCAAACCTCGCCAGCAAGCTTATCGCACTGGTCGGGGTCAATGTGGAGGGCCCCATGTTCACCTGAATCAGAGGCCAAAAGGAACTCTTGAATGGAATGATGGCTGAACCGAACTGTGTTGTCTGTTTCCTCCACATAAATCAAGTTCTCACACCAAGCAGGTAATCGTTCTATCCCGCTGATAAGATCCTCCTGTCGCAGAGTGTGTTGGCCAGGCATGATAGATAGTGCTTCGCGGAGTTGTGACAAGGTCAAGGGTTGTGATGTTGCATTTGTCCACATGAAGGATTTCTTGGCAATTCCCTGATTGCGCTTTTGAATAATGCGGCTAAGCGCACGGTCAAAAGTCGCGGGAAGGTCACCCGGGATATTTTGAAGTGCTTGCCGAATTTCATTGTCAGTCTTCCCAGAGCATATATCCTCAATAGCGAAAAAGGCCCATAAGAACCTAAGAGCAAAGTAACGTCGTTAGCGCTGTCACATTCGAGTGGGCTGGAAGCTGCTCACATTCCCTGCTCCTTGGAAGCAATTGTTGTCAGAATCTCTTTCAAAAGCCTGGGGTCACTAACAACCAGTTCGCCAGTTGACAATTTGTCACTAATAATGTCGTCAACATATGAATCGATGTCGACGCTAGTACTTTCTAGACCTGTGACCAGTCGTTGCGACTCGGGGAAAATGCTTTTGATTGCGTTGGTGCATGTCTCTCGAGAGGCGAAAACAACGCTTATGTTGGGCGTTGTATCACTCCTTGAAATAATCCCTTGGAAGAACTTTAGCAGTTTGGACTGTTGATCAGTGCTACACTCATCCAAGCCATCAATGACTATAAACCATTGTTTGATAACTTTAGCTGCAGATAAATAGAGATCTGAAAGAAAGTCGAAGGAGAACAGAGCCGACCTAGCTTGCGAGAGCTGTTCGTCAAGTGCAGAAACGACTTTGGGTCAAGAGTGTCCATGTCGATGGCTGATACTAACTGTTGAATGCAGGAACGTATGATTGTCTCAGCGTTGAGGCTAAGCGGATCATCAAATCGGACAAAGAAGAACGACACAAATTGTTGAGGTGACCGGATCTGCGACAGTTTCTCAACGATCGAGGACCTGGGGTCGGTAATGGTAAGTTTTGTGGGTTTGAGCACCTGAAGGGTAACTACTCACGACAAGACTGTTTTACCAGACCCAACTTGAGACAGTAGTCAGCTACAGTCTTTCGCTCTTGTGCGTAGCAGATGACTCACTTTTGCCAGTGATATGAAGAACGGGAGGCCCATTGATTTTGACCCATTGTTGGAATTCCGGAGTGTCAAAGACCCATTTGGCCGTGCCTACGTGGCGCTTGTTTCGTGTGCTGTTGAAAGCCGAAGTGAAGTTGAATGACGACAAGTCCTCAAGAAGGCGACGACGTTTATGTTCTGCGACTGCGAGTTAGTTTGGCTCTCGAAAAAGACCATTCATGCCCAACCTAATGCCTCTCGTCTTCGCTGCGCTTGAAAGATTTCCACTTCGGCAGCCCAAGCTCTGAAGCGTTTCCGATGGTCGGTAGCCTCTTTTCGCTCTGTCGTCTGTAGTTGCTGTTCCTCGCGGTCACACTGAGCCTTGACCAATTGAATATCGCCCTGTACCTCCTCTGCTTTCGCTCTGATGTCTTCCACGTAGGTTCGAAGTTCAGACTGAAAGGACTGTGTAATTGCCTTGAGAATCTGATTCTTCACTAGGCGATAAATTAGCGCACCCTTCCCTTCGGTCAACTACTTCGCTATACTCACAAGGCCGCCGGACAGCCAAGACGATTTGCTGGCAACAGGTAACGACTGCCGTCTGAAACTGGCAGACTGAACCTTTGAGACGCGAGGATTCATTGAAAACCACTTGATACTCGGCGAAGCGGGTGCATAGTGAACCGAAGCCGTGGAGAAGCTCAACAAACGATTGGAAGTAGGACGCGAAGTTGGCAAGAAACTATGACGATAATATTGTCAGTCAGCGGTACGTAGACGTCGTATCCTTCCTACCATAAATGTAAGTTTGATTGAGCCCCAGATGAGCGCGGTGATATCAGGATTCGATTGGATGTAAGTGTCGACTATGGGCGTGAACTGCTCAATCGTCTGCAAGAATGAAGCCAGTCTTGAGGCAACACTCTTCCCCCGCCTGTTCTTATCAAGAAGATCCAACTCGGCTGTGAAAGTGATAATGCTTTGCGAGTCGTGCGACGTCGTTTTGAGCTGCTGCAGCCTTTTGCGGTCTTCATCGGTCAAAATGGCTTGGAACCCCGCGATAGTTCTCTCAAGCTCCCTGACAGGTGCGGCTGAAATATCGTGTCCAGCGCGAGGTCGAGAAGCGGCAACAATTTGTGTGTCCGCGGGCCGGGAAAGTTCCATGGTCTCGATGTCGCGTGCGAAGCACCTGAGTTTCCGTTGATGCAAGGAAAGGATTGAGCAAGTAGGAGGTCTGCCCTCACAGCCTGATCAGAGAGAGGCCTCACGTGCAGTCTGCGGCAGCCACCAACGTCGCGCTTGCATCCGGGGTATGATTGGGCACTTCAGCGGGAAGGCGTTTTCAAGACTCAGCCACCACCAGTTTTGTGCCTCAGCTGAAGCCACTGAAATGCGGCTTGACTCAACGGCTCGTCTTTTCCTCCGAGAAAAAAAAGAAAGGAATGTTTTTGCTATGTTTATATTGTGCCTGCTGTGTAGGCTACTGCATGTATTACACAGGAAGCAAATTTTGTAACATGAAAGAGCAAGAACCTTTCTCACTGGTCTATGCCCTGATCAGCATTGCGGCGTCGATGGAGACAAACTTGTCAAAACCATTGTTTTCCAACTAAGACCGAAATCTATATAACATTCAAAGCGAACTTTACAAGAATCAGACACAGAATCTGCGCCGCGAATGTGCCCTACCATCCATGTTTATCATCCAGTGGTGAGTCGACCATTTCGTGAATCAATGTACCACCTAAAAACTTATCGTTCATATCCTCAGCGTAGGCTTGTTGAGCTTCGAGTCGTGCCCGCACATCAAGCAACTCTGGATTGCGCTCGAGACATTTATAAAAGGCATCAGCAGCATCTGAATGCTGGCCATTGCAATTGTCATACTGCAGCTGGTGTTGGAGAAAACGACGTTTGTTCAAGATAAGGAAAGACGTACCAACACGCCGAGGTTATACCAAGGCTCCCAGATATGAGCATTTAGCTCAACGGCTTTGGTCAGGGCGTCGAGGCAATCTCTACTTTGACCTATATTGAAATATAGAATCCCAAGTGTGATCCAGAACGATGGACATCGGCTCTCCAGATATATCGCGGCTTGTAGGCATTGGTAGGCCCTTTCGTAGTCTTCTGCTTTCATACACGCTCGACTTAGCAGGTACCAGTTCTCGGGGATCGAGCTATCTAAAAAGTCTTAGAACGTCGGGCTGTAACAAGTATATCGGGTCTTATCACCTGATTCAACGGCAACTTCTAGATGATTCCTTGCAATGTCAATTTGATCGACAGATACAGTTTCCCCTATTGAAAGAAGCATTTCAAGGCCGACATATGCGTTTGCCATAGCGTGGTTAGTATCTTCACTCAGTCGCCGATAGGCTTCCTCTATATCTTGTATAGGCTCGGCAGGTTGCAAGAGCTTAACCCTGAGAAAAGTTCCTATTTGCTCATCCATAGCTATGGGAGGTAGCTGGGGCCCGAAACTTCCCTTGGTGTTGGTTCGACTTGTGAATCGCTTAACGGGATGGTGCGAGTAGGGAGCCTCATTGTATAAGCCGATTACTGGCGTCGTTGTGAAAGCTGTCTTTGTACGCCGGGAACAAATATTGCTGTCCAATTCTCTGATCAGTCGACGGCCTATAAATGCGAACTTCATAGATTATGTCGCTCACCAGACTTGACGGTCTTCGAACTCGAGGACTTCATCTTGAAGCATCCCGGCACACTTTGTGTTCAGGCATCTCTTGGAAGAGTGGGAACCCTTGAGTATTACCGCCTGTTCGATATGAAAGCCTGGCTTTATCATGGCTTCCCACGTCTCTTGGTCGATTTCCTTGCCCGTCTTCGCTTGCGTCACCGCGAAGAGATTCTGTGTGATGTAGTTCGCTCCGGGTCTTTTGTTTGCATACACAACAAACAAGAGCATTTCTCTAAAGGACTTTGACTATCAATCACTGATTCTCAGTTGTTGAGACCAGTTTAACTTACTTCCCAGGTCCTACATGCCTGTAGTGGCAGGGCCCAGCTCTCTCCATGGACATCGTCTAGCCGGACAATGTCGAGTGTGAGATGAAGTGGTATTGCTTCAATGGCGCGTATCATACGTTTCACTTGCCCACGTATATCAAGTAGCATGCGCCTGGATTCTTGTTAGCATAGGTTGGTTTCGTATTCCTGTCACTGGGACCCCACGTGTTACGGCTTATCGCTTGCAGCATTTCTTTCGAGCAGCTTGCAAGACTACGAGTCAGTTAGCCTAAAAGAAAAACTCTGTAAGAGGGATATGTACAAGATGAAAAGTTTCTTTATGTCTTGCATAAGATGAAACAAGTTTTGAACTTGCCGGGAAATGAAGATGGCCTGACGACGGACAACAGTCGTGCCTTGTTCAGATTTCAGCGTCATATGACGCATGTTTTGTTCAATAGAGTTCAAGCTTTGGTTGATCTCATCTGCCTGCTTCGAATGAATTTCCGCCTGAACACTGGCCTGTAATGCCAAAGCGTTGATTGTACTCTGGGTTCTGGATGTAATACTCAGGATATTGGTGGCTTGTCCCGCTATAGCATTTGTATGCTTTTCGATCGCCAACGTCTGATGAGTCTCGCTAACCTTCATTTGTAGTACAAGTCGCTGGATCCGAGCTCTGTCTCCAAGTCAGTCGTTCGGGAGATAGTCTGAAATTGCTTGGGAAGCTCACTGTTGCTGAATACTCAACAGTGTGTTGATAGCGGCCATCTGGGACAGAAGAATCTTTCTGAGTCCCTCGACATCGGTTTGATCAATCAAAGACCAGTGAAGTCTTGTACCGATACTAACAAGACTTCTAGTTGTTCTGAAGTGACCCAAACTACTTTCTTTGCTTCTCATCTTGTCAGCCATGGACTGTAAAGGTTGCGCACAACAGATGACGATGGCTCTGATCTGCTCCAAAGTTTCGCGCTCGGCGTCACCCTCTGGCTCCAGGGACAAGACACGCTGCAAAGTACCCCGCAGTAGATCTAGTTCGGTACGGAGTTGCTGGAATTGAGTAGGTGCGTCTTTGTAATTTCGCAGCTCAATGGCGATGCGCTCGAAGAGGCCCAGTACGGCAATGACGTCGCCAACACCGTATCCGAGCGACATGTTTGTCACTGGCACTTTGCGAATGAAATTGATAGAGGAAGTTCTCCTCGACGAGAGGGAATCAGACAGACATTATATGTAGCACGGCTGGTTACATCCTCGTTATTTGAAACTTGCGTAACAAGGGCCATTGCATCAACGGAATGCAGGCGGAGATTGACGGAACGGGACTTGATATTGTCGCGTGCTGAGAATGAAGTCATGACAGAGTCTTGGATGGAGAGAGGTGCTCCATTTCGCAGTCAGGAAAGAAATAATGCAAGATGCTGATATCCTCCGCTTAATTTAATATTTAGTTGTTGATCATATATCTGTAACGCATTTATCCTGGCTCGCGCTAAGAATCCTAGAGTGGTAGGCGGTAGCGGATCTATTGAAAGAACGTAGTCAGATGAGTCAAGCGGCGTGGCTGAGCAGCCATGATCAACACGCTATTAAAAAGAGAGGGACCACCCGTAAGCAGAATGAACCTCTCAAAATTGAAAACAACTCATCTCAGCAATACAAGCTATCGAAATCTGACCATGGAGGGATTTGAAGGTATCTCCGACGAGCTTAAGGCTCTATTGTCGCAGCATTTTCAAGTGGTCGCCACTCACTCTCAGCGTCAAGACCAATGGTACAAACGCTCTTATCAGTCCTTCACGGCAGAACATGGCAACAACTGTGAACCCCTCATTATCGTGCCACGCGAGTCCCGGGAAGAATGGGCTCCCCATGTCCGCCGTTTCGCCAAAACACTGGCCGCTAAAGTGGTAGCTGCGGGCGAAGCTCAGGCTTCTCGGCCGAGAGATATTACCTCAGACTCGAAGCTTTTCTCAGATACAGTTCTCGACGCGATTCATACCGTACCGCTCAGTCGAGCTGTAAAGGGGAGAGAACAGCTGCGACCAGTTGCGATGCAGATCACGCGATGGACATCAACGAACTCATATGTATTCAGCGGCACTGAACGAATCACGGGCATCAAGGGACTCATCGCAATCGGAGAGGTGGATGTACTGTTACGATTGGCAACGCTGCCGCAAACAAATCCACCTAAAGAACGTGAGATAGATCCATCGCGCTGGAGACATCTGAACAGAGACTGGCAAGATGTTATCGATGCTATCCTTTCCATTCTGTGGTTTCTCGGAGCCATGGAATCCTTTCGTGAAGACTTCGTCTCTGAAGATGGTTATAAGTACTGGGTCCCTATAGCATTCCACAGCTACCTTTCGCGCTTTCAGTCCTACATCGAAGCCCATGACGGCAAATTACCAAGCACGAATGAGGCAATCCAGAAAGAGATATCTCAATGCATGAAAGCCTTAGTTGCGACGCAGGTATTCTCTTCCAAGGCTGCTTTCGACCCCATCCACTGGGAAGACCGCATCATGGATAGTTTCTTGTACATTCTGGGATTTGAGGCCTGGAATCGAAGCAGAGAAGGGGCTGGCTATCTGAACTGCGATCTGAATGTCACCAAGACTTCCAAGTCGCTTCGCAGTATCAATCTTGGGGATGGTGATAACAATGTTGTGGAGGAGATGGCTGATGTCAAAAAGGGGGCAGGCGCAAAGCCAAGAGACACCCTCAAGCTGAGAGAACCAAAGAAGGAGATGGCTCCTGAGGTGGATGAGGATGAGGAACAGGAAATGGAGAAGTTGGCCGTCCTAGAGACTAACGAAAAGGACTATGGACGGAAGAGAAGTATGAAGTACTTCACGAAGCATAAAGACAGGTCCATAGGATAATGCAGTCAAACAACACTCTGCGATGTTCCATATTACATCACTGGTAACTCTCAACTAACCATTGATCTCTTACTCTCTGGTGCACCCACTGCTGTGGTGAATGCTGGCCTCAACCTCCTCCAGCCAGACCCGGATGTATCGTAACTCGTTATCTACCAGTCTACAGGAAACCTAATTATCCGAAATACAACTATTCTCACTCAACTGGGAGTCTTGAACAAGTTCGCTAGAGAATTGGTCTTTCATGATGATCTAAAAGGCAGGATCGATCAAATCTCTGTTCGGGTATGGGATATCGGCCAAGGGATATCGGCCTGCCTTCTGAAGAGGTCAAACTCGCTGGATTAGCAAGCATTGGATCGGAGAACAAGGCTTTGAAACTCAGCATTAGCTGTGTACTTAGTCAGGACAGCTCTGGAATACTTTTCGTTTTCGTCCCAGAGAAGATCGAGAATATTGATCAGATTACTGAACACCTTGCTGGTGACTAGAACGAAGTGCGATCTTTTGGTATACTGTTGACCTCTATAGGCACAGGACAACAGAAGCAAGACCACCACAATGCCTAGCTCTCAAGTTGTATTTACAATCCGGGAAGCATCACGAGCTAGTAGTCTTTACGACCTCTCATCCGTCTTCATCGCTGTCAACCTACAAGATTGGAAAGAGTATCTGCCATTCAGTTTTGGGAATATCGAAAGCAAGACCAAATCATCGTCCTACAACCACCGAAGAAAAACAGAACTGTACGCCTAGAGACATCCTTTTCCATTCTTATCGACGCTAGCTCAACCAGATTTTCGGGCTCTCAAAACCCCAATGTGAAAGGCAACAAGAAGTCCCTAGATGTGTCATTCTCGGCTGAGCCCCTTGGATCCTCAAAAGACTACGAGTTCCAATTACTATCAAGATCCAACACATATAGTTATTACCAATTACGCAGCCCAAAGTGTTAGGCCGGAAACTACACGAGTTGTGTACGTACAGGCACAGCGGATCATCGCACCTTGAAAAAGCCAGTCTAAAGCCCCGAAGATGTAAAGACGCCCTCGGGGTCCAACGCCCTCTGCACCTCGATCAATCTCCTATGGTTTTCCTCACCGTAGCTCGCGAAAACGTCTTGTCCCTGGTTCGCATAATTAATGTAGATGAATGGATGGAAGGCGCCGAGGCTCTTGGCAGTCTTTTGAAAATCTGCAGTAAAGTCATTTGCCAATGCATACGCGGCATTATCCATTGCGCTGTCGGTCCAGCTCAAGGAGAATAGATTGACTAATTTATCGTCAGTTCATTTTCATATCATCACAAGGTGATGGTCTGGAATAGACCAAGGTTGGGGGGTAATGGCTTACTGATCAGATGTCCCTCGACGTCAAGACCGAGAGCGTTGCCACCTCTTGCCTTGGACATTGCCATTGTCGCGGCAGGTATAGAATATGTGATGATCTGTGGATTCAAACTAGTCAAGCCTCTTCCCTCCACAAGACTCTTGACGATATCAAGGCCCTTCTTGCTCAAGTCTATAGATGGATAGTGCGTCATAGTGCTGAAGAAATTTCTGTTGTTTTGTCTTTAGTCGTCCGAAACAACAAAACAATGGAGCTTTCTTACCTTGTTGTCCCCAATCTTTGTTGCGAACTCGTGCTATTGGCAATACTGATGATGCCCCCGGTGAGATTTCCCAATGCCGGGATGCTGTTCAGGCTATCAAATACTGGGGGGTACAGCATTGGCTCCCCGTATCTTTGGGTAGTTGAGATACACCAGCCACTCTGTGCAGTGTAGGTATACCGGTACTCGAGACCTACCGCGGTGTCCTCAGAGTCCTGGACTGCAAAGACTCTCTCCGTCTCTTCAAGTACTCGACCCGTCTGGTCATCGCTAAAGGTACGCGAACCGGTATACACAGGACTCTGGGGAAACACGGTGATGTTGAACGATGTTACGATTCCGTAATTATTACCGCCGCCTCGAAGAGCATAGTATAAATCCGGATGCAAATCTTGGGATGCCGTCACAATCGTGGCATTTGGTAGAACAACCTTTCTGGGGGTCAGCGCTTCCATATCACGACAAGCAAAGCAACAGATTCTCTCACCTCGTACTCAAGGACATGATCCAGTGCCCACCCATACCTTCCAGCGAGGACTGAGGAACCTCCACCAAGAGTGAAGCCCCCAATGCCAACTTGCCCAACTCTTCCACCAATGTATGCCAAACCATACGGATCAAGAGCAGCAAAGACCTGGCGGCTGAGGGACCCGCCGCCCACGCGAGCTGTGGTTGCGTCATCTGAGACGATGGTACTGTTGATCAAGCCAAGGTCGATGGTAACACCACCGACGGAGACTGAGTCGTCCGGAAATCGCGAGTGGCCGCCGCATTTAACCGCGAATTTACACCAGTTGTGCACAAGGACCTGCAAGACTCTGGAGACCTCGGTGGCAGATGCAGGCTGGACGCGACAGGTATAGGCTGTCTCTAATTGTTTCTGGTCCCAGATTGTGAAGTCGGGATCATCGTCGTGATAATGGAATCTGCCTGGGAATTCGGAGGCTAAAGTCGCACACTACTCCGGTTAGTTGGAAGATCTGTACATGATGCAATGCGTACGGCTTTTTGGCAGTTTATTCCATCTCGCTGGAGAGGCGATCTGCTATTCTTAAACCTCGTGTCAACGGCATTCGCCGATGGGAACAATTTGCCGACTAGGTATAGAACTGCAAACTTCATTTTACTTCTGCTGTCAGTGATAAGCTTCTGAGAACCACATTCCACGATACTGTAATAGGGTTGAGGGGTTAAAAAGAGGCTTTAGCCTTAAGGCCATAAAGGTAAAGAATACTAAAAAAATATATATAGGTAAAATACTTATTGCCCTTACTATTACCTAGAATCTTACTTTTAGCTAAAAAGCTAGATATCTTAATAATTAACTCTAAAGGTATATAAATAAGTAGCTATTACTTATCTATAAGGATAATTAGGCTTAAAGTATATAAAATACCTAAAGGTAAGCTACTTAATATAAATAAGCTTATTAATTTAAGATAATACTTTTAAGATAACTTTAACTATAATTAAACTAATATAATAGATAATTAATAAGTGGCCTATAATATCTCCTTACTTCTTAATATATTTTATATCTTATAATATTATAAACCTGCCTTAAAGGCTATAGTAATAGCTTAATGGCTAAAATAGCTATAAAAGGCTTTATAAAGAGATTTAAAAAGGTAATATAAAAGATATTACTTTTATAAGCCTTATTTACTTTATATTTAATGCCTATAAGTAATATTATAATAATCTATAATACTAAAAGGATATTTTTTAATATAAATTAAAGAAACTACTAAATAATAAAATAGCTATAATTAATAAAGTGCTAGATAATCTAGCCTAAATATATATTATAGTAAATTTATAGAAGAAAATAAATACCTATTATCTATAATAACTATACTATTTAAAGAGTTATAAGAGGAAAAGTTAAATAGGCTAGTAGTATTAGGCAGAAAAGCTTATCTATTAGAGATTTAGTTATAATTAGGATTAAGTTTTTAGTTAAATAGAGCTTTATTGAATAAGTTATAAATGTTTTGAATATAAAGCATTTTACGATATAATATTCTAGTTCATGTTTTATATGTATTATGTCTTCATACAGTCAATGGTCAACCTTTGCCGCGCGTTCAGGATCGCCTGCCAAGAGTCCTTACTGAGGAGATTGTCACCGTCGTGGACTTTTCCAAGAGTGATTACTACGCTGAGCCTTTGCCGTAACTTTAAACTAGTGAGCCAAGGCGCGTTTAGCGTTGGAACTAATGCAAGCTGGTGACAGGTGCATGGATCTCTTTATCAGCCTGAATTCTCTCAACCTAGTCACTCTGTCATCCTTCTGCATATAATCGCACACTTACTTCGACTTTGACGCAACCTTACCCAGTACTACTCCATATCCCTCAGCCATTCCCATCAATTATGTCTGAACCCACCAGCCTTGATTACCAGCTGCTCCTGCAATCCGGTGTCATCGGCGATAAGGATAATTGGTCCGGTATAGCCGATTCGGTGAAACGGAAAAAGATTCAAAATCGCATCAATCAGCGGTCCCACCGTAAGCTCGTCGTCATCTACAAACGGTCCTGTGAGAGATCCAGCTGCGTTAACATTTGCCCCGTAGGTGCTCGTCAACGGCAGAAGCCGTCGCCTTCCGCTCTCGACCCCTCGACAGCCGTGTCCACGCCCGCCCACCTCAATGCAGCATCCGTCCCGGCCTTGATCAGCGCTGTCCTGAATCAAGAAATAGACCTCAAGATGCTCATAGACAAAGTCAGCATACTTCATTTGCATTCGTGGGACAATCAGGCCATAATTCGTGTATTCGAGACGATTGTGAGCCACGACAGAAGAACTGGGATGGTCAGGTTCAATATGCTCTCCAGCCTATCTCAGTTCAATTTTTCTCGTGCGTTAATGCTGAATGCAGATGTTTTTGGCCTTTCTGCTGATCACATGCACGATGATGCCTGCTCATTATTCGTCGTTGCTGGGCCTTGGCCCGATAGCATAAATCTCAACACGGAGACTTTGCCTCACGGTCTTCGGCCGACCCGTCTTCAATATCGCACAGAGCACCATCCTTGGATAGATCTACTCCCCGTAGCTCAGCTCCGCAAAAACATACTCGAGCGAAGCGTTGACTCGTATGACGAGGAGGGTCTATGTCGTGCCTTTACGGGGCGTGGTCACGGTCAAGGCCCTGGGGTGATCGTCTGGCGCGAACCGTGGGACCCTAGCGGATGGGAAGTTACGGCAGATTTTGCTAGATCATGGGGCTGGGTCATTTCAGGCTGCTTCGACCTCTTCCGGTCTACCAATATGTGGCGCTCTCAAAGAGGCGAGCGTCCTCTGTTTAGGCCACAATGATGGCAAAGCTTCGTAAGCCCACAGATAGGTTTTGCTTGTATTGTCATGCCTAAAATTAAGAAAACTCAACTCAGATCTTAAAAAACCGTCAAAATAACAAAGTGAGGTATGATTGTCAATGGGCCGCTATGAGTCTAATGACCCACCAAGTCTTGCATATTGGCAGCGAACCTCTCCCCAACCGGCTTAGTACCGTTTACAATCTCCCGCACTGCCTTTTCCTCTTCTTCTGTCAAGACGACGGCCCGAGATGCCAAGTTTTCTTCCAAACGCGAAACTTTCGTCGTGCCTGGGATGCTGATAAGCCCCTGCGCTGCTACCCATGCCAGTGCAATCTGCGCAACTGTGCAGCCCTTCTGTGTAGCTAGGTTCTTCATCTTATTCACAATTGCCTTATTATGATAAAAGTTCTCGCCTTGAAACTTTGGGACTGTTATTATGAACGTTAGCCTCCTGTCTGATGATGCTTCAGCTCGCTTGTAAATGAGGTAGCCTACCGGTGCGGCGGAAATCATTGGGGGCGAAGTCGTCGGGAGACTTATAATCAAACTCGTCTACAAGCCAGCCGTGCCCTAAAGGACTGAATGCTACAAAGGCTATCCCCAACTCTTTAGCTGTCTCGATAAGACCGTTTGTTTCGTGTATCGTTTCGAAGGCAGAGTACTCGGCTTGGACGGCATCAATCTTGGCGACTTGAGTGTATCAGTACTATTAACCTTTGCTGGAACTGCACCATGTCTACGCACCTGAATGAGCTTTGCGTAAGGTCGCCGCAGAACATTCGGATAGGCCAATGTACTTGGTCTTTCCAGAAAGGCGCAGTTCATCGAGAGCACCAATGGACTCCTCGAGTGGCGTATCTCGAAATTGTTAGCGCCGATGAAAATAAGCATAGATACAGTGTTTCAACGTACTGGGGTCAATTCTGTGCAGATAGTACAGATCCGGAGTGAAACCAAGCCTCTCGATTGTCCCTTCAATGTATTCCTTGATATGAGCTGCCGAGTTGGTCACGGTTCGCTGAGGTGAGAACACGTCAAATCCGCATTTCGAGGCGACTACACCGCAACTTCTCGTCAGCAACCACGCTTAATACAGTACTAGGACACTATTATGCTCACCAAAGAGTTTTTCGCGAACGTTGTGCTTCTTGATGAAGTCACCAAGCAACTTTTCATTTGCGCCGTTCTTGTAAGCAACCTGCGGCCCATAGCCATCAGCAACAATACCTTCACCAGCCGTCATTCAGTAATATACATACAGCAGTATCCCAGAACGTACAGCCAACCTCCACTGCTTTCATAAGGACTGGCTCAGCCTGTTCGAGGTCAAGATCGCTGCCCATGGCTGAATTTAAACCCATAGCCCCGAAGCCAGGCACTGGGATTTGCTTGTCGCCGAATGGCAGTGTGTTGACCATCTTGAGTTGTGTGCGGTTAGTGATACTCCGTCCTCTGCCGGGGAATGATAAATTCCAAGTAGAAAATGAACAAGGAGAATCCTGCCTACCACAACAGCCTTGGTTTTATACCTGTCCAGATCAGCGGCATGGTGTATGTGGCTTCAAGCTCGTACCAAAGTAAATCGTTAGCGCGTATCGGCTTCATGGGTTCCACTTCCCATGAATACGGGCCGAACAAGTCATCGAGCCTGCAGGCAGAAAGGAAGACAGACTCACCCGAACCGGTTGCAATAGTAGGCATGAGTCCCTTTTCCAGATCCTACCAAGCCTGATGCGATTGTCAGCCGCGTGCATTAGCGCAGAGAGTGGGGTCTTGAACGGGTTGGATATGGCAACATCGTTACTCGCGACAAGCAGATGCATGAATCGAGTTGTCATACATGTTCTCAATTTTTAGGCCTTTTAGGCTGCTTAGTAATCGTAAGCGAGTCGTAAATCCCAGTTCGATGCCGTCTTGACGTGGCCATGAGGTGTTTGGTGGTAACTGCATATTCATTGGTAGAATACCGGCATATCTGGCGATACGTCTGCGGTAGTCTGATCTAGAATAAGCTTGGCGACTGAAATTTCTTGTCTGGGTTGTTTGTCTACGTATTCGAGCTGGCTCCCGAAATTCGGAAGCACATCTTCATCATAGTTTCCAAGCCCTTTTGAATATAGCGTCCCTAAATTGATTCCACTCACGGTTGTCACCACCTTCATACACTTGTCGGTCTGGGCTACGAAAGGTATATAACCTCCGAAAGCATAAATTCCGGAACACTAATGCGTTCGGACTCTGCAATATCTAGCTTATAAAGATACATAAAGTCTCTGCAGTCCGTGGAGATGTCGCTCCGCGGACAACTTGCTGTCTTTCAGCCTATTGGCGAGTTGAAAGACTGATCAGTTTGGACAATCAGTCAGGGTGAGGTGATTAACGATTTCGTCCAAGGTAGCACTTCACAGTTCATTGAAGATGCAAATACGAATTGAGTTGGATCAAATTGTGCGGGGCGGATACCTTAGATTAGGCTTAGGCAGCTAATAAGACTCCATTCACGTAGAAGATGCAAATACGGCACTTGGTATAGTTTCAAGCTTTGCATGTGTGTCACTTTGTGCCAGTAACCAAGAGATCTACTAGTACAAGACTTCGACAGATCACAAAGGAAAGGTCAGTTCAGATGGCGGTCTACTTCGGAAGTAGACTCTGGATCACTGAAATGGCACGTCAGTACTGTTGCTAAGCCAGGTAGTGCTAGTGTAGAATCGGAGATCGCTGCTGTGTTGCTTAATGAAGACGACTTGAGGCTCTGGTGGATCGGAGAAATGGGTGAGCTAAAGCATGCCAGGACGACGTTAACAAAAGACCCAAACCCCTTTTAGACTTACTAACTACTCCTTCCAGCTGACGGCGCAACGAGGAAAGGCAGAAAGGTCATTGCAGCCGCAGCTATGTCCGGAAAATAAATGCGAGTTTGGTTTATTAACAATCATGGGACTCATCCAATGTGAGGTGGCAACAACAGACTCTAGAGCTTGAGGTGATATAGGTGTTTCAATATAGCATTTCCGTCTCCTTTCAGATATATGGTAGTTCCGTACTAATGATTTCATGGCTTATGAACTGCAATAATCTCGATTGATCTATCGCCAATCTCCCTCTGCAATCCACTGCTTCTGGAACGCCCTGAAGTGCTTCTGCTTCCCCATCATTGCAATCCCCTCAATCTCCTCAGGCGTCAGCTTAAAGGTCCATAAATTACTCATATAGCTCTTCAACCTCTCCTCGCTCGAGCTCGTTGTAATAACAACAATATTTTGGTCAATACACCAGCGCAACGCAATATCCCCTTCAGTAACGCCATACTTCTTGGCCAAGTTCTCATAAAGAGCGTCTACGGGACCTGGCCTTGCGCGTATGATAGCTGTCAATGGCGCATATGCCGATAGGGCTATGTTGTTCTTGCGATGGTACTCTATGAGATTACCATGCTGCAGGTAGGGATGGTACTCGATTTGATTGATTGCTGGTGGGATTTTAGCTGTGGCGAGGATGGCCTGAAGATGCTCTTGTACAAAGTTAGACACGCCGATTGACTTGGCCTTTCCAGACTCTTTGATGAGTTCGAGGGTAGCCCAAGCTTCCTGTAGATCTCCAGGTTTCTCCGCGAAGAACGGTGCGTGGATGAGGTACAAGTCCACATATTCAAGCCCAAGTTTCTTCAATGATGTATCAAAAGCGTTCTGAACGTCTTGCTTCTTCCAACCGTTGAGCTTGGTGACAACATAGAGCTTTTCCCGCGGAACGCCGGATGCTCTGATAGCTGCACCGAGCTCCTCCTCGTTCCCGTACGCTAGATACATATAAGAAAGGAAGGAGGGTACAAGAAATTAGAGAAACATACTTGAAGCACCATCGAGATGATAGAAGCCACACTTTATTGCATTCAACGTATAGTTGAATGAGTTCTCGTCGTAATCAGTTCTCCCTCCCTTTTTGAAGTTTGCAGTTCCTAGACCGTACGCTATCTATCTGACGTTAACTCCAAGTCGAGCACATAATAGCGATACAACTAACCATTGGGATCTCATTTCCATCGTTAAGTTGGATGGTGGGTAGAGTCGAAGCAGTATTGGTGGAATTCATAGTGTAGTAGTCAAAGCTTGTTTGGTGCTGGACAGTTTCTCGGTGTTTTGGAAGTGGTGTGATATCAATAAGTAATACAATACAAATGTATATATCCTCTGTCGATCAATTATCTCCGTCCGTTCGTCCGTTCAACTACCGATATCATCATCCTCCGCCTCCCCGCAAGAAGGGGCCTCGGCTCGAGTGACGGTCCACTTCCAGGAGTGACATATCACAATCTGTAGGACCGAAAGGCCGAGAAGGATTGTGTACGCGTCTAGGCGATGACTTGGATACACTGCATGCTGCACGTCACGTCATTTCGGTCACATTATGATATGTCACTTGAGTCGCTGCCGGTAATTACGAATCACCAAAGATGGATGGCTTGTGTAACACGAGTTCCGTCTCCACACTTAGAAGTCCATTCGACTATCTACACTAACGATTGGACCAACTGTGCCCTTAGTTTAGCACGTAGTACTCTCCTCTTGACTCTTTCAAGGTCCTACCACTACCCATGAATCGGAATCTGTTGGCTGATCTATACTCAATATCAAAGTCCTCTGTTCTAAAAGTTTCGAGGATTTCTGAACGGACGTGATCTAATATTAGTAAACGTGGACCTAAATCTTGACAGGAAACGGGAGAACACTTTACCTCTAAAATGATGGCGGCTTCCACCGTACACCGCGGTGACGTGTCCCTCTTTCTTACGATTCTTGTACCAGCTTCGACATGACCCAGTCCACACCATCCGCTTGAGCAGTTCTTGCAGGTAGACGTTGTAATCATCCAGTGCCTGCTGCTTCACACAGACTGACCTGTTGTAACGTCAGTTTATTCGATCATATCATACAGAGGCCAATAATAGACTTACTTGATATCTTCGGTTGCAATCTTCCTACACCACTTCAATATCCATTTCGCGACACAAAACACGCTGTCTAGAAGCGAGCCATGACCCACTGCGGACTATCAGTAATGTAACCCAACCAATTTAAAGTTCACTTACCTGGACTATTCGGTCCAATAAAGATAAAGTAATTCGGCATATTCTCCGCTGCAACCCCAAAGTACGCTTCCGGCGACTCCCCCCACGCTTCATGGAGCTGATAACCATTCCGCCCCTGCACCGTCCACGAGCGGCGGAAACTTGCGTCAAAACCGGTTGCGCAGACTATAATGTCAAAGTCAGTATAGTCTTGTGTAGTTTGAATCCCTGACTCGGTGATCTGAACGATTGGATCAAAAGTGACACGCGTGTTATCCTGACGGAGAGCTTCGAGGTAACCATCACCTGGTGTTGGTCGTCGACATCCGTATTCGTAATCTGGAATTAGCTTCTCGCACAGCTCTTTGTCATTACCGAGACGTTCTTGCATACGGTTGTATGCATTCTCGAGAGCGGCTTTTTGAGCGGCTGTGTCTTTGAAGAAGACGTTCCAGAAGTTGTCTTGGCTGTATGAAATTTAGTAAGACTCTTGATATCAGTGCTACTACAAACCTGTTTTCGATCTCCTTGCGAAACTTCCAGAGTGAGGCGGGATTTTCTCGGAATTTCATCTTTTCCTCTTCTGAAAAAGCGAAGTTCGTTCCGTCTTTTGTAAGCTCTGAAGCATAGTTTGCGAATATCCATGTTGGCGTACGAACATAGGTTGTCAGTTGAGCAGCGGTCTTTTGCAGATGCGGGAGGACTTGGACACCAGATGACCCGTTTCCGATAACTGCAACCCTTTTGCCCGCCACATTGATAGAAGGATCCCTGGGAATTTGGAGTTAGAAAAATGATGATAAGGGGACTAGAGAGACGTACCAATCTGCAGTATGGACGATTTGTCCTTTGAAGTCATGAAGACCAGGAATATCAGGCCAATGCCAGTTGCTAACGCCGTCAGTTTTCGATATGCTAATTGAACTCGCTATGAACATACTTGAGAAACCCTGACCCGTCGATCAATATATCACATTCGTCCTTCTTTTCCTCGCCGTCTTGGAATAACTTCAGATTCCATTTGCCTGCAGCTTCGTTCCAGGTGGCATCTGTCACCCGCGATTGAAATTTGACATTCTCAGCTAAGCCATACTTATCTGAAGTTCTCTTAATGTAAGCCCAGATTTCTGCCCCTGAAGCATAGAAGCTGGACCAATCTGGATTTGGCTCAAACGGGAAAGTGTAAATGTGCGCTGGAACATCACACTGAGACTGTCAGTCAACTATTCCTATTGCATCTTTTCATGGGAGAAACGCACTGCCACACCAGGATATCGATTAACAAGCCACGTTCCACCAACATCGTGGTTCTTGTCATAGATAGTCAGGTCAATGAACCCTTGAAGTGATTCATTATACTTTGCTTCATAAGCTAACATCAGGCCTGAGAAGCCGGCCCCAACACAAACAATGCGTATGTTTCGCGGCTTGTATGCAGGCTCATCTAGCACAGGAACCCAGTTCCCAGCATTGTGCGAGTTGTTTTCCGCGGTAGCTTGGACTCTCATTTCGGAGTGACTTCAATTCCAGATAGAATTATGTAAGATGGGGTGCTGTTATGCAAATTTGGATATTCGGACAGCCTGAGCCAAAACAGGCAGGATATTATATAGTTCGTGCCTATATTACAAGGCATCATAAGAATTCGACCATGTAAGAGGCGCAAGATATATGCCGTATACGGCTAAGAAGGCGACGTCCGTGCTTAGTCGAGTCCTTAGTGCATCTGTCCGTCATTCTCTATCACGGGCGAGCGGCGCGGGCCGAAATGCCTCGGCTCCGAACTCCGCGCCAACACACACATCACATCACGTCTACATCAGGACATAGCTGCAGCCAGAAGGATTTCGACCCGAGAGAATAGAGTTTAGACAACCAAGACCTGCATAATCGGCGGGGAAGAGGTCCATTACGCGGCCATTTGGCCTATTTCTCAGCGATACAAGTCTTACAGGGGGCGGGACGGCTCGCACGGCCCCCCATGATACGCATTAGTGTGAGCCGAGGCTAGCCTATCTCTGCCTAGGCCGCGTAGAAACTGGATATGTCTCTGTTTCCTTACCTCGAGCGGGGGAGTCTGGGGAAACTGGGGGAAACGAATTGTCGATCTTTATGAGGAATCGATATCTTTGCTTACTATTATAGGTAGGTCCATATGCATGACGTCGTATTGGTATGTTATCTATCATATTCTGAGTCATGAAATTAGCTCAGAGATAAGACTATGCCTTGGAATATGTCAGAATATCAAGGTTCACAATCCTATGTTAGTCACTGTGGCTCATAATGGCAACAACTGAGGGGGAATCAGCGGCGTGGAGACAGCCGGAACATTCACAGTCTTGGGATGAGTTGATGACGCACAAAACGTGGTTTGCTGATCTTTTGATCAATAACCAATACTGAAAAAGCATTGCAATCACTGTGTGAACTATCAACTGCTTTCCATTCAAATCCATGATAGCACTGTAAGTGATGAATAATCTGAAACATACATAAAACCTAGAACGCGGAACCGCAATGATCTGACTCCTACCATTACCATACCCTCCATAGCAACGATAGTAGTTCAGGGGAAAGTTTAACCGGCAGATCGTCTACCGAGAATGATCTGATTTTTGCAGATAGTTATTATGATGAAAAACTGCTTCTCTGATCGGCGTTGCGGCTCAAAACACGGCTCGAGCGGTAGATAATACTCCCTTTATCCACAACAACCATCACAAGACCCTCCATATTCCCATTATGGTAATTATTCGGGCCATGCCCGCGCGGTAGTTGAATAGAGCTTTCCTGATAGCCACCATCACGGCCTGCGTACCCCTCAGCAAGAGCGTGGGGAGAACTTCAAGGATCGAAACAAAGGGCGTAATTGATGCGATTTCCACGGCGAAAGTCATCACGAGGTGCTTCATGATGCCCGAAGGAGTAGAAGCTTACGACACGGTTTAGGCGGAGATGCGCACCTATTCGAGCATGAGAATTTTGGACCTGTGGAGATGGTGGTATGTACGACGCCGTTGGGATGCATCGCGGTGCTGGGATCAACATCCTCCCAGTCAACCAAAGTTCCTTACGTTGTTGACGACTTTGAGGGGGTTGATGATCATGATGCTTTTGGTTGCATGGGATCCACTGGTATAGCATCAAGTTCACTGCGGTAATGGCGGAATGGCTCGAGACAGACGTCGGCGAACAGATCAGGAAATGCCTCCTATCCGTCCATGAGAGGGAACTATCAGTCTACGAGGGAAAACAAAATCAAAGACGTGTATATGAAGGGCTCCAGGACCCAGGCTAGCTACTCATCATCATCAATAACAATTCCATCATCGTATCCAATCACTCAACTGTCTTCTCACCATACAAGGTGCAATCTTTCAACCTCAATTAGTATATCAAACTCCGTATGTAAAGGTTCACAGCGTACTTGATCTCGACTTCTTTCTAACCAACATCTCAGAACCAAACCACCAAAATGCAGCCCCGTCTTGAACGTCTCCAGCCCATGCTCGGCAACCCTCTCTTCGAGAGTATCCTCTGGGGCCACGAATACGACCTCTCCAAACTCGACAACGATCTCCGCCAGAGGATCGAATCAGGTCAATTCAAGCGTCTTGTCTTTTACGGCATGGGCTGCTCCTCTGTTGTCTCCGACATCGTCAAGGGCTTCTTCCTCAACGAGAAGATCCCCCTCCACGTTCAGGTCATCAACGACTATGATCTTGACTGGTTCGTTGACCGCAATGTTATGAAGGATCCCACTACGCTGGCTATCATTGTCTGCTACAGTGGCTGGTCTGTTGAGCCGTGTCTATTCTTTGAAACTATGCGTGAGATGACCGGGAACAAGAACTTGATTGTTCTTTCTGGCGGTGGAAAGATCCAACATTTGTGTGAGGAGCACAACACCTCTATCATTCTGTACAAGCTCCGTCACGCGGACCGCGAGTACCCTCTTTACCACGTCCAGCAGTTCTTCTCCATTTTCCTGGACCTCTTCCACAAGCTCAAGCTCACACCTTCTTCTTACCACAAAGAGCTTCAGGACTCAGTCAACTTCTTGAAGACTGAGTTCAACGATGCTGCGCTGAAGAAGGCTCAGGCTATTGCGGAGAAATTGAAGAACAGTCGTATCGCGCTACTTAGTACCGCTGATTGGTACGTCACGCTTCTTAAGCAGACGACTATGTTCTTCAACGAGATCGCCATGGTTCCTACGCACCGAAACCTCCTGCACGAGTTCTCGCACACTGAAGTTGCGGCTTACTCCAACCCCTCTGAGAAGCAAGCCATCATCACGTTCCTTGACTCCAACGCAGATCAGTACACCAAGGACAAGGTCAAGACTCTTGAGGGTCTGTTTGGCAGCAAGGACGTTCCGCAGAACAAGAACATTGAGTTCATCAACATTGATCTCAACCAAGACAACTTCTTCAAGAAGTTCTTCTACGGACACTTCTTCACGGTCTACGTGGCATACTACTTGGGTATTCACTCAAATGTGGAGGGACGAGATTTGATCTCGATCGCTGCGAAGAACCCGTGGTGGAGCCAGCGCAACATTGAGCTGCACCCCAAGTGTGTTGATATCCCCGCTGAGCTCAAGGGATAAAGTTGGCGTTGTGCTGATGGAGCTGAGTGCATTGCAGGATGGGTGGATACGCGATGGTTTCTCACTTTCCAACAAAGCGAGAACTGTCAAACAGGAATTGTTTAATGTCTTCTGCAGAGCTGTCACACTCTGTCATTCCCTTTAGGGAGATGAAACTTGTATAGTCGTTCCTTTAACTAGTTTCAATATAGCAATGACAATCCTTTCGCTTTGAAATATTGACTGGTTCATTACACCGAAGTCTCCTTATGGGAGCGGGGCAAGTAACAGTCCTTTTTACTTCTCATATTAAATATTAATATATCTATCTGCTGTAGAAAACCTGCATGGGTGTTTTTTGTTGACATAAGATACCTATTTAACCTTAGATTCAAGAAACGCTTCCGTATAAAATCTTAAACTTCGCTATAAATAATGTGGTTGATTTGAAAGAAGAAGGCCATTTATGCACTTGACTTGCGTTCCACCCTCTATGTTCCGCAGTTATCTACATGATGCGCTTCTGAAATATCGACTTCATGTGCAAATACATATCCATCAACCAGGCTGCAAACACCAAGATAGTCATAACAGTAGCAACCCAGGATATGGCGCTGGATTCTAATTCTTCCCCGATATACACCGTAGCAATCGTGAACCCAACATTGGGAAAGACAATAGCCCACCAAGGAAGCGCAAAACTCATCTGCTGCCGAGACTTATCCCCACGGAGTTTTGAAACCAAAATGGGCACGTGCGCAACCGCGGCAATTGCGAAAAGCCAAAAGGTAAATAACCAGAGAAATATTCCTACCCACAAAGCCATGATATTCAGCGTCTCTGCTGCAGTGGGATGCTTCGCGAAGTAGCCGCGCCCATCTGGGATTGCTTTTGCGCAGCCGATTAGGGCTATGATGGTATAGCCTGCAGAACCGACGGAGATAAAGAGGCCTGGCCTGAGATTGACTGGACCGAGACCGTTGACGAGTAGGTTGCCGACAAAATGGGGGAGAAAGAGAAGACAAAGGATCCAGCCGAGACCCTCGAACGCAATTCCAGCAACTATGATGGGTATTCGTCCTGACGGAGGTTGATCCGCTGCGATTACTGACGCGACAGTCCCGGTAAGCATGGCATTGTAAATCATCAGAAACATCGGAGAGCTCATGCTACCAGGTGCAAAGGGCGCGAGAGAAAACATGACCACGAAGATAACAACGTTGTACGTCAGCGTGATAGCACCATAAATCCAAAACAGAACCCGAACGGTATCGACAAGCCAGGACCCAGCGTGAGGAACACCAAAACTCTGTATGCCCATGATAATCGTCGCCATCGAAAGCCACAGCGAGCCAGTAAAGTAGGCTTCAGGCGGCTTCGTCACAGACTTGAGTAAGCTGGCCGGTCTCCGAACAAACCGACATACCATAGCTGTGCAAAAGAGGATGAACAGAACGAGGTTAAAAATGAACACTACGACGCCAATGGTATGCAAACCGCGAAATGAATACGGGCTCTTTGAAAGCATCAGAGCCACACCGCCTGTGGACTGCGTGCAGGTGAAGTTGCCCCATGTGAAGCGGTCGACCAGTGAGACGGCGCGTTCATTTTTAGGTTCAGGATTGCTGGGCTGGGTCGTGGATTTGGGGAGCTCGTCTTGCGGCATGGCGAGTCTGCGGTAATTGAAGGTCAATCATGGAGCGGAAAGATGATGTTGGAGGTTAACAGACCAAGAGGGGTAGCTTGGCGCGTTGAGGTGAAGGTCAGTCAGTAGGTATTTGTATCCGTGCCGTGCTGGACCAACCTAACGCGTGGGAGACAAGGATTGTGGGTCCAAGACGCCGAGGCATTTCAGATCTTGGTTTTGTTGCGCGGCCAATCGGGGTTTTGGATATAGTATCCACGGACGGCGCCACTTAATCTCGCCAGTAACAAAAGAATCTGGGATTCAGTGGATCATTGGTCGTCTGTCAAGCGATAAAAGGAATGATCTAAAGAAATACAGCAACTCAAATCTCGATCTGTCCTCCTTACCACCTAAGCGTGCCTATCTACATAGTGCATAGCTTGTAACGACCAGAATTTTTAAAAATAGCTTCTTGCTAGGTAAATGAGTATTGCCAGACTTCAAACTAAGAACAACCAGTTTGCTTCCCGCTCAGACAGATTTTGCGGTGTCCTGAGCCATGCTCCAAACTCCTAGGTGAGTAGCCTGACACCCAGTCACAGCACCCGCGGTGCAGGTGACACCTTTCCTCGATCAACAGAGCGACCGCATAAACAGTATGGTATGTTATATCAGGGGCGGAGTGATATGGCCCAACCCTGATCCTGCACCCGTTCTGGATGCTGATGTCTCTGACATTACCAACCAAGACCTTGGACCTGAACAAGTTGTCAAGGACGAGCTGGCAATCGTGTGCGAGAGCTAGCCAGTGCGTGCTGCACTTTGTGCCAAATGTGTCTCGTTTGGAAAGAGAACCGAACCGGGCAACATCTTCGGAAGTAATCTGCGTGATAGCATGGAATACTTCGGGGTGGCTGTCATGAACGCTTGGGTTGGCATAGAATGAGAGTGCTTCCTCGTATTGCTGGGGTGCATTCTCTTTATAGCCTACAGCATCTTCCTTGATGCTCTCCATCACGGTAATGTTGGCCTGTTCAATAATACCATCTTTCACCCCTCCCTCCATCTGGTAGCGCGCCCATATAGCGTCCCCAAACCTGCGAGTGCGAACAGCATCGACGTAGGCGCTGGACCAGGGCTCAACCAGTGGTCGTGCAGAAACATTGCTCAGTATTTCGTTTAGTGGCACATCCAAAAAGAGCTGCTCGGGCATGTCGGTGTCGCTTTCGAGCGCAAAACTTGGTTTTGCGCCCAGGATAAAAACGATTACCAAGAATTGGTGATTCATCGCAAAGACCAGCGCTAACGACGATCAAAAGAGTCTGATTGTAATTGATGCAAATCAACTAATGAAGCATAAAATAATCGTCTGTCTGAAGTCTGAAGTCTGGGAAGAAGTTTGAGCCATAACGAGACGGTACATCGGCCTCTTTATAGATGTTGGTCTGCTATCAGCTCGTGAGGTAATTTCTTCAGATGCCCTTAGAATCAGCGTGAGCACATTGCGAGCATGGCGGCACGGATGTGTGATGCCGAGTTTCCAGGATATCAGGGCCCGATCGTACAATATGCTGTTGGCTCTGTACTGGCTCCCTGATGGCGATTGGTTTGTTGGTAGTTTGTAGTATTGGTTGGTAGGGATTTCGCAGGTAGAGCTAGATGCCAAAGGGTGACGAAATGTTCTCTAGAGCAGACACGACTGAACAAAGAACCAAAAAGTTCTCAGATATATATAATACCAGTTAAGTTAAACAAGTGCTCCTTACTTGCTGTAATCTATCATATACATACGGAGTAGCACATGTTAATGTAATTAACCCAAGTCGAGCATAACTAGAAAGAAAGTACTACAATAGCATGTTAACACGTTAAGTAGTTTCATGTAAACTTTCTCTGCCATGTACTCGTGCCACATGTGACATGAAAGCCATTCCTCTTTCGTAATTGTCTTGTTGGTTCTACCATTTCGTGCAGATCCTACCGGCTGTCGGCATCATCAATGACTTTGGAGCACGATGGTATATGCTTTGAAACTGAACCAATTTGGCGTCACTACTGTTTCTAATCTGTTAATAGGATATCCAAGAGTTTTTTATGCCCTTCTCGCATGTGAGAAGTGAAGTTGCGCTATTGAAATAACCTTAATACTGTAACAACTCTGAGTACGCCGGCTGTACCGGGGAGTTCTTTGGTGGGGACTGCATGCCTGTAACCGCTTGGACCGCCGCTGACCTATCCATGCGTACATGGCTAAGATGCCGTCTGAGCCGAGTGTTCCAACTCTGCCGAGTAACTTCGAGTTTGGACACCTAAGTTTGATTGGATCTCATTATCAGCAATGCGAGAAAGTCAGCCATCACCCAACTACAGGAGCACCAAGCCCTCCACAAAACATTGCAGGTAGATAACCATTTGGATATGCTTCTCATGTTTGATCTCGTGTAGGAAAGGCAGTCAATAGTCTGAAGTACAAGATGGTACTTAAAGAATCTGGAGCAGCAGACTTTCTTTATCCTTATCCCATCCAGGTTCTTCACCCTCTTCATCCTCCCCACCACGAAGTTACGACTCATCAGCCTCGAATATAATCTTAATAACCTCAGGATGGCCATCCGAGGGACTCGTTTTAGCGTAAAACTGTAGAGCCTTTGCATAGAACTCAGGTTCATTCACCTTCGCTTCTTCGGCATCCTCTCTGATACTGTCCAATACTGGCATATTATCGCTCGGCGACGGACTGATGATGACACCATTTTCAACGTTTCCTTCTATATGATACCGTGCCCACACAGCATCGCCATATCTTTGCTCTCGAATGGCATCGACATACATAGTAGCCCATGGCTCAACTGCAGGCCATCTCCTTGTCAGAACGTCGTGGATCGAGCGATCGAGGAAGAGCTGTTCAACAGGCGAAGTCTCGTCTGTGAGGCTCATGGTGAACTTTTCTAATGTTAGCCAGTTTTTAATCATAGAATGTTGCATCAGAATCACGTACAAAGACCGCGGCGCAATTTGTGTATCAATCCGAAAAGTCTATGGAGGAGATGATGGAATGCAAGAATGAGAGGGTGAGGGGTTGAAATAACTCGTATTGAAGAATGACAACAAGATTAGGCATCAGGCAGGGATTAGCGAACCAGTCGCCTCAAGCCACAGTGGGTGGACCAGCAGCACCAACCAACAGATATGTCGGAGAAATGGCTCCAAAGTGGCCTAAGCTAAGAACAAAGAAATACTTAAACCATAAATAACGTTTCGTTTTTGGAGTATTGTTTCAGGTGCCCCAAGTGCCAAATCAAGTCTTGATGAGCAAACTTTTACTATACGCCTTGATGACAGTCTTCGCGATGAGGAACGTGGAAGATGTCCCGTCACATCTACATATCCACTCAACGTCAACTTCGATTTTAGGCCAAAATAACCCAACAATTGATTTTTGCTCTGACAAAGACACAAGAATACTAGATGAAGATGTACTTCATTACCCTGGGAAGTGTCATCAGCATCGATGCCATCAGCGGCCGCTCTACACCCTACAACAGCCAGAATCAAAGCTTAAGTAATGGAGTATACATGCTGCAACATAAAATGCGGGAATCTCCCTCATCCAAAGCACTCAGATTAGTTAGAAAGTGCAGACCGCAATCTATGAAGCTTCAGGTCCTGATGGTGTTGGCTGCTGTACGCTGTGTGCGTTCCCATTGGTTGTATTTGAGGATGGACTTTGTCCTTATTCAGGCGCTACGAAAGTTTCCATCTAATGATCATCTTCACGAGCCTGTTACGGAAGGTGGTCTAAATCCTATTTTGTAATTCTGGTAGAACTCTCACCTATAATTTGAGGCTTTTCCAAGACACTAGCCCCTTCACACCAAATGTGCCTGGTTCATTCCTCCAGCACTGCCTAATATCACATGATCCAAAAGCCATATAAATAATGGTCGTAGTCCTTTATGCTGTTTCTTTTGTTTCATTCACTTTCACCTGCTCCCACAAAACATATCACGATGCGAAGCCTACATTATCTCTCGTCAAGCCTGTCTGTCGCCGCTGTCGCATTGGCGAACCCTCTTGTCATTCCTGAACATGAAGGCAGTCTCGCTATAAGACACAGCACTACTGATGACTTGGACAATATCCTGCCAGATCTAGATGTAAGAGCTGTCAAGAAGCCGTTCTATGCTATCGCTCATCGATATAACGACATAAACGCTGTTCAACGCGCTGTAAACGACGGTGCCAACGCCCTAGAGATGGATTTATTCTCAGAAGGCAAAGATGGTTGGTGGGCCTCACACGATGGACCAAGCAGGAATGGCAATAGAGCGAAAGAAATGTTTGATACTATCTCTGCTCATCGCAAGGCTGGCAAGGCCATTACTTTTGTCTGGCCTGATTTGAAGAACCCCGACGCCTGCGATCCCAGCAAACCGGCAGAATGGGGTTGTTCAATCGCGGCCCTTAGGGACCTAGCCAGGAAGATCCTGGCGCCTCAAGGTGTTCGCGTCCTGTATGGATTTTACGGAAACGAGAATGGCAACGCATATCGACATCTACAATCCGACCTCGCTGCTAATGAGGCTCTGAATGTAGATGGCAGATCAGCTCCTCTGCAGCAGTTCTTCAACAAGGGGCCTTCCAATATCCAGAAGCGTGTAGCTTCATATGGCTGGATGAACCTCAAAGAAGGATTTGGCGATTGCACAGAGTCGGGAGATGCACATCTGACATGTACTCAGCTGCGCCAGGAGGTTCCAAGTGGCAAATTCGGAAAGGTATTCAGTTGGACGGCGGTGGTGGATCAAGTGCAGTTGGTTCAGAAGCTCATGGGCGTGGGTATTGACGGTATTATTTACGGATTGGATGGCGCTCCTTATGGCGGGAGTGCTACTCAAGCTCTTGCGCAGATCCGCAGTTCGCTTGCGCAGAATGGAGGATACCGATACGCTGGGGTCAGCGATAATCCATGGTAGTTCTCTTCTCGGTTAGAGTACATGCATGGACTTTCATTATCACTGACCAATGATAATACTGTCCGCGTATATGCTATGATGACAATACATCCTGTTCTATAGTATCCAAATTCCATGTTATTCCCCTCTGTTTCAATTTATATTTTTGTAATCAACACAATAGACAACTCCCCAATTGCATCCACAATATTCTTCCATCATACGCCGTCCCAACGAGCTTGGATAATAAGGCTGATAGGAACGTTTGATCCTGTAGCTGCAACCTGAGAACTTATAACGAGAAGGTAATAATCGCCCAGGAATTGAAATTCCATAAATTATGCACAAACAGCCCTAGTAGCGTAGCAGATGGTATCATTATCATCGTTAAAGGCTTTGATGTAAAATACGACCGCTCCTCCACTCGAGGAATTGTACCCGCCCAACGTTATGTGGCCGTACTCTCATGGAGGAAGTCTGGCTGGTGTGTTTCTTGCATAGCCGTCTTGGCGGTTGCATCGAAAGTATGCGGTAGAATTAGGAGCAATCGTGGGTGAGGTCGCTGCATCAGTCGAGGTAGGTGTCGATTCTTAGACAGAGCTAGAGTCGGCTGACGAAGTCGCAGGCAAGGTGAAATTCTCAGAATGTTCCAATGAAGTTAACGAGTCAATAGTGGCAATCTCAGAAGTTTCTACCGAAGTTGACGAGCTGACGGACGCCAAGTCTGTGATTTGAGCATGCGGTTTTTCCACCAGTCAATGTCTTTGCTACTGGCAACACTTGGCTTGCATGGACCTGCTGCTTCGCCCAGGGCGAAGGTCAGTGAGATCAAAACGTTCTGACGCATGGAAAAGAATGGAATGAGTAACGAATAGCAATGTCTATTAGACAGAGAGTAATTGATGTGGCTGAAACCAACCTAACAAGGCACAAGAATGAATAGAAAGAAAAGAAGAAAATCCTACGGAGGCTACGGCTGACATTCTATTTTTGATTCATGCCAGAATAAGAGGGTGGACGCCATCTCAATTGGTGGAGGAGCTTTAGCGACAAACTTGGTGAATATTAACGTGCATTATCTATTACTAAGGTTACACTTAGCCCTACCCTGCACAAGCGCAGTGGAATTAATTCCACTCGAGAGAGAAATAAAATACAGGATATTATCTACACTGATCGCATCTGTCACTGAACCTCTTTTACTTGTATCATGTCTGCCGTGACCTCTGGTTGTAATCAAATATACTAAAGAAGTTAATTCGATGCCTGTTCCATATCCTGCCCTCCGACCATCCTCCTTGTTGTTGTCCCCCTCCAAAAACCGCATCGAATTGCACTGTGCATTAACGTCATTTACAAGGCAATGCGAGAGTTCAGCATCAGCTTAACAGGAGAGCCAGTCAACGTTACCCATTCAATCGTTGGCTCAGAACCCAAAGCATCAGTTTGAGATGTCCCACCAAGTGCAGAAGCACCTCCTTTGATAGTAACAGGCACAGAAACAGCACAAGAGTTGCTATCGGCCGACACGACGACATGGGCGATGCTCTTTCCGTCATCAGAAAAGCCGTACGACAACTGAGGATTACAAGCATCCAAAGCCATGCGGTTAAGGAAATACTGGGCAATGTCATCATGCTTGAGTGAGACGATAGGCCAGTCGGTCAGTCGCATCAGTTCCTGTGTGATAGTCTCAACCCAGGCAGTTACCAGTGACATTCTAGCAGTGTAGTTACCGACCGTCCTTTCAGGCATATCCACGACGCGCATGTTAGCCTGATGGAACATGTACGGATCAGCATGAAGGCCCATAATGTGGCGAGTGTTCTCATCCTTGGCTTGAGATAGAAGGTCACTGAAATCTCCCTTACCGCCAGAGGTGTCAATCCACTCCTTGGTAGTGCACTCGGCAGTATCGCAGTTGTAGTAAATGGTAGTGGCAAAGCGGGGAACAATGACTAGGCCATCGTAGCCGTTGCTCTCAACTGTGCTGATGAGAGGCCAGAACTTGTTCTGTTGGTTCTGCAGGACTGGACGAGTGTTGTCACCGACAACAAAGGTGATCTTGTTATCTGACCACGCTCGGATGACATCGGCGTTGTGAAGACCCGTGATGGCGGGGGGCACCAGACCATTTGGGGAGTAGCGGGCAGCTTGATCAATACCCATCTGTTTCATCCAAGCGCGGTTGAAGTCGATTTCACGGCTGGCATCCTGGTAGGTGGCATTGTTGAGTTCCAGGTGGGTAAAGGTATGAGAGACGTGGGCGAAATGGTTGAGGTTGTCTTTGTTCAAGAACCAAGAAGCAAACTTATCCAACTTGGCACAAGTCTGAGACCATGGATACTGGCCGTAGACAAATTGGTTAGGCCACTTGTTCTGGCCCGTGCCAGGAGGCTTGACCCATTCAAGCGGAGTGTCTTCGGGGGAGTCATAATCGACGGCCTCTTCTGGAACGCAAACACTGTCGGAATCGGGATTTGAAACGGCTTCAATGATATCACCGTTGCCGTTGTGGGCAAACTCAAGCCAGAAGTCAGAGCCCTGGGGCAGACGGGCGTTGATGCTGTGCTGCCAATCAACATGGGCTTCTAGATCATCAGTGCGGATCTTGAACTCTTTCTCGCCCGATTTCGAGTAGTAGAGACCCGTAGACAGCTGGACATCATCAATCTGAGCGTTGAGATGAATCTTGCGTTTACCAAGGAAGACGCCACGGGTTATCCAGTGAATGTGGGCATGCTGGAGAAAGCTGGTGGTCTGGGCCCAGTCATGAGCCCAGCCAAGAAACCAGACTAGCTGTTCACGACCACCATCGAAAACGTTGATGACGGCGGCAACAGTGTCAGAAGTGTAGCCACCGCCGGGACCAAACTTGGCAATCTGTTTGGCAACGGTAGGGTCGGTGATAGTAGCTGGGTAATGATAAATACCCTTGGTAGAAACACCCGCATCCCTGAGGTATATGTCAGCGCAGGCCATGATGAAGTTTAGGATAGCATCACTTACGTTTTCAGATTTGCTGAAGGGAAGTCTGAGGTGTCGGTGAGACTAACAAATTGTGGATCGACACCGTCTGCATCCGAGCAGCAGCCATCACCAGCAGTAGTAACACCTGGAAGCAGGTAAGTGTGAATGCTTGGACTGTGCATTGCTAAATGACTTACCAAATTGGGGGCCAGGGTACTCGTTGATACGAACAAGGCGCACTTTGAAATGCAACTGGTACTCGTAGATCTTGTACCACATGTCACTGGTGATGGCACTGGCCCAACCAGTAGGGTAATTATACGAGGCAGAATCCACGACAATAATACCGCCGTAGTTACCCTTATACGATGTGCTGTTGAGGTTTGGGAGTACGAAACCTTCCATTGGAACTAGCACCTTCTGGTAAGGGATACCATAGCCTTGAAGGCCAAAAGCGGCTGAATCACAGCCATAGTCATCCTTTCCCAGAATGAGGATGGTACTGTCAACAGTGATGGGAGTGAGCGACGCAGATGAAGTGGTAGATGAGATTGTAGATGATAAGGTGATGGAAGTGGGCAAGTCAGGCGAAGTGAGAGACGAGACAGAAGTTACAGAGCTGGGTGCTGCTTTGGTCGAAGAGACAGGAGCCGGCACTGAGCGAACTTCAGATTGCTGAGGATGACGGGGCAGTGGAAAAGGGAATGAAAAATGAGGACGGGGCAAGGCGAATATTGCGTAAGTGCCAGCCACGGCATGGGCGCCGGCAATGACAGCGCTGAGACGCATTTGTTCAAGGGTAAATCGATTAATAGAAAGAAACGAAGATATCTGGCAGTACGTCGGGAATGAATGAATGAATGATTGAAGAAAGTCAAGAAACGACCCTGCATGAGAGCTATAGTGAAAACGAACGATCTTAGCTACAGAAGGGTTTCTCTAAGCTAATATATCCAAGCAACAAGGATTTTCTTACGTATCTTCCATCTTCCAATCATCCCCCCATCAGTTCAATCACACGCGGACCAAACCCAGCTGAGACCAGAATGAGCCAAGCCCAGAATTGCCATGGAGAGTTGTGGCTTACTTGGCAGCACTGAATTAATGAGAAATTTTTTCAATACTAAAATAGACATGGCTTTCAGGGCTCGAACGGATAAACAATCGGAAGAGCGAAATGAAACTCCATAAGGCGTTCTCACCGGAACTCAAAAACAACCCGGTCCATGGCGCGTTCGGTTATCTGTTTTGTCAAACGAAACCCTGCATCAGCGATGGATGCTGACTAGACAGGGGCTACATGTCGTTTGTTGTGGAGAAGGTCTTTAGACTGGAGTTTATCAGGTGGAGCGATGGCTTGCCAGCTGAGAATGTTTTCTGCGGGTCATGAGCTCATTGACTGGCTAGTTAGACCACTATTCTGGGTTCGTGGCTTAGTTTATGTGTGGTGATGATTAAGAAAGCCTCTAATTGGCGCCTGCATCCTCGGCACGTCCGCGGACCAAATCCGCTGTCGCTTTTCAAGACCTTCTTGATTATTATCCAAATCCGGCCCTGGATGATTGTTTGCAAGAATTGTAGGGGCCTAGAACAGCTTGTGCAGAGGTAAGTAAAAATAGTTGCTCTAGAGCCCTGAGCCCATGGCGGTATTGTGGACTCGTAATTTAATCACCAAGTTGTCTCTGCTGATTTAAGCTCTCAGCCACGTTGTACTATGGGCGAACTCTTGTTTTTTGCGTCTGATCATCTTGCGCCGACATTGGCATCCTGCCTCATATCCTGCTCTTAGACTTCAGTTTTCGTCGTTTTATCGAGGCAAATAGCTGTTCTTCATTGCCTGCCATGTCCCCTCCCGTTCTCTTACGCTCGACAATGAAGTTCAACGAGATGGGCACCAAATCTGCGAGCAAGTGGCCACTTTGGAAAAAGTTGACTCTCGTTGGTATCTTTCTCATAATAGCCATCCCACTGGGTGTCGGCTTAGGTGTTGGCCTATCGAGAGGCAAATCCAACAGCAATGGCCAAGACAGCGACGACGGCGATAATGCAAACGGTACTATCCCAGGCAACACTTCAAACCGCACCTCTCTATGGCAGCCCCAAGTAGGCGCCTCGTGGCAGATCATTCTTCTCAAGCCGATTGAAATTGATGACCCGAAAACGATGACTCCTGACGTTGATGTTTTCGATTTGGACTTATACGATAACGACGCTTCGACCTTCACCACCCTCAGGAAGCTCGGGAAGAAGGTCATTTGCTACTTTAGCGCTGGGTCTTGGGAAGACTGGCGCGATGATAAGGATGACTTTGATGAAGTTGACCTGGGCGAAGAACTTGATGGATGGCCTGGCGAGCGCTGGCTGAATGTATCTAGCTTAAATGTGCGTGATATCATGAAGAAGCGTATCGAAATGGCAGCGCATAAAGGCTGCGATGCTATTGACCCAGATAACGTTGACGGTTTCGTATGTTTAAATTCCCTTACACTATATATTATAAGCTATTCTAACCTATATATATATAGCAAAACGATAATGGCCTGAAGCTCACAAAAGACGACACTATCAACTTTGTCAAATTTCTCTCAGACACAGCGGCATCGTTTAATATGTCTACAGGACTCAAGAACGCAGGAAGTGTTATTTCTGATGTCATCTCGAACGTTCACTTCAGTGTCAACGAGCAATGCGTCGAGTACTCCGAGTGCGAGACATTCACAGAGTTTATCGAGAATGGTAAACCGGTATTTCACATAGAATACCCCAAAGGCGCTCCTGGACATGTCTCTACCAAGGCAGTCGAGGAGATTTGTTCTACCGAGGGCAAGGCACAAGGGACCAAGGGGTTTAGCACCGTCATCAAAAAGATGAATCTTGATAGTTGGGTGGAGTACTGTGATGGCAAGACGTATGGGGCTTAGAAGACTGTAGTGGCTTGAAGGCGGCGATGGCCGTTGTGGGTGGGTACTTGAGGGAGTGGATGGAGGCGTACAACGGGGGGTTACTGTTGGGGCATCTCGTTTGGCTAACTCTTTAATAATTACTTGCATATGCAATTTATCGTCAGGTAGCGTACAGATTTCTCATCCATATCATTGTCACTGCCTATCCTTCGAAACTCGGCCCAGCCCCTCCAAAACGCCATCCCAGCCACTAGGCCACTGGGTATAACCTCCACCGAGCTGGTCCGTGAGGTACAGTCCACCAAAACCCATCTCAACAATTTGGCGGGTCAGGCTCTTGGCATCGCTTATGCACGAGTGAACCATTGCAACATCCTTGGCCCGCATATTGTGGGCGATGCTTTGATGCAAAAACCAGTGTCGCCACTGGTGCTCTGATTGCTCGAATGTAACAATCAGGTCCGCGTCTTGGTAAAACTCTTGCTCAACTGATACGCCTGGGTTGTAAACCACTATCCCAGAGTGTCCGGCATCTGTACGCCAGATCGACTTGGCAAAGTGGGACAAATCCGCCATCCGACCAGCACTCTCTTTAGCGGAGGGAACCTCGTCGAAAAATATGCCATCAATCCTGAAGTCGGACTTCCAGCCCAAGTAGACACGAATATCTTTCTTGGTATCATCGATAGAGCGGGTGCCGTAGCTGCAGTAGACGTAGCCAAGAAGGTGGACATTTCGGAATGAGCGGAGCTGGCGCAGAACGTTTGTATAATTGGCGTCAGGAAGCGGGTCTGCTCCTGGACCATTGCTAGGATTGACGATGACAATGAAGGATAGGCCAGGATTTCCACGGGCCGCCTGCAACAGTGGCTCCCAGGCACCAGGGGCTGGGTAGATGTAGAGAGGGATGACAAGATGCGGTCGCCTGAGGATCGGAGCAGGGGTCATGTTGTGGTGTATCGTGCCTCGAGCAGTCGTTGAAGATGATACGAGAGGGAGTGGAGATGGGTAAAGGATGGATAAATCGAGAGAGTAATAAGCCACACATGACATCCATTTATCAGCGGTGAATCGTGGCAATTGACTTTTGACATCTGATGTCATTTCAATCGTGCACTAGGTAGTCGGACCTGTCCAGCTGAAAAAAACATATCCTAAGCCTAAATCAACCATAGCCTCTGCAGTAGCGCTTGTTTCAAGTTTAAAGCCACATATGGATCGATCAGGAAATTGATTAATGATCAGTCATCCCCACTCCCCGCCGCCACTTATGTATGATGGATCAGCAACGTCTGTTTAGCCTTATTACGGAGTAGTGCATCTTTTGCTTTTTCCCTGGTGGCGTGGTTCGGATAGAGAGCGTTGTGTTGTTGTAAATGAGAACTTCCATCGAATTATATCCACCGCACTGAAGGTATAGTTTATACAGTTAGAAGCAGCGTTCATCGGCCGAATCAATATGTTGTCTCATGATTGATTATATTTGTGCCTGGGTACTGAAGCATGTTCTAACTTCTCAAATTCATTACAGTCTCATGGTGAAATCACTGAACAATCCTGGATAGCGCGTTATTTGTCAGTTAAGTGATAAATCTTTACTGCCTAATATATCTTCCAATCCTTATGCCTATCCATTATGATGCATATTACCTTAATCAGTTCTAGTAATTCTGAAAAGGGTTTGAAAGTGACCGTACCTGCATCTTTTTATCCGTCTGAAACTGAAACGCGCTATACACTAAAAAAGCAATGAAAGCAATGGAAACACCCCATTTTCCGTACCTGAAAGCATGGCCTACCCTGCTGCGGATCAGCAATCTAAGCTTGTGGCTTGGTGACATAGTTCCACAAGTCGCTAGCACACTGCTCGATACTCTCTTTCGCCACCCAGCCCAGCTCCTTGGTAGCCCGGTCGTTGGCTGCAACACAAAACCCCACATCTCCTGCCCTTCGCGACGCCATGTTAACGGGGATCTTCTGCGACGAGGCACCCTCCAAACTCCGCACGGCCTCTGCAACAGTGGTTCCATTGCCAGTGCCAAGGTTGAAAGTGCGGAACGATGACTTGATGTCGGTGCTCAGAGCTGCAGCGTGGCCTCGCGCTAGGTCAGCCACGTGAATGAAGTCTCGAACGGCCGTGCCATCTCTCGTATCCCAGTCTGTGCCGAAGATGTCAAGCTCTGGCCGTTCTCCGGTGAGAACCTGTGCTATGACTGGGAAGAGGTTTGTTGGGGTGCCCTTGGGGTCTTCTCCGAGGAGTCCCGATGGGTCACATCCAATGGGATTGAAGTACCTGAGAGCAACGATGCGCCAAGACGGGTCGACGTGTGCAATATCCGCCAAGATGGCTTCACAGAAGTATTTGGATCGTCCATATGGAGACGTCAGGCCAGAAACAGATGGCTCTGCTAGAGTTTGATTGTTGAACTCATCGAGGTACAGTGTATCATGGTGGACAACTTCTTCTTCTCTGAGACGCTCGCCCTTTGAGGCCTTGGAGCCGTAAACGGTGGCAGAGGATGAAAAGACAAATTTACGGATGTTATGTCTTCCAAGGAGTTCGACAAAGTCGACGAGTCCACATACATTGTTGCGGTAGTACTGGAACGGCTTCTCGATGGACTCGCTCACTGACTTGAAAGCCGCAAAGTGAATGACACCGGAGATCTTGGATGAGACCCTGATAGATTCTCCCGACTTGGTGGAAAAGCTTGGTACAAGTGTTGAATAAGACTCCAAGAGAAACCGCATAGCTTTGCTGCGATAATCAAGCTTGTGAAAATGAAGAGCAGGTATCTTGAGTCCGTGCTCAGCACAATGCTTCTCGGCGAGTACTCTGATCTTGGTGAAGACATTGTGATAGCTGTTGCTAAGATCGTCGACAATGATGACATTGTACCCAACCTTGAGAAGCTCAAGCGAGGTATGAGATCCAATGAAACCAAGGCCACCCGTGACAAGGATGAAGCTTTCATCGGTCGTCATGGGAGGTACATCGTTTCTCACTGATCCTGTCTCAGAGTTGTCGTTGGGAGGAGTGAAAGGGGAAGACAGTGAAGAGTTGAGAGAAAAAGTCGATGAAGACCGCGAACTTGAAAGACTAGCCATGGTAACGTTGAAGTATCAAGAGCTGGTGATAGGCGATGTAAGTTGTTATGATGGCGAGGATGATTCAACGGTCAACATCTACGACGCCAGATGGAATTATATATCAAATTTCAGACAGAAGGCCCATCGGTCAGAGCTGTCCCTTTGTACAATCCTTTTTGCTCCCCGTCTATACAGTGGACTGTCAAAGATCTCTGCCCCATGGCTCCTCAGTCGGTCACAGCTAACTGCGAGGGCTGATCAACATGGCTAAACCAAGGCCCGAAGACGACATCATCCATGCTCAATGGAGCATCTAGACATCAACTTAGCAGGTCTTGAAATAGAAAATCAACCAGCCCCGTTGAGATTGTCGCTCCAGGCCAGACTCTCACCTGATCGAATTTGACAGACCCGCCAAAGACCTGACTACCGCCACCAACACGGTCTGCCCATTTATTTAGCCAGAACACTCCTTACTATCCCCACTCCTAGCGGTCCGACACCGTCAGAAAGGTTCAGCTGAAACGTATGATGGGGCTAGAACAAAGCAGCAGGTTGAGCAGGCTAAACTTGAGCTGAAGAATTTCAAATCTTGGCGTTTGGTGGTTCCTGCAGATGAGTACTTTTGTTTTGTCCAGTGGGGGAAGATCTGCGGCGTAACTAGTAGGTTCAGTCGGGATTACGGAGTAATGGGGACCGACCTAAATTAGATCGGGCCGACACGAACGTGCTAAACTAACGTTAGTTGATAAATCAAATTCAACCGCCACCAACTGTGGTAGACTACGGCATTCCCGTCAACTGATTTAGTTCCGGCTTTTCTTGGCACGCAGGGTTCTTCGGAAAAGATTCCGACCCACATCGATCTTGAGTTTGGTTCGAGCTGTTGCAGGATTACGTGGGACTGACTGTCTCACTTGACGACGTCTAAGACAACCTCATCGACTTGACAAGATTTACGTCAAGTTCAAGGCACACAAACACAAACTCACACAAACTGTCTTTCCTTTACGGCAATAGTCTCATCTTCAAATCTCAAATCTCAACCTAATATCATGGCATCTTTCTTTCAGCCTGGGTCGCACGACCCTGTCCAAGAAGCTTGCGGAAACTCGTCACTCTTTCAAGTGTATTGCAACAGCATTCTCCCAACAGATTCCATGTTTGGAAGTCTGTATCAACTCGTTATCCTAGTTCTTGGCGTTACCTGCATTGTTGTTCCTTGTATCTTGTACCTTATTTATCTTCTCTTCCAGAGAGACTTCTCATTTCTGCTGCCGGCAAAAGCAGTTGCTGCTGGGTATGCTCTCTTTAGCTCGGCACCCATATCAACTGCGGATAATGATGGCAAAAGCTCAACTTGGTCGATTCCAAAAGGAAAGGGACTCGCTGAGCAGGGAGCCGAACATCATGGTGCCGATACGTCTGCGTTGAGTGGAGGCCTGGTGAAAATCACGCCGGCCCCTTCATTCCGTTCCACAAAGTCATTTTGTCTTTTCTCCGGCTTGGGGGATTCTGGAGCGCAAGAGCCGTCTAAAGAATATGACCTTGTTGTTATCCCTGTAATGATGAGCGATGGTGTCCTTCAAGACTCAGACTCTTTGAACTCTTCTCTGAGGGCCTTGAGTGAAGTTCCGGCCAAACTGAGACTTTCACATGTTCTAATGGAAGACTTTGGACACCAAGACCATGAGTTGATAGAGACGGCACAATCCTTGGCGCTAGCCCTGACTGTGAATAACTTAACGGGACTCGCCCTGGAGTGCACCGCTACTCAAAAGGGAGATCAAATCAATTACCTGCTCTCATGTCTAATGGCTCTCGAAGTACCCGTGATACTTTTGTGCCAGCACGACTGCGAAGCTATCGATCATGTCGACTTCTCGCTCGCCTCGGGCGTCATCCTCAAGAATGCCTGCATACTTCCCGATGGTGAGCGGCGCGATTACTTCAGGGCGCGACGACTCAGAGACACAATGGCGCGATGCAGTGTGCAGCGTGATAAGCGGCCGGATTTCTTTGTCGGATTTCTGGATCGCTGGGAAACACGACCCAAGGCATCTGTCATCCGACGTGCTGCCAAAATAGCCGAGCACTTTGGCGCAGTCTTTGAGCATGGCCCCATCGACTCTGCTATGGGATTCAAATCATCTCCCTACGAGAGTGGGGGGAAAACTCTGAGTGCTTTCGAATTTTTGCGACGATCTGAGATGATCGAGGTGCGTTGTTGACCATGTTTAAATCGGACAGGCTTGGCTGACAAACTCAAAGTTGCAGAAATGCTGGACTTCTGGAGAGCGCAAGATATGTGTCTCTAACGACCCCAAGGATTCCAAGGTTTTTTCGCTCCCGATGGGCATCCTCGCCTCCATCATCCCCGAGGCGCCTGACCTGTTGAAACACTTTGATGCCTCACGCAACTTTCGGTCCAGTTGGAATGAATGCTGGTCTCCCAATCTATTGCCAGACGTACCAGAGACGGCCCCCAGTAGAATCAACCTCTGGGACTATGGCAATGGAGGTAGACCGCTTTCTTCTCTCGGCTGTTTTCCTCTCACTGCTGAGCCAGCTGCTACGCATTTTGGTGCCGTGGTGCGGACTCAAGACCATCTCAGAGAACTCGGTATGCTGCAGCCGCTTGAGGGGCTTGACGAGCAGCGGCTGCTGGAGTCACTGAGATCATTAATTCAAGACGCGCAGGACCGAGTCGCCATGCAGGTAATCATACAGGAACTTATCGATGGGTTGATGTCTCGGCATATTCGTGTATACAAAGGTCTCAAAACTGGTTTCCAAATACCAGGCGCTGATATCAGTTTCTGGGGCGTTTCAAATGATGGCCAAGGCGCGCCCGGTTGTCTTACCAACATATACATTTCACTATCATCTCCCGATGACGCAGCTGTGGTATTACACACCTGGCTCGCTCACAAGGGTGTTTCTCGCGAGCAGAGATTCGAAGAGGAAATACACTTTGAAAAAGCAAACGGTGTTCAGCACAGCTCCCGTGTCCCTATCACCATCCGAGAATCCATCCATGGAGCCACAAACGCGGAACTCCTCAGCCTCGCACAGAGACTTCGAAGCTCACGAGCCAAACATCCCATTATCGGCGCGACGGAAGTTCTATGTCGCACCATGCTCATCGAAGAAACGACCCGTGTTGCGTGGAGGCGACGATGTGCCCTAGCTGCCCTTGATGACTCGCTGAGTATGCGGCAGCTGTTGGAACAGCGACTCGAATACTTAGTTAGCCAAGGCGCCAGGAAACTGCCCAATCTGGATAACCTCAGCCGCCTGGACGAACTCATACAAAGTATCGTGGATGATGCGTTTTTCTATGGAGATAGGCGTGTTCTCAGACAGCTGACTCAAGTGCTACACTCGTGTATTGGCACCTTACAGTCCCAGAGCGAACCTTCGTTCGTGGACATCAACGCCGATATTTTCGCTCTCATGTTATTTACCGTCTTACGAAGGGCGGCGTTTGAAGACGTTTACCTTGAAACCACAGATCGCTGTCCTCTCTTCCTTTCACAGCCAGACCAGGCTGCTGTCTTCTCTGAGCTGTGGATTCTAGGATCTCAGTGCCAGATCTATTTCGACCTCCTCCCCCGAGACATTGGAAGCATCATCTACAATCGCTACCGTCGCTTTCTTGAGGCTGACCCGCCGCTTGCAGACTACAGAAGAGGGAATGAAATCATGACTATGTACCCATCCTCCGATGAAACACCTTTGGACAACAAGACTCCTTCCAATGACACAGACCCCATCAAGCTCACAGCACACGAAACCTTACAGCTTTGGAAGAAGAGATTCGCAGCTGCAGGTGCCATGTCCATCTTCTGTCTTCCAGCAATTGTCGATGTTACTATGCTTACTTTCATTGGTCGCGGCTGTTTCATGACTGCATTTATGCAGCCTCATCACCTTGAGGTGGCGGGTTATGCCCTTCTAGCATCGATGCTGTTGACAGCTGGTGTGACTGGCTGGGTTGGTAGTGCAGGCGGTTTTTACATGGCCCACTATGCATATGACAACATGATCTATTTTCACGTTCAGAGGCTGTCAGGCGGCTTTGTCCTAACCCTCGTTGTAGCCGCTTGTGGTCTTTTTGCATTCTCTTTACAAAGGTCCGTCGGTGCAGGGTTTGTCTTTGTCGCTTACATTGTCTGTATCGCTACGTACTTCAACATTCTCGGTGTCATGAGCACGATGCACCTTCATGAAGCCCCCTTGACATCGGGAAGGAAAGTAATTCTACAGACTCTGCCGATCCTTCTCTTTTCTCCTCTCATCTCAACCTTCGTCAATGGACATGACTTGGAAATCTATCTTCCCGTTATGTACATCTTCCTGTTTGTTATCTTGTTGCGATATCGCCGCCTCTGCCACGAATGGTCGAACTGGATGGAAAACGTCCCCAAGTTCACACAAAAAGACATTTTCGAGTGGTATTCGATGAAATCGACTTCTGGTAACCCAGAAGAGGAGTCGGGACAGGATTCAGGAAAGGAGATAGACGGTGAGATGGCCAGAGTGGCATTCGTGTCAGCAGTGACCGCTCACACCCGCCACACTCAGGATGCGAAGGCGTTGAGGTCTGACCCTCTGATTCGTCGCGTGTCTGAGGGAATGCCCTATATTGACTGGCTTCTCAAGAAGACATCTCCCAGCGCAGTATCTGAGCCAAAGTTCACCACTGCGTGGTTCACTCAGCTTGCTGAGGCCACAAATCAGCAACAGCAACTCAGACGCGGTCTGAAAGAACACAATGTCTTCATCTTGTTCCGCCTCGCACGGTACGATATCGGTCAAAACCTTGGCCTGTTTCTTATTGCCCTGATGGACCGATGGATAATGATGACCATGAGTGCGAGACAGCCATATCCCAGCATATATACAGATAGTCGCAGTAGATACGGCATCTGGTTGGCCATTGTATACTTTTGTCTGTCTGCCATGCTTCTCGACGGAACTCTCCAAAAGTACTGGGGCCATCGCTACGAGGTCTCCCATGAGAAACTATCAGAGCTCGAAGATGCTGAGCGCGTTGAAAAGGAGGCCGAAAGCCGCCGTCGAGAGTGCATCGCCAAAGCCACCACAGATGTCTTCTCAAAGCTCATGCTTGTTTTTGGCTGCACAACTATTTTCCTCTGGCTTTTGGTCGAAAGCACGGAAACCATGGCCATCTATTTCATGTATATACTTGGCTACTCGAGCACAATCATGTTTCAGTTCAACCGCTGTTTCACCACCAACATAGGTGCGCACGTTATCGTCATGATGGCTTCAGCTGCGGTTGGGTTCGTGATTGGTTGCGTTTTGCATGCGGTCCCAGCAACTGCAGGATTTCTGTATACAGATGTTCTCTCGCAGAATGTCGCCGCACTCCTGGCGGCGATTGGAACGTCTTACTTTGCATGGAAAGATGAGACTAAAACTCGCGTTATGGAGGCTGTCGCAGATGATTGTGTTCATGGTATCATGATGCAAAGGAAGATCAGTGCGGAATGCTCCGAGGATGTCAGACTTGCCGCAGACATTCTTCCTGATGTATTCAACAGTCGCACTATCCAATATTCCGATGGGTCTAGCGTTTCTGAGAAGCTTACAGAACTTTTGCAGCTTAGCTCACAGGATCCTAGCGACCACGCTCGGGCTGCGAAATGGTCGCACAGGCTTCTTCGCAGAGCTCAAGATATGTGGCGGGCTCAGAAGGTCATTATTCTGATCTCATCTCGCGACTACTTCCACCAGCATGGCCTTAGCCACCTGTCTTCTTTCAGTTACACCAGATCTGGTGTCCTACACGTTGTCATTGGTTCCCTCAGCGAGGCTGACAGTACTCTACCTGCTTGGCAACCTATGCTTTCTGTTCTGGCTTGTGAGAGTCTGATGCATTACGTGGCTAAATCGGAGCTGAAGATGTCCTACGCACATGCTCTCCAGGCTGAACATTTTGTCTACGGCACCGAGTCTATTTGCAAGCGCATCCAATTGGAACTTTCGTCGCAGGACTACCAGACTTTGCACCGTCTTGCCCTGAAGACGAAAATGAAAATGATGGAGCATCTGTGCCTGGCCATTGACGTGAATTCCAAGTGGGATGGTATACCACAGGAGGTCCGGGTAATGATTCTTGATCGTGTTTGTGGCATTAGGACTCCCATGTCTGCTCAGGTCAGCCAATGGATCGCTGAGAGCCAAGTCGACTTGCAAAATGTCAACTTTCACGCTGAACTTACTCTTGAGATCCACAAGCAATGTGGGGAGAATCTTTGCCGAGCTGCCAACGCTCCTGATACAACTTCTCCGAAGAAATCTCCTTTGTTCGGTGAGCTCCGGGTTGCAAAGTTCCCATCTCGTCAAAATGAGCATCCTGCTCAGGTTGCACTGAAATGGCTGGCTTTAAGAAGCGCATCAGTGGTCAAGTGGATTGCTATTATTTCTGGTGGCGGGTCCAACGTCGAGCGGGAACTATCATACGCCTTGGGTAACCTTCGTTTCAAGAGCCTTGTACTTTGGCCGGTGCTCCTTTTGTGGAAGGCCTGCTGCTTCATGAAAAACACTTGGATCTATTGGCTCATTATTCACGACAAACCTGCCCTTATGAACATCACTCGCCTGGCAAAAAAGGGAGAGCGACGCAAGATGAAACTCAACAGAGGAGCTATTGTCGTCGAGCAGCCGCGAGAAACATTCACCGGCTTTGTGTTGCCAGGGGACGACGACTACATGACCCTCACTTTTCACAAAGGTATACTCAAAGAAGACCCGGAAATCAAATCCCCCGCGTTCTTTACAACTTATGATCAGCATACTCGCCTCCAAAACCGTGTTGAACAGGGACACTCGCGAACTGCAAGATTCACTTACACCGAAGACACAACTTGTCGCCAACCCGTTAGCATCGAGGCTACTCACGATGGTGTACGTAGCCTTGGAAACTATGACCAACATGGAAGGATCAAGAATGGAACAATTTCTAGCGGTTCTGGGGATATTACGTTTGACTACCACTATCGCGATACACCTAAGGGTAATGCCGATATCCTTCGTGCCGACTACACGTTGTCTGGCTCATCAAATGGCAACTCCATGTCCGTGTTCTGGGGCAAGCCAGTTGATCCAGAACGCTACGATTGGGTGCCTTCCAAGCTCGTTCACCGAATTATCCAAAACATGGATGGCAAGAGGTATATCACTGAGTACGACTACCAACATCGTCGCGACCCTACCATTGTTTCGTATATACAGGGTGACGACGACAGCAAGACTGCGGTTACGAAGCGGCCACGCCTATTTGAAGTAGAGGATCTGCTTCTGAGACGACCCGAGAACCTATCCTTTGACTCTGAGGACGTTCTGTACCACCACAGCATCACCCAGGTTGAGCAAATGCGCCTCAAGGCAAGTGACGCACCTACTTGGGTGACTTACTCGAACCCCATCTTCTGGCTCGCACAATGGAACAGACGTGTATACAAACGCGTACCAACCTGGCGTGTTCGCACTGAACTTTGGAACCACTGGTTGAAGAGCAATACTCTCGACGCTTCCACGGCTTGCTGGGTCGACGAGGTGATCCTCCGAGAGGAACCGCTACTCAAGATGTATTGGCGCGCTCGTGATTTTGGGCGACTAGACGATGCTCGTCAAGCCCTTGATGAAAAGATCGACCAAATCGTTTCGGCAATAGACATGCAGACTGATGTGGCCGAGGTTAGCCTGCTGGCTATCAAAACGGCAGATCTCTATGCCATGGGCCTTGGAAATGACGCAAACCCGATTACTACACAGCCACAGAACTGCTACGGAGATACCACAAACCGAATCTCAGTGATCTTCAACGATATCGGTTGCTGGCCCATTTCCCCCGGCGGCGTGTCTAATTGTCGACGCGACTTGGTCAATGGACATAGCACGATTCGAAACCACGTACTCGCCGAGTGTGCCAACGATTTCGGCATCCCCCGGTTCCAGATCGAGAAGAACGTGCAGTCCATGAAGCTACTTCCTCTCTGGGGCCTTGATGGCAACACCGCCAATCACGGTGTCATAGACAATCTGCTGGAGTCACAGGTAGATCAAAAGATTGCGGCGACAGATCTCCAGGCTGACGTTGTCGACACGTTTGTACCGCTGCTCACAGAGTTTATCAAGGGGGCAAGGACGAAGCGATACTCACGCTCTGATCTCGTCAAGTACAGTAATGTCATGTTATCCATGGCCAAGGTCTACGAAACTAAGGATTACGGAACTATTTGGAAGTCCAGCCAGGTTCAGCGTGCCTGGATGCGAGCCTGGCTGACTCCTTACAACGACCCCAACATTGCTAGCGTCTCAGACTGTTTCGAGATGGAGCGCCCCAGCGCGTCGGACTTTCGAGATGCACTAAACATCTACATGGCGTATCTCTTCATCTACACTGTCCAAGTTCCTAAAGAGTGTCCCCGTGTCTTTCAAAGCACTCATCATGGAATTAGCAGCCTCTACGGCATGATCTTGCAGTGTAAACAAGATGTCACCTTTGGAATTTGGGACCATGCTATCTATTGGCGTGAGACGTGCCTCAATATCAGTCCAGCACAGTCCCAGCTACCGATTTCGGTCCAGTCTATGCTACTTGCCGGCATTAGCATGGCGTCTCGTCTTGCTTACTTTCACGCCGATGTCATCATGCCCTGCGCCTCCGTCTTCAACCCGTAAGTTGTCGCTTCCATCGGCACAAGATTATCAGAAAAGTTACTAATCAATCGGCAGTATGTGGGAGATTGAGATGGGTACGGATAGCGGCGCAATCGGCAGCAGAAATATGTTCCAGCGCAAGGTCGACCCTATCGTCAACGGCATTAGCAACATGGAGCGCTTTAAACCAGCTGACAAGGTTCGCACTGAGAAGCCGACAGTGGTCATGCTCTCCAACGTGCAGTTTATCAAGGGTGTCAAGATCGCCATTCAGGCGGCTGATATAATCATCAATCAGATGGGTTTCAAAGACTACCAGCTTGTCGTTTACGGCGCCAAGGACCGACAGCCGAGCTACGCTATTGAGATGGAAAAGCTTATCGTTGAATCTGGCCTTTCCGGAAAGGTTGTCTTGGCTGGATTTGGCGACCCCAAGGTGGTACTGCAAGATGCATGGCTGTTCATGAACTCGTCAATGTCCGAAGGCCTCCCACTTGCTATTGGCGAAGCAGCCTTGGCTGGAGTTCCAATAGTAGCCACAGAGGTTGGAGCAACCGCACTAGTGCTCACGGACCCAAACAAGCCAGAGCAGCAGTATGGAGAGGTAGTGCCACCTAATGATCCCATGGCACTTGCGCGTGCTCAACTGAGCATGCTAAGCATGGTCGGGCCGTGGTCCAAGTTTACCGCCGACAGCCAGGAAAAGCCACCGGTATTGCCGGATGAGATTTTACCCGAGCACATCGAATGGTTGACACGACGTTTCTATGACAAGGCAAACGATCGTCGTAAACTAGGGTTGCTTTCGCGTGAGGTGGTCTTACAGAGTTTTCATGGGAGTCGTTATCTCAGAGAACATGAGCAAATGTATTGGATCCAATGGTATATGTCCAAGATGAGGAAAGAGCGGGGTCTGAATGACTTCTCTTTCCACTTTGGAAGCCCAAAGCCATTGCAATTCGTGGATGGTGAGTTAGAAGATGAGAAAGATATATATTAGCATAATAATAAAGCTTGCTAATGGGGATAATTTTCTCCTGTATATAAAAGGAATTACCTTTACCTTAATTATTTAATATAGTAGAACTTTAATATAATATTAAGGCTATTAATAATATTCTTTAGGGCTTTATATTTAAAACCTTTATAATTTATTTAATAAAACTTTATTTAATAAAAACTTAATTTTAATTATAATTAAATTTTTAATAAGCTTTTTTATTAAATACTATTAACTTATTTAACTTTTTTTTAAAGTTATTTTTTATTAATTAATTTATTTTATATTTATAATTATAAAATTTTAATATTTTTTATTTTTTATAAATTTAATAATTTATATATTTAAATTAAAAAAAAAAAGATTTTTTTTTATTATTTAATATTTTTTTAATTATTTTATAGTATTTTTTTAATATATTAAAAAAGTTTTATAGCTATAATATAGCTATAATAATTAAATTTAATAATTCTTAAAAAAATTTATTATTAAAGCTATTTTTTTAATAATTATAATAAAACTTTAAAATTATTTTATTTTATTTAATATTTTATATATTTTATTATTAATAATAATAATAAAAATTATTTTAAAAATATTATTTTAAATTAATAAATTTATTTATATTAAATATTTTATTTTTAAATATTTTATATACTTTAAGCTTAATTATCTTTATAAATAAATAATAGCTATTTATTTATATATCTTGAAAAGTTAATTATTAAAATATTTAACTTTTTAATTAAAAGTAAAATCCTAAATAATAATTAAGATAATAAATATTTTATTTATATATATTTTTTTAATATTCTTTATTTTAATAGCCTTAAGGCTAAAGCCTCTTTTTAACCCCTTAACCCTATTATAGATATTCTCTAGATATCTAAACGAGCTAAGGAGGCCCTGTATGCTTGCGGTGTTGCTAATGATACACTATCCGGAGTGCAAAAGATATTTAATGCTTTCGCCAGTTGCGCTCAGTTTCTTGGTTTTGCCGTAAATGAGAACGTATTGGAACTAGCAAAGAATATTACAACCAAACTCATCCTTGTCCGTCACGTCATCGGCCTCGCTAAAGCAATAGCAAATCTAGGCTTGGACATTGGCGTGCATTGCCAGCCACGGAGGTGGAGTTCTTAATCCGACAATGGTTTACATCTAAGGCGCCATATCAAGTCTTGAAAGCAATGGGCTGCCGCTAGTTATGAATATTGAAGGCACTGTTTTGGGAAAAGGGGTAGATATTCATCTCAATTGGCAGCCGCATTCTGAATTGGTGGCTTTTATCAGGGCGCTATGTGCAGGGTATGGGAGATCGTTGGGGAGATGGGATCAGAATTGTTTAAGCAATCGGACCAAGCTTGGAATGGTATACAGAAAAGATAAAATGCGGTTGTGAAGGCCCTGATCAATTTCAAAGAGTGTCACACTTACTTGGCTGCCACCGAAAATATACAACTCTTCATTTACAGAAGCTATTCATAGCCCGCCGAATATCTAAAGTCACTACTCGCGCTTCTTTAAATACCCCTTCAGAGCATCATCCAACGTCCTACTCTCCCTCAACGGAACCGCATTGCCCTTCTTCGCCAACCCAATCTTGTTATGCCAAACAACCTTCATCCCAGCATCCGTCGCACCATCAACATCCCCGGCACTTCCAGCAACGAAAAGAATATCTTCAGCATCAACCCCCAGCTTAGGTAGGATAGTATGATATGCTTCCTTCACAGGTTTGTAAAACCCAATCTCCTCAGCTGTAACAGCAGCATCAAAAGTAAACGGCGTCGCAAACCCAGCACTAGCCTGCTCCTCGACAACGTGGATAGCGATATCTCCCGAGTGCTTTGAACAATTGGTAACAACGCCAAGTTTATAGCCCTGCGCCTTTAGACCTTGAAGAACGGAGGGGACTTCATCCCACGCTTTGATACTAGACCAGTTGTTGAGGAGTGCTTCAGGTGCTGATGGCGGGAGACCGACTTCAGAGGCGGCTTGTCTAACGAGATCTTCGTAGGGCTTGTAGGAGCCAGTGCCATAGGTGATTTCGAGGTAGCGCTGACGCCAGCGGCCGTCGTCTTGGTGGGTTTTGGATGGGGTTGATGCGTCCCATAGATCCCAGGAGTTTAAGAGACCGGTGAGGAGATCGAAGACTATGGCTTTGGGTCGCCAGTTTTCATCAGTGGGGGCATTCATCTTGATGAAAATAGTGCGGTGATGTGTTATAATTGGATTTTCGGAAGAAATTTACAGATGGAAGAGGTATTTATTCTACGGGTAAAGGATCATGGCCCCGGCCTGCTTAAGGGCGCACTTGACATGCAATAGATTTTAGGAGCGTTCTGCTAAGTAATTCCCCCAGTTTTCGTAGTAATACCAACACTATTATATAAGTAGTCGGTCAATGAGTAACATTAGCCGAAGATCGGCAAAAGACACCGAATCGTTTTTACCACTGTCCCGAATTATGACCAGGGTCTGCTTGGTTGTCTTATTAGCTATATATACCTTTATACGCTACTTCCTATATGCTGCATTATAGACAGAAAATGCTCCATAATGTTTAGTGCTTATCTGCACTTGCAAATGTCTGATTCTGCGGTCCCGATCTTGTAAAGTTTTAGGAGGTTTAACGACATAGTCTGGTAGATAAAATCACAGAGCCTCGCAATCCTCAATAAGCAAAATAACCCAACACGCGTCGCTCTACTGTGAGCCTTCTGAGCGAGTGACAGGGTCGCGTTGCAGAACTCGTATTTATACTTGTCCTTAACAACAGCGATAGCCTGCGTTAAGGCGCAGCCAAGTATTGTGATGGTTGCCAAACTACGTGGATACATTATGTTTACGAATGGGGTAGAAAGTGAAATGCGACTGTGCTATCACCGCCTCTTTGAATGGCTGCCATAGAACTAGTGATCAAACCCTGAAACCTTCCCCAACAATTACGCAAGCATCCTTCATCTTTTAAACTCTAAATCACTGTAGTAGGGACTCTTCGGACAATTGGAAAGTTCCAAAAGTCCGCGAATTCATAATTGCCATACAAAGAAAACGCGTCTACCGGAAATTCGCCGTACGCCATTACAACATTGCCAGTCCTTGTGTTGTCTAGCATAGGGTTTTTGACTGGTTGAAAACGCATAGGTCTTAACTCTAACCAATTATAGAAGAGTTACAACGGCAATATGAAAATCCAAGCTTCTTTGGGATCTTGACGGCGGCCCGGCGGCTTACTGCAACTTCACTAGGGTATTTCTGCTGGCGTACGAACTCCCTGGTTGTATTGCTTCAGGTAAATTGTGCTAATTCCCAAACATATCCTTCAGCTCTATATAAAGGCTTCTGATACCTTCCCTTTATTCACCAAGACACAAGTTAGCTTTCAAACTGCCCATACCGATTTCTACTTCATACAACATTTAAACATCCTGCAATGGCCGAATCGCAGGTATCCGCCGCACCCGACGTTCACTCAGAACAGAATACCGTCCCTGTTGCCCCCAACGTTCCTGTCGACCCATCTGTCAATACATGGTCACGCTTCATCACTACGTTCGAGGCGTCTGAGTTCACCGACTGGATTGACGAGAGCCTGTCGTGGAAGAAGACCTGCTATATCGGGGATTGGTCCCCCCTCCTCAAAATGAGAGTCCGGGGCCCAGACGGCAAGGCGTTCTTCGAGTATCTCTCCACGAACCACTGGCCAAACTTCCAGCCAAACCAAGCCAAGCATGCCATCTTTTGCCGAGACAACGGAACGATCATTGGTGAAGGAGTTCTCATGATGCTCGATCATGATGACTTCATTTTTACTTCTGTTCCCGGAGTCACCTGGGCGGCCTATCAGTTTCATCACGGAAATCGAAAGTTTAATGCCACCGTCGATATCGTCTCCAACGATTGGTATCTTTTCCAGGTTCAGGGCCCCAGCAGTGTGGCAGTGATGGAGGCGGCAACCAAATCATCCATTGCCGACCTCAAATTCATGCATTCCAGGAAAATATCCATCGATGGGCATAGCTTTCTGTGCCTTCGGGCGGGCGTATCCGGCGAACGAGGCTTCGAACTCTGGGGTCCAGCAGAAGAAGCGCACGCTGTCTATCGCGCCATCTTGTCGTATGGGTCTGAGTTCGGTATTCGTCAACTCGGCTACCGTGCCAAGACAGTGAATCACGTTAGTTGCCCTTATTTGTTATGACTACTAAATTTGCTTGCGATGCTTACTCGATTCCAGGTGGAAGGGGCGATTCCTACCCCATGGCTCGATTTCCTCCCTTCGTTCCATGGAGATGAGCTCGATATGGTTGAATACCGTCAGTTTCTTCAAACCTCAGGTTTAGTCTCTCCGGGCGTGCTGCATATCGGAGTTTCTGGTAACTATAGCTCTAATCCCTCTGCGCATCACCGCACACCATTTGACCTTGGTTGGGGCTGGCTTGTTAACTTCGACCATGAATTTATTGGCAAAGAAACCCTGAAGAAAATAGCCAGCGACCCCCCAAATGCCCTCGTGACCTTGGAATGGAACAGCAAGGATGTTACAGATGTGTATGCATCTCTCTTCTGCAACGAGACGCTGGACTTTATGGAAATGCCACGAGAGTGGGGAGGCGTGAGAGGGAGTGGTGTCTATGGTGATGGCAGACTTATTGGATGTGCCGTCTCACGCTGCTATAGCTACTGGTTCAAGAAGATGATTTCTCTTTGTATCATCGAGGTGAAGTACTCAACACCCGGAACAGAAGTTATGGTCAAATGGGGGAACGACGGGAGTCCACAAAAGATGATTCGCGCTGTGAGTACTGGGTGCAACCGAATGCTCATTGCCTGCTCTCAATCAACCTCTAACATTTATTCTCTAGGTAGTCCAGCCTGCGCCATACAAAGAAGATCAGCGAAAGAAGCCGCTTATGGAATAGGAATAATAAAAGTGAGCCTCTTAGTTAATCTCAACTGAACTATTTAGAAATTCTTTCTAGTTTTTAGTCTTACTGCCTATAGTATTACAATATATACAGGAGATTAAATAATAGTAATAATAACAATTTGAATGGTAGTCTTTACCAGCTTGAGACCAGGCTTACTTGAGTTTATTACTTTCCGTCACTGCTTATAGTTTACCGCCTTCACGACGGATAGGATAAACATCCAATACTAAATACTATTTATTTAATAGATCCTCTCAAGCTCTTAACGCTGTTTGTGGAATTCATCAGGCCACTTGTAATAGCAGAAAGCATCTTAGGTGTTTGAAGGCCTTTCAGATCTTAGGATCAACTCTCCGCCCTTCAAAATGCAATTGCAAGTCAAACTTTCAAAAGCAACAGGATGATAACCACTGTCCTCGCTACAGTTTTTGTGGTGAAGTCAGCCAAGCGATGATCACATCGAAAACCACAACGTCTGTGTGACCAGGGGGTTAGGAATCTTCTTATTAGGTAGGCAATTGAAGCCTTCTAGACAATTCCAAGGTGCTATCTCTTTACCAGATTATACTTTAATAGTCTAAATTTCTTTACTAACTGCATGCTTTAGTAGATCTCTTAATCTCAGTTATGTAGTGATTATCAGCAGCTCAAAATTCCAAAACTATACTTTGAAAACATCAAACAATCACGATCTCTTCAAAGCCTAGTGACTCAGTCTCGGTTATTTCATCAACCTTTACTCCTTCGAGGGTCACATCTCCTATGAACTCATATCTCATCACGCTTTTACAAGATGAACTTACCTCTCTCAGAATATACAGTACCTTTCCTCCCGGTAAAAAGAAAGCGATGTCACCAACTTGTGCTGTCTCGGGTCCAAAGCCCATATTTCCATCACCTGTGCGGATAAACCTTCTTCCAAGGGTCGTCATCCTCACAGATCCATTGAAACTTCTTGTTATTTCCCTGCCCCTCGTAGAAAAGATTTTGCCGCGTTGCATGTGAGAACCACTCAAGCCATTGCGGATAAGCATCTGATATGTTGTATGAGTTTGTATGGCCAACAAAACCTCCACAGATCACGTTCTGAAAAGCTTTCTCTCGCTCTTCTCGATCTACGCCCATGAGTGTTATGTGTGAACTTTCTTCGAGTCCAGCTAGCTGACACCATACCGCAATGAGTGGCTTCCCTCGAAGTGTTGCACCAGGGGCGTCATCTGGGTAGCCAGGGGCAATCGCCTCGACCATGGCAATTCGTAAGCCACGAGTGATGATAGAACCTGATAAGTCGTCAACTCTCCACTCTGGCTTTGAATTTATCGAAGCATCTAGATGAAGCGTCTTGTGTATTCGCTCAGAGGACATTAGATGATAATTGTCGTCCATTATCGCGTCCCAATCCGGGACCCAACTTGGTAGGCCCTGGGTCCGAGTCTGAACGTTTGGCCTATGTAGCACATAGCTCAGTACATCCAACGTTTGAGAACTTTCGATCAAAGTTTTGGCTAAATTTCGATATAGGCGGCCCACTGTGGAATAGTCGACGGTTAAAGCATCTTTGATATCAGAACCGGGAACATGCAGGCCCAACAGGCCAAACACCCTGTCAAGAGGGTTTGAGCAATTTCGTTTTCGAAAGAGACTCATGGCCAATAGAAAGCTCGTAGATTTGACGGTTCCGAGTCCACTGATATCCATTAAATCTTCCATTCGCGAGGCAGCAGCGAGCATTGTTAAGCCGCCGTTGCTTTCACTAGGAATCTCGATATTTTCATAAGAGTCCCCGCCTGGACTCCTTCCGGCAGCAAAGCAACATCCTCTTTCATGACTCATCCAAGTATTTATGCTTTGTTGGACTGCTCTTGCATCGATCCAACGTTGTCCGCAATGGAATCTGACTTCTCGAGCCAATATGAATTCCTGCACGGTCCACACTCTCGTCCACCACGAGACACCAAAGAAGGCGATAAAAGAATCTCGTACGTCCTTATGGTTGATGTTGAGGCCTCGCACAGTGACATGAGGTGTTTGGGCTGGATCGAAGTGTAATTCAGGATTACTAGCAGATTTCTCAATGAAGTCTAAACCCAAGTGGAAACGCTCTGACTCTGTAGATAAGAATGCAAGTACATATATCGCACGCGAATATATATCTCCCATCAGAGCTACCTGGGCAGCACGCTCGTGCTGATCTTCCTGTTTGATGCACAATGCATCCACCCAAGGTAATTGGTCGAATTTGGACCGGGCAAGACTTTGCAGTACGTGATGCAAGTTCTGGGTTACTGGAATCTTTTTGCCGGAAACGAATATTGGCAGCATGTCGTTTATATCACCCCATGTATACGAGAGAGCGACAAATGGCAGCAAATTGGCATCGTCCAAGCACACCCGCTCGAAGGATATCGCGCAAAGAGGGACTTTCCCCGGCTTTGGTTGTTTGTTAGCACAATCACTTGAACTAAGTCGCTAGAACTAACTAGATGGTGCTCTAGGCGAAGCAACCGAATTTCATTCGCTGATAAGTTCATCGTCTCTTAGTTGTGAATTGTATACTTGCTTGTTAAATGATAAAAAAAAAAGTCAACAACGATGTGGCAATGCGTTATTTGCGTCATTTTCATTTATGGCAGATTCTACCTACGTCTGACTGCATGCTATATTAGTCAGCTCTTCAGTCTTTTTGTCTAAAATTCACTACTATGTAGTTATGGAAAATAAAGTTGCAGGACAATATAGATACAAGTTATTAATCCTCCCGTCTTGAATGATCTACTTAGATTGAGAGCTCTTGGCTCGCTTTCTTGTAGTTTCTGATTGTTCCGCTAGCATTTGCTTGATGTCCAGGCTTTGGCCGCATGATTGATAACATGACAAGCCGTCTTTGATGTCGACGGCGCACAGCAAGATGGGTAACGCCAGCGAAGCATTGCAGCTGGCTAATCAGCAATTCTCAGTACATATAGGCACTGATAATACCTTACCAAGATATAGAAAATGGGGTTCGACGTGGGCCGTTAAATTATGCTTAATACCAAGCTCTGTCGAGCGGGGTAAATGGCATCAGCATGCGACCTGAGGCAGCTTTATATGTAACCGACAAAGCCTTGCTGACCTACTGCCAAGAATGCTATACGGCCAAGATGAATATTACTTATTGGACTATTTAAGTGCGGCTTGAGAAGTGAACAGTCGTCCTTAGAAATCTGCACTGTGTATTTACTAGTACCAACCCCTGGCCCAGCATGCAACAAGACCCTCCTTCTTCAATAGTATTCCTCTTAAGAAAATTAAGTTTTCCTCCTTTTTGCCCGTAACTACGGTTTGATACTCATCGATCCACTTGAGGTTTATTGCAGCGGTTTTTCTGTATCTTTAGTAAGGTTTTGGCTACTTTTACCTAATAGGACATTATAGAATTCAGTAGTGAGTAGTTCTCTGCATCTTCTGCTTTTAAATCTTCGACCAAATATGCTGTCAAGACGTGAGCCAGATGTCGCCAACATAATGAAGTCTCTTGTGGCCAAATATGCTAATAGCTTGTCCAATGGACCCCTAATCTACAGTCAAGCGCGAGGATGTCAAATGTGGCGCTCCGCTCGTCTAGAAACATGATTCGAACCCCGGCATAGTTAGAGCACAATACGAGACGCGCTGACCCGTAAGTTAGACTCTCCAGTCAAAATCGGCTTTTAGCTAACCTAACCGACAAATAAAGCGCGACGATCCATCCCACCGGAAGCCTGTTCTTGACAGTTGAATTTACATGCACAGGCGTCACCAAATTCAAGAAATCCATTTGGGAGTATTGGACCGCCGTACATCGGGACGCCCATCAGAAAAGTCCACTGGTGTCTTGATAGCCAAATCTAATGGCAAGTGGCGTACGCCTAAGCCGGACTGTCTTTGACCAATGCACGCATAGCTCCGTCACATATGGATTCAGAATTCAAGGTCTCGATTAATGTTTATGTTGGCTTGTATCTAAACACTATGTGACAAAACTGATATCATCATAAATCGAAACGATCACTACAGTATATCTATCTAAGTAGTTATTGCTATCAGCCAGTAAAAAGCATCTTGTGGTGATTTTAGAGTGTATTACAGAAGGGGGCTCCAATCACTACGAGTGAAAACAAAACAGGCTTATTATGCAAATGGGAATATATAGGTACCTCGTTGTTTGCATCTCGGCTTATGAGCTCGATTGCCCAAAGCAGATGTCCGGTGGGATGATAACTCTCAGGTATTTTTAGACCCTCCAAAAGTCTATCAGAAGCACAGCCTCTACTTAGCAGAACGCATAGAAACATATACTACTGTACTGAGAGCCTCTCACTATAATTTCTAAGGAGTTTTAAAGTAGTATAGGGTATTATCTTAGTTTGAGCGATGTTTTACCCACTCCCGGCGCGTCAAGTTAACAGAGATCATGTTAAAATAACTGGGCATGTCATCCCACCGGAGCTCGGTTTACCCCTGTCCAACAAGACGCCAACGCCTCAAGCTATTCCTTAATGATTAGACGCTTTGACTCTTTTTCTGCTCCCCCTCTCTGAATACGAGATAATTAGATTAACCTGGTGTAGGTGGCTGAGCGGCTGAGGCGATTGTTTATTGAATTAAGCTTAAAATTGTTAGATTGTGGGGTAAGCTCTGGGGGAATGATCGGTATTGTTTATTACTTGTATGCATGAAACTTTAGAAAAATCATACGATGAGTTGCGATATTGTTCCAAAGCTGATCATAAATTAAAACAGATCAGTAGTAAAAAACTATCCCACCGGGGAAAAGATTCAAAGCCGCCCACAGGAACTCGCTGTGATGCTGAGCCCCTCGACGCAGGCAAGAGCGATTTCTCCAAGGATGTTTTGGCATAGATGGAAGGCCGTTTAATTTGCCTCCGTGATAAATTATAAAAGTCTGCGCTACCTTTATAACTAAATAAGAATCCCTTCTACAAAACAATATCTAGAGTTTAATAATCAGACTTGTATACTCATCTATTATCTACTCGATCCAAAATGAAGTTATCTTCCTTCGCTACCCTAGGATCCGTCCTAGGGATCTATTTCTCAGTTTCGGTACTGGCTGTTGCAAATCCAGTCAAGCGGGATATCGCTGGAACTGCAACTGTATTCCTCGACCAGCCGTCCGGAAAACCTGAGAAACTTGCCTCCGGCTGGATTTATGGGTTTCCCGACAACGCTGACGGAACTGCCAATACCGATGTCCCTCAGAAGTATATCAAAGATGTTGGCTTCAACTACAACCGTGCCGGTGGAGCTCAGACCCCATACAAAGGATGGGCCCGTAATGAGTACGAGGTAAGTCCCTTCCCTTCACTGCTCTCTTGGCTTCTATTAAAAGCTGCGGGATACCTACTGACATTCAACAAGGGCCGCTGGAAGTCTAGTCTCTCTAACTATAGAACGACTCGGCGCAATGGAGGAAAATTCATTCTCCTAATCCATGATCTGTGGGGTGCGGATAGCACCCAGGGCAAAGGATTTCCGTACCCTGGAGATGGAGGAAACTGGGAAAATTGGAATGCTTTCCTGGATCAAGTGTTTTCTGACATTTTGAAAAATAAGATGACGGCTGGATTGGAAATTGATATTTGGAATGAGCCTGATTTGAACTTGTTTTGGGATGCTCCTCAAACCCAGTATCTCAATATGTGGAAGCGCACCTATGAGAGAATCAGGTGAGTTTTTCACTGGAATCTCAGTACCCTGCATTAACTTGTTTTAGAAAGGAGCTACCTGGTGTGCAAATCACCGGCCCTTCGACAACAACACCTCCCACAGTCGATAGCGAGTGGTATAACAACTACCTCAAGTTCATTGCCAAGACCAATACCATCCCGGACTTCTATTCTTGGCATCTTCTTGCGACAGACCGCAATCTGAGAGAGTCGAAGGCACAATTCGATACTCTACGCAAGAAATACAAACTACCAGAGTGCCCAATTAACATCAATGAGTATGCTTCATGGGATGGCGAACAAAATCCAGCAGGCGCTGTCTTCTACATTTCTCAGTTCGAAAGACACAATGCTCACGGTCTTCGTGCCAATTGGGCATCTCAGGGGCAGCTACACGACTTTCTGGCTAATCTCCTGGTCAAGAACAGCGACGGAGATTATTCTCCAGCAGGCGAATGGCACGTCTACCAATATTACAACCAAGTCATGAAGGGTAACCGAGTCGGGACATCTCCATCTGATGACGAACTCTTTGAGGTTTACGCGACTCGAGGTGGCAGTGCTGGGACCGTCAAGATATTAGCAGCAATCCGACCCGTGGCCGGAAAGAAGACGTACAACCTTGCCATCACTGGTCTCTCTGCGGTCAAGGTTAAGGGCCCTACTGTAAGGGTTAGGACCTACAGGTTTGATGGCCCTCACGTGTCTACTGCCTTTGGAGCTCCTGTTGATCTGGACACCTTCAAGCACACGATCAAGAACGACCAAGTGAGTTTGGAAAATTTCGATTTGCAGCAACAGCTGTTAGCTTGGAGATTTACTAATATTCTTCAGATCATGTTTTTCGTCGCCGCAGATGATAGAACTCAGGCCTTCGCGTTCGAATTTGAGGTTTAGGAGGAGCGAATGTTGGATTTTACTGGTATCGCTTGCATGAGGTGCAGCCACTGTTTGCCTATACAAGCGCTTCGGGCCTAGTAGTTTTGGCTATGGAGATGAGCTTCGTGGCTAAGAACAAATAGAATAGTACTTGTAAATATTCTTACTACTTAGTTAGGCTGCTAATCAAAAATACTGTTCAGTACTGAATAAGTTACTTAAGTAACTAGGTGAAGGTATTATCCAAAACTCGGCAAAGAGCTTTAGTTGAGATCAGATAGTTCTTTTATTAGCATGGCAATTATGGGAATTTCTCGTCTCACCCTAGCCGCACCCCGGTGACTCAGCATGAGATAAATGCTTACGTATTTCAATTTAAAATTGCCTATGTTGATTGTACCATTTCCAATTGACAGTCACCACACTTGTATAAACATATAAATCGAGTATAGCCTAATGATACCCCAATCCTCTGAAAATTCGCCGTTTCCTACTACTACGTCCATTGGGCGATATGCGGTGTTGCAAAGAGTCGTACCCGTTAGTGAGAGAGGCCATTTAACGAGTGCAGCTGGTTCTCCTGGTCCGAGCCATCGATCCTCTGCATGCTCTGATTGTTAATGACAGCGGAAGGGTGGAATATGTTGAAGATCGCCGTCACGGCAAGCATAAGCGTTCCGTCAAAGATATACAAGTATGCCTCATGAGCCATGAGCTCGCCGTCCTCACCCATGATGTACTCGATGACACGGAACACAGACCGTACCATGATGAGCAAACTGGCGGAATAGAGTACTACTAGAAGCTTCTTCCAGGACGGCTGTATCTTGAGGCTTGCGTCGATTGGCTTGCGGTGGAAACGCCTATGAAAGACCACAGCGACGACCATAAATCCCCCAAAGAATATGAGCTGTATGAAAAGACCAGCGATAATTATTGCCTGGCCTCTATCACTGTCGGACTTGGTCTCGGCTCCGGCAAGCATGCCACCCCCTAGATTTGTTAGTTGGTATGGCGCAGCCAGTATAAACCAAACGGCAACTTACCGATCCCTTGAGCCACGATGGAGGCAACGTCACCAAAGAGAAAGATCTTTGTCAGCCATTTGAGCCTGATCATCGAATATTTCTCTGCATTCAAGAGCCTGATGAGCCGTCCGAGAACCATATAGATGGAGGCGGCGAAGAAGGGAGGACCGAGCAACAGGAGGAGAGCCTGGATGAGGTACGGACCCTCGGTCCATTGCCCGGCCTCCTCACTTGCATTGATAGCTCGGGCCGCATATCCGATCGCTTCAACTACATCTGGTCAATCCAAGAACCTCTCTCTAAAAGAGTGTTTTACTTACTAGCACAACCGACGACGAATGGGATGAAGTACCATGACCTAAACTTGATGACTTGAAAAACGTGGTAGAGCCCTGACAGTGAGAAAGATACAACGAAGATTACTGCAGCCGCCATGGACGGGTCATACTTGTATCGTTCGTTTTCCTCAGCCATGTTGACGGTTTGGCTAGGTGCTTGATTAATGATGGAGGGTCTGGTGTCGTTATTGAGAAAAGCGTGCTTATTTTGCTATATTGTGTGAGCTGTCTTAGTCTATTCTTCTCTAATTCAAAAGCAGGACAAGCCATGACTTATATTCTACGGAGTCAAACTTCATAAGTAATCGTCTATCAAATGGGATATGAAAGCGATAACGAGCATAGCTAGTCGACATTTGACTTCGGCAAATGCTTAAAGACCCGTTGCAGGTTGGCACAGACCATGCCCTACCTAAGATCAAAAATGGGCCAATCTCGTTATCGGATTTGAATTTAACTCGCAGATGCAGAGACCGCGCTAACCTATTGCCAGCCTACGTGTAACCATTATTAATTATTGGCTGCAGGAGAGTGGCTCCTCGTTTTCGTATCTCATCATAATTGGCCGCGCCATTAATTAAGTATCTGGCTAGATCCCTCTACCGGCATTCCTTATTAAACTTCTGATCCTGCCGAAACATATTCTGTGGCTTAGACTGATAACGTACGTCAGATCAAATGGCACCAAGTTGCGAGCCCCGGCCGAAAACAAGTATCATTGGTGCATCCGCAAACTTGAGCTCTTGGTGGTCTCTTATGCCTTTAGTCCTGCTTTGACCTCCGTAGAGTCGGACTGCACTAGACCTTTAATCATGAAAAAACTCGGATATAAGAAGTCCCGAAAAGGGTGTGCGAGATGCAAACAAAGGAGAGTAAAGGTAAGAAAAACCCCATAAAGGATTACCCTCATAGCTTAGAGAGTCATTCAGTTGAAGTATGGCTAATATCGCTCTTCATAGTGTGACGAGAAGGTCCCTTGTTCAGCATGCTATAGACACCGAGTGCAATGCAGCCTCCAGCTAGTCATTGCTGAAGTCACAGCAGGAAACCGAGAGCCAGCTGCAAACAAAATGGCGAGGAACCCTTCAGATGTCCCAAATTATCCCACGTGCTCATTCCCTTCCAGATTCAAAGCCACAATTTCTCTAGTAACCTACAACCAGAACGCGCATGCGAGCCCTTCTCCCATTCTCCCGACCTCCCCGCCCATCGAACCCCCGACATCCCCGATTGGATATCGAACATTGAGCTTATCCACCACTACACCGTCCACGCCTACCGTACTATCGGCTCACTGTGCTGCCATGCCTTCATAGCGCTACAGAACGACGTGCCATCAGAGGCTATGTCTCAACCATTCCTCATGCACCAGATTCTCGCCTTCTCAGCTTTGCATCTAGCATACCTCCGCTCGGATCTCCGCCACAGGTATCTCATCCAGGCATCCCAACACCAGGATGTCGCCATCAAGGCTATTAATGAGATGCTGAAAAGGTCTCTCGAACCAGACTCGTGCCACGCCTTGTACGCCAGCTCGCTTTTCGTCGCCGTCAGCGGCTTTGGTATGCTCCCCAGCTGCGACAGGTTCAACGATTCATTCCAGCCGATAGAGAGTCTCACAGGCATATTTAGACTAATGCGCGGCATGCACACTATCCTGAGGTCGTCGGACGACGCCATACGGAATGGGCCGCTCAAGACGTTGCTGAGTGGGTGCTCTTGTGAGTCGCCTCAACGTCCTAGCATCCTCGGAGAGCTTTCTCTTCGACTTGGCGAGCTTTTGTCGTTTGTGGAAGATCAAACGCCCACCATCGATGACGAGGAGAGGCGGATTTTGGTAGAAGCGGTCGCGGTATTCATCCAGGCCATTGCAACAGTAATGGGCTCTTCAAGGATGATTCCGACGCTTGAGATGAGAGTCATCTTTAGCTGGCCTATGAAGCTGCCGGCTTTGTATCTTGATTTCTTACGGCAGGAGAAGCCTCTGGCGCTGGTTATACTATCATATTACTGCGTTCTTCTCCAGTCTCGGGAGCCCAACCACTGGATGTTCATAGGTTGGAGTGACGCATTGATGAAGCTTATTACAAATCGTATCAGGGGTTCCCTGAGGGAGGAGCTCATTCAATGGCCAATAGACGTCATTGGAGAGCAGAAGGCTAAAAGTGTATCGGGGGACACCACGGACGCAAGCGACTGTGAAAATTTGAACGATTAATTAGGTGTTCGAGACAGCGATGGTTGATTATGTCACTAAATCTATTTGGACAGTGTCTCTATATTTACATGTATGAAGTCAGCATCGAGATACTTAGTACTGAATCTAATAGCACAGTTATAATAGTTAAGTCTTTATATATAAATGTATATGTTTTAGGGGCGAGGGTATATATATTTTAAAAACTTATAGTTTTATTAAAATAAGTAATTTTATATTTATACTGTTATATTACTATTAACTTTTTAAACTTAAATAGTAAAAGCCTTTATTATTACTTTCCTTATAGTACTTAAATATAAAGTTAATTAATTACTACTTATACTTAAATAATAAAACTATTTTTAAAGTCCTTAAATAATTTATTAAAACTAAACCTAAATATCTATAGGCTATACCTAAAATAAGCTTAAGGTTTTAGTTATAAAGTAGTAATGATTTAATATTGATATTCTTTTTTTAGAAAATTGAACTCTAGAGCTTAGGTCGAGCACCAGACTTTAATTCCAATATCTCCCTTATAAGTTCGACCACGTCATTAGCCACACCCCAGGACAGTTCAAATCCTCGTCCGCCAGCGCCATAGGCATGAACCACATGCTTAACACCCCAAGTAGTATCCCTAGCTTCAGTCTCAACTCTCATGCCACCCTCGCGAGCTGGTCTTCTTCCAACAACATCTTTAATTACCTTTATCGTCTCAAGCGTCTGACTCTTGTCGCATGCTTGTGGTATGATTGACTGAGCAGCGTTCAGTAGCTGAGCACGTGTTTCCTCTGATGGTTCGAGCTGCCAGTTTCCGACTTCTTTGGTACCGCCAATGACTGTTCCTCCATTAAAGGAGCGGGGAATTATAAAGCTCCATGTGCCGTCTTTCTTCTGAGTTGTGATTGTTTTGTCGGCGGCGGTGAGGTTGGTTAGCACTGTCTGGCCTGGTTCTTGTCAGTTGTTATCTATGGTCACGGATGCCTGTCGTACCTCTAATTGGGAAGCATTTCTTATCCCCAAAGCCCATTCCACTCGCGTTCACGGCTAGTTTGACGCTAGGTGCCAGGATAAAAGCCTCCCATTCACTCTTCATGTCCCTCTGTAGTGTCTTTCCACCTTGAATAATAAACTTGCGCAGCAAACTAGCAGTGTACAACGGCGCATGGATACAATACGTCTCATACTCAAATCCCAGCTTTACACCTTCAGGTAGTTCATGTGCTTCATATTTCCGATATCCGGGCAGTCCAGTCTCGTTGGCAAAGCTCTGAGCATCCTGCTTCAAGTACTCAGGTGACGGGTCCTCAAGATACTCAATACCTGGGAGACGTCTGATTCCGACCCAAGGTTCACTCAGCCGATGTTTCTCAAGCTCAGCGACAGTGTGTTTTACCCACTTGGCTTCACGACGTAACTGTGGCGTTGAAGCGGGGATGGGTCGGATGTGAGCGCCAGCCCACATGGAAGCATAGTCTGCAGAGTGAGTTGTTGGTGCGCCGGGGATTGAAGTTGGCCATTCTTTTGCCACGAGGAGGACTGATGTTGATGGTGAGTCGGCGAGTAGTTGTTGGATCTTGAGGGCGCTGGTAAGACCGATGATGCCAGCACTGAAACGCTGCTGTTAGCAGGGTCCTAGACCGGGATTAATGGTGAGAGCATACCCAATGACCACAATCGTGGAGTCGCTTATATCAGATGGGCTGTGAACTGACATTGTGTCTGGAAATGAAATGTGAAGGAACAGAGAACAACGGTAGGTTCATACAAGAGAGTGGAGGTTGGCTACATCAAATGTCCCCACAAAAGTAATCCAACCGGGAGATAGTTAACTTAAGCAAGACAAAGACATTTGACAGAGACACAAATAACGGCAACTAGAGTGACACACTTCAACTTGTATCCATTCATATCAGTTTTAAAGTAATTCAGACACCATCATCATTTCCGTGCAACGTCGCATGAACGGTAGTGATCAGTCAATTGGCCGGCCGACGTCGGCTATAGGTTATATGTATTGGATATCTATATTTGCTACACAACAAGTAGCGTAAAGACTAAGTAATCACAGAAACAAAAAATGCAAAATTAAACCATTTAATGAGTTGGAAAATAGGGAGTGATAGATGGCATATGCTGGGCAAGACAAAAAGGCGAGGTCCTACCCGGGTTCGAACCGGGGTCTTCGGAAGGCTTCTGAAGGTATCAAAATCCGACGTCATTACCACTAAACTATAGGACCGTTGATCGATGACTAATCACTCAGATTTACATCCTATAAATGGCACATCAAGACATACTAGTAAAGATAAAAGTAAATACCCTATAGATATTATTTAAGCTAAATATCTATTATATAGAAGTATTTATATAAACTTAATAATTATTAAATATTAATAAAAATTTATTTTATTTAAATTTATTTAAATTTAAAGCTCTATTGCCTAGTAAAATAGCTTAGCATTTATCGAGCATAACTTCAGTAACAGGATAAGAGATGTAGTTGAAATGCTTATTAACAAAATTCCCATCCAAGCCAGGGCGTGATTAACGCCCATGAGGCTATCGGTTGGCCGTAAGCCATCTCAATCCCCGTTTCTTTTCTTACAGGGTACCTGCGCTTATTTTCTTTTATCATTTAACAACGGTGGCTTGCAGGGAGACCTCAGCAACAACCGACCGGAGACAGCCGACGCGGAGTAAAGCGCATTGACAACGGAAGTGGCGCTGTGTAACGATGAAGGACCTGGTCTTGATCGGTGAGATCACAACTGATAGACGATTCAGCTATGGGTAGTTATTTACACTGTATACATCAATTGAGCTATGATCAGTAATACTTGGGTGCATATTTATTGCCAAAGAGACCATTCTCAGAACGGCCTTACATTTATTAGAGATAACAGAGAAATGTTTAACAGTACAAGACTTAAAGAACCAATGACGGGCATAGCGAAAATGCTGAGGCTCGTTTAGTCGGTCTAGCTCGTTAGCTGACGGACGCATGACATGTTTTTGGAGGCGACAATCGAGCAAGAAAGAATAAGCAATCGCTCATTGGGTGAGAATGCTGAGTCAGTAGCTCTTGACCAATCACAGCGAATGCGATTACCAGATCTCAGGTCCGCACCTGTGAAGCTTTGAATAAAGTGGGCCGAACACTTTGAAAGCGATCAAGTACAAATAAGACCAAGAGCCGCTTCCAAGATTCGGTATCTCAAGCAAGCATCTCTCACAATTCAATCAATTTTCTTCATACCATCACCATCCAATAACTCTTTCTAACAACTCAAAACCACCTCCAACCTTCAAAATGGTTGTTAACACTCCCGCTACCTGCTGCCGCTCCGGCGACAACGTTGAGTGCGCCTGTGGTACGTGACATCATCTCTCCCCCCTACCACTACCAACCCTTCTAACAACATCACAGCCCAAAAGGCCACATGTTCATGCGGTCAAAAGTCCGCTCTCCAATGCACATGCTCCAAAGCCGCCTCCGAAAACACGGTCAACGGTCCTCGATGCTCATGCCGCGCTCGTCCCGCCGGTGAATGCACATGCGACCGCGCCGCTACCGAGAACACCACACCTACTGGTTCAACCTGCGCTTGCGGATCTCGTCCTGCTGGTATGTGATGTTTTGTGTTCCTGTGACGATTGCTTGCTAATTGTGGGGTTTTAGGTGGCTGCACTTGCGAGAAGGCTGCTGATGGTGGCTTTAACCCTGCCAACGAGATCGACTTCACTACCAAGAAATAAATACGATATCGGTGACGACGACTACGGTTTAATGGCGCAGAAAATAAAATATTGCATTTGGATGGCGTTGGGGAACGGTTATGGTACTGGTTGGGTGGCGAGGCGATAGATACCTGAGATACGAATACAGAAATGAACAACATTCACGATATTCAACCTACGAGTAGAATCGTGCAATTGTGTGATACAAACAAAATCGTGAGGGTCTGTACTACAATACGTTCTCAGCCAGACGCATCGGGATGTTTTGGCCGCTAAGCAAACGCGTCGAGGTGATGTTCAATCGTTCATTCTGAGAACGCGCAGTTCAAACCAAGTTTGTCAGATCAGATGTCAATTGTGCCATTTCCAACATCGGACGACAATAAAGTTGCGACGTATAATTGAAGTACTATTGCAGCGTCTGTGCTCAAAACGATGCACCGTTCATTTCATCAATCACCAACAGTAAATCGCGTATCTGCTGATAAGATGAACAATTGCACAGCTCTCGATTCACCGCCTTTGAAAGCTCTGCTGCTCTGGCTCGTAACTGGGAAATTTGTCCGGCAGAAAAACCACTAGCGCAATTGGAACTGGCTGACAGCTCCCGGGCGGTGACACCCAATCCAGGCATCATCCCCTGTCCAGCCCGCAAATGATCACTGCCACTGCCCCCAGCGCGGTCAGATCAGCTTTTTTTTTCCTGGTTCCCTATTGTTCATCATAAAAAATCCACCCACTTTCTTCATTGTCGCGCTCTTCCCAAGCTTGATCTTATCATCAACACACATCATTCCATCAAGTGTCGCACTTTTTCAATCTCCCCGATCAAGCTGCTTCTTTGAGCAAAAAGGACAACTGTCGCGCGTCACACACAACAAATCATCACGTCACAAATCCTACGCGATGGCGCCACGAGCCAAAGCAGCCGCTGCTCCCAAGACCGCAGCGGCCAAGAAGGCCACCACAGCTGCTGCCGCTGCGAAGAAGGAGACCAAGACTACAAAAGCTACTGCTGCCAAGAAGGCTGAGCCTGCTGCCACGAATGGCGCTACCAAGAAGCGCAAGGCGACCGAGGAAGAGTCTGAGCCCCAGCAGGAGGAAGATCGCAAGATAAAGAAGTCTAAGACCACAGAACGCGTCGTGAAGCCCGCTGTCAAGCCCGCACCCAAGACCAAAGCCGCTGCTCCAAAGGCCAAGACAACGACACGAGCAAAGACCGAAGAGACGGAGGAGAAGCCCGCTGCCAAGAAACCCGGCCGTCCTGTTGGGTCAAAGGCCGAGCCCAAGAAGAAGTCCGACTTTCCTGCGATCGGAAAGAAGCTCAACGACGCGCCCACTCAGATCCTCGATGTGTATGTATTTGGCGAGGGCTCCTCCGGTGAGCTTGGTCTCGGAAGCAAGCGCGTCAACAACAAGAAGCCAATTGATGTCAAGCGTCCCCGACTTAACGATAACCTCTCCGCCGCCAATGTCGGTGTTGTTCAGATTTCTTGCGGTGGCATGCACGCTGTCGCGTTGACGCATGATAACAAGATCTTGACATGGGGCGTCAATGACCAAGGCGCGCTTGGAAGAGATACAAACTGGGATGGCGGTCTTCGTGACATGGACAAGCCAGAGGATTCTGACTCGGAAGATGAGGACGATACTGGTATTAACCCCATGGAGAGCACACCAACAGCTGTTTCCGACGAATTTTTCGCTCCCGGCACCAAGTTCGTCCAGGTTGTCGCCAGCGACAGCGCCAGTTTCGCCCTCACAGAAGATGGTCGAGTCTACGGCTGGGGAACCTTCCGATCCAGCGACGGCATCCTGGGCTTCTCAGAGACCGTCAAGGTCCAGTCCACGCCTCTCATGCTCCGCGATCTCAAGAACATCAAGTCCCTCTCCGCTGGTTCCAACCATATTCTCGCTCTCGACCACAAGGGCAACGTCGTCGCCTGGGGCTGCGGTCAACAGAACCAGCTCGGCCGCCGTATCATCGAGCGCAACAAGATGTCCTCCCTCATTCCCCAGGGTGTAGGTCTACCCCGCGGCAAGATTGCCAAGATCGCTTGCGGTTCGTATCACAGCTTTGCTATTGACAAGAGCGGCCAGGTCTATGGCTGGGGTCTTAACAATTTTGGCGAGATCGGCGTTGAGTCAAATGCTGGCGAGGACGATGCTGTTATCCTCCGACCTGCTAAGCTTACATACCTCGATGACTACAACATTACCGAAATCGATGGCGGTGAGCATCACTCACTTGCTTGCTCCGATAATGGCGATCTCTTGACCTGGGGTCGTGTCGACGGTTACCAAGTCGGCTTCGAGTTTGACAAGCTGTCCGAGGACAACGCCATTTACGACGACCGAGGCAACGCTCGTATTCTCTTCAAGCCTACTGTCCAGCCTGGTAAGTTACTCACAATCCTGAATATCGATCCATCTGCTAACCAACATTTACAGACGCCAAGGATATCGTCGGTGTCGCCGCCGGTACAGACAACAACTTCGCCATTGCCTCGGACGGCAAGGTCTACTCATGGGGCTTCTCCAGCAACTACCAAACTGGTCAAGGCACAATCGACGACATTCACACTCCTACTCTCATCGACAACACCGCCATTCGCGGCAAGAAGATTATTGGAGCCGGCGCAGGCGGTCAATACTCTGTGCTCTTCGGCGTCGCTGACGATGCTCCCACAAATGGCGTCAAGACCAACGGCGCTTAGACTTTGACACGAGGAATGAATTGACGGAGGAATCTGGGATTTTCCATATCAGCCCTATTTTAATCATGCTGCTGGGGGCAGCTTTCCAACATTTGTACTTTAACGCCGGCGGACGCATGATGAATCGGATGGGCGGATTCTGAGTGCGGTTTAAAAAGAAACAACGTTTTTCATGATCAAGGAGGATGCACATTTTTTCGATGCCTTTGCATGCTGGTTTGTGGTATATAGATGGTCACGATGTCTTTGCATATCTGAAACTTGCTTTTTTTAAGAGTCTCAATGCTAACCTGAACTTTCTGTCTCTGCTTCTTTTTAATCGTGACATACAAAAATAATTATTCTAGTACAAGGGAACATATCCCCGTATGTGTAACTTGCGTCTCGCCATCTGAACGCCTACCGCCCCTCCATCGTATCTTCGCCGCGAGGGCGTCATCATGTACAGCGTCGAGTTTCCGCGAGCAGAAAAATTCCCCATCGTGCCGGAACCATTTATGCAACGTGTCGTTTACCCGTTTTATGCGTTGAGCTTAGCAGCAGCGTTGGAGAACGTTCCGCTTCCTCGGCTGCTGAAAATACCCATGATGCCGAATCCAACATAGAACAACGCAAGGGGATACGCAACGAGTCCTCGCATGCGCTTCATCTGTCCCACGGCGCAGAACATCCCGCTCGCGCTGTAAGTACACCAGAGAATAGCCGCCGTGGTCGCGACGATGCCAACGGGTGTATCCATCCTCATCACGATGCCGAACAAGCTCGTCGCCACGAGCGGTAGCAGGCAGTATCCGAGGACGCTCGCGCTGCGAGGGTATGTCAGCGTCGCGGAGAAGTGGCCGCCCTGCTGGCCGTCGTGCTGTTGCTGAGGCGCGGATGGATCGCTGCTGTATTGGGGATAGCTGTTGACTTGGGGATCGCTGGCGTCGGAGGGCGACATGAGGGAGAGGATGAGGTGGAGAGATATGGAACCCAGGGCGGCGAGGCCGTAGATGTAGCCGAAGTGGACTTGGCCTGAGAAGAGGAGGATGAAGCCGAAGAGGAGGAAGAAGATGAGAGGGCCCGCAAGGTCGGAATCGTCCATAATATGCGAGTCGATACGTCGGAAGGGATTCAACACAGCGAGCGTCTAGAACAAATCAGCCTCACCCCCCAATCAATTGAGTGAAGGACGTACCTTTGCCTGGATATGTCCAAAGTTAACGCCCAGCTCCTCCAGCAAAGGCGGTTCACCATCATACCCTTCCGACGAGAAAGCCGCAACCCAACCTGTCCTCAATCCGCCCTGCTCGCCCATCCTGCCACTAACGCCCTGCGCACCAAAAGCGGGAGCCGCAAAGTTCTGCGCTGGGGCTCCGACGCCATAGCCGCCCTGGTTGCCGTATCCGTAGCCTGCGGCTGCTGCTTGCTGGGGTGTCGAGGAGCCCGGGTTCGTGTACTGGGAGGGGAAGAACTGCAGGTTCTGCGCGGCGTTGGGGCCGCCGGCGGCGGGGTATTGCGGTTGTTGCGATGAGTAGTAGTTTGACATTGTGATGATGTTGCGCAGGGAGGGGGGGGACTGAGGGTTCGGTGGTTGTAGGGAGGCTCTTGGGAGAGGCGGTCTTGAGGACAGTTTGGAGGTGAGAGCTAGGATGAGGCTGTGCCTCGACGCGGGAGCCTGATGTGGCGGTGCGGTATTTAGCCACGAGAGAGGTCGGTACCCGATGTTTTGGAGAAAACACACCAAAAGTATAAGTACATGAGTTTCTGCCACGTTGAAGATGCCAGAGTTTGGACTCTGATGCTTGTGTTTTGAGCCTGAAACCTTCTCCAGTATCATGAATATGCCGAGAAACGACTTTTTGAAAGATTTCCAGGCTTGAGTCATCCTCAAGCCCGTTGCGAAGATACTGATGCCATTTTACTGATTCCTTGAACTTGGAAAGAGCCAGTTCTAAGGCGGTAAGTGAGAATTGCCTAATCTGGCATCGGGTAAGACTTCATTGTCAAATTTTATTGAGGACACATTATCATCGTCAGTTGGGAGGAAACCATCGTAATGAAGTTCAAGTCACATTGAATTTATCATCTCAAATGTATGGTAAGCGCAAACATCGACTTGATGAGCTACTAAAATATTCCCTAATACTTTCGCAACTGCTACGCCTGCATCCCAACGAAGTCGTTTCTGCCTCACGGTATTGTTCTTGCAGGTACAAGCGGATCTCAGAAATGCGATCGCTGTGGAAGAAGAAGAGACGGCCTTTTTCCGTTACATACGTGCATTGGCCTCAACAGGTCAATAGAATACGTCACGGTGGATTGCCCAGTTAAAGGTTTTGGACAGACGGGGTACAGGCCGTGTTGAAGATTCCAGAAGCAGCGCTGGACGTTGTGAGATCATGTTCGTTTATCGATTATCCCAGGCGGATGGTTCAGCCAATGGGGGATTTTCTGTCTTTCGCGTTTTGAAGGGAGAATGGAAACAGTGCAGTGTTTTCAAGCTCCACGTGTCTGTGCGATTTTGGATCGGAGTTGGGATCACGCACGGCACAGTCGCTATGAAGATCTGTCTCCCGTTATGGAGCTTATTCCACGATGCCGGTAGTGGTAGGGGCTACTGTATCTGCTGGGGGCGGAACGGCGTGAGACATGCATCGTGGGAAATGCATTAGGTAGGTAGTGAACCTTATTAAGCGCGCCGTTGCATCGCGCCAGAGCTAGCAGCCTGTGGGGGTTACTAAACGGCCAACTTCATGCTTCGTCAGAAAAACAACAACATTGGTCTGCAACCAGATTGAATTACAAAAACAATACTCAATTACCTCTTCTGCCTTGCGGGAAGTTGAAATGGCCGACCAAATGAATGAATAAATGAATCTTCAGAAAGCACGATAGACGTGTTTCACGGGGCCCCCCTGTCACCCATGCCGGCAATCAAACGGATGACGCACTGGCAGCGCCCCAGCTCTTCACAACGGAGCTAGGGCTGAATCTGGGACACAACGCAGCCGTTTCTTTGGCTCTCCCCGTGTCTCTTCCAGCTTGGAGGTTGCTGTCAGGGTTTTCCGGTTCAGAAAAGGCCGACACTAATTGACTCCGCCTCCTGCTATTGAGCGTTTGAGGTCCAGAAATATGCCAGCTCCTTTCGCTGGAGAGCGGAATAGCCTCTGTCAATAGACGCCACATTTTCCCCCAACGTTTTGAGAGAGGTAGTTAAGTCGACGGCTTGAACAGATGTCAAGGTCTGCGGAGCAGACTAGGTACATCGATCCATACTTCTCAGAGCAATGAGGGGAGCTGTAGCTCCCCCACCCCCACCATGGGGATCCCATTCAGCCCAGAGTTACGGGAGCTCTGACGGTGTGCCTGGCGATCAAACTGATCGCCGCTCAACTGAGCCGCCTTTACAAACAACGTTAGCCTCCTGTGCCAAGGAAACTCCCGATTGGCCCTGGATACTGGCTACCAGAAGAGAGAGGAGTAAGCCTACCCATCAAGCTCTCCGTCAGCCGATCTGGCTGGTCTTCAAAGTGAGCGGGAATCGCTCTGCATAGAGCTATCATCCCTGCCCTTCAGCATCATGGCTTGACTGTCACTCATGATTTAGTCAAAAGGCCGAAAGTTCATGGGCAAACATGCAGCTTCAGTGAACGTGGCCTGCCAGTTAAGCAAGTTACCAGGGTATTGCATCAGCCAAAGAAGCATGCGGCTGGCTACACTCAAGCCGTGCGCTCCCCTCTGGGCGGAAGTTTTGGAGCAATGAACGGCCTGGCCAACATTCCAAATGACGACGGCGATGAGCTTATTCTGTTATCCATAAGATTTATACCATATCAAATGTTATGGTACCGATAAATCGCGAATTTGGCATGCGGGAAGCAAGACTTCCTCTGCCGTCACTTGCTGCTTTCGCCCGTCGCATACGATGCTGTCCTGTCTCTCTGACGCTCGTTTTCTGATATATCATATACAACTAGCTACTTTACTACTGAACGCCAACTAAGCTCAACTCATTGTCCAACTTTGTGGCTTCCACCATGCCCGTCTATAGGCCCAACATGAACACTGTGTTGAATCCCCGTGAGCGCCCGACTGAAGCTATTGCCCACGAGCGCTGGTCGACACCGCCCCTAACGTCTCGTATGTCAGGAGCACAGACTGACATGCGCGTAGAAAGCCCATGGAAGACGGGTAGAAGCAAGTTTTCCCCCGTCAGCCCTGACAACACCCCTGCCGTCATCTGCCATTTATGCAGACCAAACATGCGCCTGGCTGCCGAATAAAGAAAGTTTGGATTTCGCATTGCGGTGAAGACCATCGCTAAGGATCTAGACCAAGAACAGACCTACATTCACCCTGCACTGAGACGTTTTGGAGGGCATGTAATCAACTTAGCTCATGACAGCTCTTTGTTGGCGTTCGTTTACTAAAATAAGGTGCAGCAGTGGTAAATATGACCGAAAAGGCTTGAAATGATCGGGATTGACAGAAAACCCAACCGGGCTTGGTCCTTGATATAAAAGCCCGCTGCTTTCTCTTCTAAAGAGTTCAATAGGACTCTTACCTTTACCCAATTTCACACAGTTTGCAAAGTCTCTCGCCCACCAAGGTCTACATTGATTACTCTACTTGAATTACCCCATTTAAACTCCCCAACTGCTCGAGCAATGGCTTCCCGACCTCCCACTCCCAACACAGAGCCCACCGGCCCTGTGTATGCCTCAGGCAAATGCGACTGCGGATACACCAACATGAACAGCTTTCCATCCTGCCAACGTAAGAAGAAGGATGGAAAGCCTTGTGGTTTGTCATTGCCTGGAAGAGACCAGAATCACGGGCAGGGTAATTCATGACATCAACATCCTCAGAATAGTAACGGTCCAACTAACGATGCTACAGGTGGCCTCGCTGCCGGCCCAGTCGCCTCCTCAGGCCCAGTCGTCTCAACAGATGCTTCCACCGCAGGTTTCAACAATGGTCTCGACACAGGTTTTGCTACTCTGGTCGCGGTTGTCGTCGTAATTCTAGTTGCTGGCTTCGTCGCCGGTCCCGCTACGGACTAGGCAGCAACTTGAACCATCAGCGTTATGTATGATGCCAAGCTGATTCATATCCGGAGAAACCAGAGGAGAAAGGGTGAGGGGGAAGAAGATAGAGAGGGAAGGAGGGGCAGATACCAAGAATGCTTTTCAATAGCCGATCCGCTGAAGTTCAATCACGACACCGATTTGCACAGACTTTAAATTCATCAATAGAGGGAGTTCACTTTTTCGACCAATAAGCAAGCACACAGTATCATATCTCAATAAATCGGAAAATATATAATCCGGATCAATTTCGCCATGCTCATCCTGGTATGGTTTTTCTTATCTACCTTATCGTAAATCATCTTTTAAATTCATCTCACTTCACCAATCACCTCATCTTAGCCAGTTCAAGATGCTCAGCCTTCGCAGAATATCATTGTATTTGTGGGGAAAACCTTCGGGCAAAAACCCCTCCTAACCAAACTAAAATTTCCTCTAGTTAAGCTCATTCATAATTATCTCAAGCCTTTCCAATCTTTTCCATGTGTCGTTCGACATTCTTGGAATTCCACGTGGCGAATTCGTGCCAGAACTCCTTGAAGCCATTCTCCTTGAGAGCCACCCCTATGTAGTAAGACCAATAAGCCTTATCCTCCTTCGTCCAAAGCTTATTACATATATCGGCCGACTCCATCAAATCGTTCGTGCGCACCTTTGTTCCGATCCAGTCCCTGGGGACAAAACCAGCATGACTCCAGGACCTGATACCTACCAGTCCCTCGTTGTTGACCGTGAATGCAAGTGGCTGGATGTTGTTGAAGGCAAACGCGAGCTCAGAGCAGCCGAGACCAATTTCTAAACAATTTTCGCGCAGCTTCTCGGGTTTATAGTCCATGTCGCTAGCTGCTCCAACCTCTTGCGTCAACATATGGTCATTTAGAATGCCACCGTCGATAGCAGTGATAGCGCTGCCGCGGAATTTGGACAATTCCAGGCAGGCGTCAGCAATCTGTGCCACCCAAAGTGACCTGGTATCGTGATCATCAGTCTCGAGCCAGGCGTGCAGCAATTCGCGACCCGACGGGAATGAGCTGCAGACCAGATAATATCTGTCACTGTGGACTCCGTGGTAGTAGACCTTTGGGACCTTGAACGAAAGGTCCATCTCTGCGAGCTTCTCCAGAGTGATGTGCTCGGGGGTTCCAATGTTGGGATTGATCGTCAGATAGGCGTGACCAACCTGAAAATTGCCTGCCAATGTATATATGGGTCCACAGGACAGTTCGATGATGGGGCAAGAATCAGAGAGAGGCCGAGTCGAGGGCTTTGGGTTCGGGGCCTCGGAGATGGTAAAGAAGGCGCCTTTGCCATCATCCCAGCATGGGCCATCTGGCTTTGAAGCATGGCGAGAAATGACAACCTGACCGGTCATCCAGGAGTTGTCGTCAATCTCCTCAATAGGGAACTCGTTCTTGTTGGTCTTTTCAGCCATGATGGGAAAAGATGAGGAACTCTGTTGTGAAGCAGGTGATAGTTTGAAACGTTGAATGCAAGTGAATGAGGGCGATGTGAAGCTTGCGGTTGGCTGATGGTAGCAGTTAAGAGATTTTGAAACAGGATTAACTTGGGGTATTTATAAGCAAAGCAGCGACACCGGCCGATTCCGATGACTTCGCTGTGCGGTTCTCTTGTACTGCGGCCCACGAACCTCTATTGATGGCACAAGCCACTCATATTGTCGAGCTCTTAGCGCATCTCGGGCTTGCCGGAAGAACACCATCTTCATTTCACACGAAAGAGTATGGTTCGAGCAAACATGATACTATTTGTTGGTTACAGCCCGTGATGGCGTTGGTAAGGCGCCACCTTGCTGGTTAGTGGAAGGGCAGAGGAGGCGATGCGCGATGGTGACAAAGGCAAGTTTGTTCCTTCAATCAGCCCCGAAAAGAAGTATTCCCAGAAGAAAGGGTCATGAATCACAGTGATTCCTGTTCTCTCTTTGTCCTCGCGACTACTCGGAATTCCGATGGTGAGATTTGAGGTTTCAGTGTTGATCTGGTATGTCCAGGCGTTGTTTGCTACTTAGCTCGGCGTCCATGTAGCCAGCACTGGCAAATGAAAGGGACGGACGCATGCACAAACAACTGGGAACAAACTTCGCTGATCTCCAAGACCTGAAATTGCGGGTGGAGAGTAACCTATATTTGCATTATCAAGTGTCACGAGATTGATGTTCGTTCGATAACGTCATTGGCAACGCAGAGGAAGTTGAGCATTTGACCTTGGTTAATTGAATAGGTCGCTGCCTGAATAACATAACTTATTCGGCGTGTCGCTCACTGTTGCTCTAGGCTGAGAACTGACTCTTGGATCTTATTGTCCTCCTTACCTCAATCTATCTGATGGGTACCGTCAACTACCAGATTCAATCTAACGTGATGGCCACTCTACCTGGCATTTCTGCCTCTTTGTCTCTGACAAACCCTTCTCCCGTGTGACTCTGTGCTTCGCTCTGCCTTCCGGTCAACGGAAGCCTAGAGTCTACCGAAACGCGCAACATGCTCACTTGACATTCTCCCGACTCAGCAGCCGTGAGACTCGATAGCAGCGGTCCGCTAACATTGAAAACGGTATCTTTTAACAACATTAAAAAGCAAAGCGAATTGTATTAAAAGCTACATCGAAGCGAGTATGAGATCTTAGTTTTGAGAGAGATTAGAATACTAGGCTAAGATGAACAGCTGAGGCGAGGCCCGTCATCTTAAGAGGCTCGATCTTAAGATGGGACGCGACAAGATAAGATAAGATAAGGGATCACTTATCATCCTTATCATCCTTATCTGGTCAGGTTGATCTGATTCGCCGGGCCAAAGATGGTGAAATGGAGAAATACAAGAGGCAGTCTATGGGGAACATTTGCTTAAACACGCTTAAGTTAAATCAACGATAGAGTTGAATTTCTATTTCATGTGAATGGCTTTCTTTTCTTTGGAATAGCTATGCTGAACTGCGTTATATGTTGGTAGATAGCTTGTAGAATTAGTGGAGGTGCGCTATAAGTGCCCTGTAATTACAGGGGCCCTTAGCTCTCGAAGGCGAAGGTGCCACTGTTGGTGGGGTTGGAATTGGTGCTGTGAATTTTACAGGATGCCTAAGGTATTCTTGTCGGGGATGCAAGGCGTTCTTCCCAGTGGCTCTGTTAGTATTCAAGACAGATCAAGGAGGGCGATATAGGAGCTCAGACGAAAGTTTTGTGGTCTGTTGTTGGTAACGTGTTGCAACTCTTCAATCAGATACCTAATCACATGTTGAAACAATCATCAAAAATTAGCAACGCCAGTAACCCAGCCATATTTGCTGTACCAAATCACTGCTGGCGCTTAACTCCCATACCCGCACCTGCAGCCTGTGCACTTTGCACAAATTGTTTAAAGCACCCAGCAAGATTATCATAATTCTTCAACATTTCTTCCATCCTTTGATTAAGCTCTTCTGCCTCTGGTGGCCACGGCTCCTTATCTGGATCAAAATTCTCAGGCAAGAGTTTCCCTGCCTCTTTAAGCCCAGCCATGAGAGCTTGAAGCTCAGAGGCACTCATTTCAAGCTGATGATGTGTTAGAATATACTTTTTGTTCCTGGACGAAGATCATGTTACCTGTGCCATCCTTACATAGTTTGCTGTGTATCGCATTGGTTCAAATGCGGGGGTTTCCTGAAGGGCTTGGTTGAACTCGTTTGCTACGGAGGTTCCTCGACTTGATTTCTTTGAGCTAGACATGGTTGTAATTGAATAGAGCCTCTGGCTAAGTTGAATGCAGAGACCTGTATGGCGAGATTGTTGCGAAATTGAGTTGTTTGATGAAAATAGTTTTCACGTTCAAGGGTGCCTAACCCCGCCATTCACCATTGATGTCAGCCCTACGAGGCTGATTTAGTTGGCGCTGCTTGGGCAGTTGGTACCTAGGTAGCATCTTGATTAGATTAATGAGCTTGGGTGAATGATGAATTTATACCTTCAACGTCTCCTCAAATGTTATTCTTAGACGTATTGACTCAGAAGTAGTGAGGTGTCTTTGCCAGCAATAATTCCAGAGTCCTAGCACGTGACTCTTGAAATTAAACCTTTCAATTGACCGTGGCCTGATGAAACCTTCAAAGGACACAAGCAGGCATTCTAACTTAGATGATAAGGCGTCTTCCTAGAAATACCAACCAATCGATTCGAAAGTTGTCTCAGTCCTTACGAAAAATGCATTGTTGAATTTGTGCCGGCCTTGGTCTGTCGATATCTTGAGTTGTAAAATGGACAAATACTACGGTAGCTTCGAGGGACCTGCTCAGTACAAAAATATCTTTACCTATATGTCACGCGATTTCTTGACCTAAACTCTAGGGGCAAATCTTATCCCGTTTCATGAGGGATTACAAGACCTGCAGAAAAGCTCCTCAACATGCGATCTGTGTCGAGTTATTTATCATACAATAACACCTACTTTGAGCAAACTTAGTCAGTTCGAACAGACATCTGCTTACTCATCAGATGTAATGTCATACAATTTTGCATTATCTGGTCAGAAGAAGAAGGAGCAAAGGATGCAGGTTTTGGCTTATAGGAAAGATGAATTTAGCATACATGCTCTCTTGGGAGCGATTGGCTTTGCTGTTGATCAAGGTGAGTGTGATGAGTGATATGGCATACAACCTTTCATTGACTCATGAAAGATTGTAGAGAACACCCTATTAAGTGTGCTTAAGAGACGAAAGACTCCATCATCACCACAATCGGAAGATGGCCTCGGATTTATGCAACATTGGCTATTAGAGTGGACATCGGCATGTGTCCAAGCTATTACCAACAAGGTCACTAATATACGACGAAACGACAAAAAAGGTCACTCTCTGCACCTCTGAACCTGTAGATACAAAGTAAACTGCTCTCAGTCATTGATGGGGGTCGGTCCAGCCTACACTGAACACCAATACATCCCAGCAGCTGTTTAGCGCGATTTCATTCGACGTTTTTCCAAGAACTTTCCAAGAAGCGTTTTGGCTGACACAGAAACTGGAAATCACATAGCTGTAGGTTGACAGTCTCTGCGTTATTCAAGATTCTAATGATGACTGGGTTCGCGGATCAGCTCGAATGTGTGACGTCTACGGAAATGTGTATCTTACCATAGCTGCTACCAGGTCCAAAAAAGATCCGAGGGATTTCTGAGACCTAGATCAAAACCGTTCTATAACAATATCACTTTTCTAGGAGGCGATGCTCCTGCAAACGTTTCAGTCTTTCCTATGCTAAATAGCCACGTAGGAGCACCGCACCGAATAATCGACCTTGACGAAGATCCGCTATCGACATGCTGCTGGGCCTTTCAGGAACGCCATCTCTCCCTTCGCGAGCTACAATTCGTCCAAACAGATATACTTTAAATGCGAAAAAAATAGATTGTTGTTTCTTGATCAAGGCTCGCGTCTATAAATCAAGGTGCAATGGAACCCTCCGAAATGGGATCTAACTATAAGTTGTCTAATGGATCATGTCAACAAGTTATCTGATTTAATTGCTGCACCGCTTTATTGGGTACAGAAGTCGAATGATCCAACCCACAACGTTCGTGGCCCATACTACTTGATTTTAACGACCGCAGAAGCAGAGGCAAAGTCGCACTTTAGTGGGAATATTCCACGGTTCAGAAGAGTTGGCGCTGGATCTCCAGATATCACAAGAGGAACCGATGTACAGCTGAATCTGGTTAGAGCAATGTTTACTAGAGATAAAGAGCAGGGCAAGCTAGATGAGATAATCATCGTGTAAGGCGGATATTGGTGAAATAAGATCTGCTACTTTCTCCTTTGGAGTTGATAAGGTTCTCCCTACACAGCGTTCGCCAACTCAAAGGCTTCCCCAGACTTAAAACCAGAATCGAGCAAGCTCGAGACACACAAAATCCCTTTGCGGTCGCACTTAACTCCACTCCCATGGAAGGTATCGGCGACCAGTGGAGGTATGTCCCTAGATGCGCACATAACACTACCTCGTTGGCCAGGCTCGCCGCACTGACGTAGAAAAAGGTAGCAAACAGGGCATCACACCAAGTTGCATCGGGACCTCCTTGTTCACCTTCGGAGTTCTGAGAAATTGTAAGCATAATGAACACGGCATTCACGGAATTTCAAGTGTAGTCTTGGCTGCCTTTATATTTAAAACCTTTATAACTTATTTAATAAAGCTTTATTTAACTAAAAACTTAATTCTAATTCCAATTAAATCTTTAATAGATAAGCTTTTTTATTAAATATTATTAACCTATTTAACTTTTCCTTAAAGTTATTTTTTATTAATTAATTTATTTATATTTATAGCTATAAAATCTTAATATTTATTATTTCCTATAGGTTTAATATTATATATATTTAAATTAAATTCTTTTTTATTAATTCTATTTTTTAAACCTTATTATTTAATAATTCTTTAATTATCTTAAAGTATTTTTTCTTAATATAAAAAAAAGATTTTATTATTATAATATAGCTATAATAATTAAATTTAATAACCTTTAAAAAGATCTTATTATTAAGGCTATTTTTTTAATAGTTATATTAAGGCTTTAAAATTCTATTAATTTATTTAGCTTTTTATAGATTTAATTATTAATAATAAAGAAAAAGGCTAAAATTATAATTATAATCTTTATATCTATTAATAAGTAATTATTAATTAGCTATTATATAGTTATAATAAAAGTTATTTTAAAAGTATTATTTTAAGTTAATGAATTTATTTATATTAAGTAGTTTATTTTTAGATATTTTATATATTTTAAGCCTAATTATTTTTATAAATAAGTAATATATAATAATTAAATCTAATTATATTAAACTAAGCTATATTTAGGTTTATTATTAATAAATTATATAAAGTATAATACTTATAACAGTTAGGGTTTTTAAATAAGTAAACTAGTCTATATTAAGTTTATATTTATAGAATATATAAAGCATTATATTAAATATATTAAGTTATTATATCTCTTAATAGTTAATAGTATATATTAGGCTTATTAAGGTAAAGAAGTCTTATTAATAGCTAATAAATTAAGTTCTATTTAATACTAAAGAAGTATATTTATATACTATATAGTATTAATAGTAATTAAGGAGATTACTATAAAGTAAGTAGTAATTCTTAAGAATTACTAATAATCTGTTTTAGACTTTAGTAATTAGATTTTAGTGGTTACTTATAGAATCCCTTAATATACTGTAATTATAAATAATTAAAAGAAAAATATAAGGTATATATAATATAAGCACTTCTTCTATTTAGGTTATAATATAATCTCTTTTCTTTTATTAGTCTTATCCTTAAGACCTATATATCTATTTTTCTTTTATATTTATTTTTAATAAGTTTAATTTAGATTTATATTCTCTTACTATTATTAATAGAATATCTTTTATAGTAATTTAATATTATCTTACCTATATAAAACTTATTACCTTTATTAATTATAAAATTATACCTTATTTTTTATATATTAAAAATTATATTAAATATATAATAGAAGATAGATAAAAGAATTATTTTAAATATATCTATTATAGTTATTTTTATAATAGGGAAGATATAATATTATTAAAAGGTTAGTTTTTATTATTATCTATAAGGTATTTTATATTAATCTTTATAATAAATTATTTAATTTAAAAAAAAGATTAAATTAAAGCTAATAAAAAGGCTATTAAGGAGGAGCTTATTTAATTATAGTATTAACTAAATAAATATCTTTTAAAGCTAATATATCTTTATTATTAAAAGTATTTAATTTAATTTAAAAGGCTAAAGGCCCTTAAGTAGGATTTTAAGGCAATAAATAATAATAAAAAGATAAAGAACTTAATTATACCTTTTAATTTCTCTACTATAGTAAAGTTAATTAAGGTAGGTATAATAAACCTTATTAACTAGTCTGCTATTTTAAATCCTTTTTTAGTTTTTAGTAAAAGTTCTTTAGGAATTATTAGGCATTAATAAGGTATTTTAGTAATTCTTATATATTTTTATTTTTTAAGTAGTCTTTTTATTTAATTAAGTATTCTATTTTCTTATTAATTATCTATATTTCTTAAATTACTTTTACTTTATAAGCTTTTAGTCTTTTTATTTCTATTAGTTTATTATATATTTTAATATAAATTATATTTACTGTTAATTTAAGTAGTAAGATATAAAAAATAAGGTAAATCCTAACTTTTAGTAATAAATTTAATTTATAGTTATTCTATAAGACCTTCTTAATAATTTTATATAGTCTTATATATTTAAAGTTAAGTTTATAGTTTAGTTATTTAATAGTAATATTTTTTATAGATAGGTAAACTATATCTCCTTTTAAAAAAGTAGGTCCCTTTACCTTTTTAGGATTATAGTATTATTATATCTATTTTCTAAAGAATTTAAGTTCTATCTATAGTTTATTATATAAATTCTTTAAGTTATTACTTTTAATTATTACTATTAAGTTAATTATTTTAGGTTCTTATAGGTCTCTATAGGCTTTTAGTATAAATTTAAAATTAATATATATTAATATAAGCTTTATACTTTTATTATAGGCAGTATTTTATATTAATTAGGCATATAATAGCTTTTTAACCTAATTATTTTATTTATAGTTTATATAGTATTATAAGTATTATTCTAATACTTAATTTATTTATTTTATTTATCTATCTATTTAGGCTTTAAATACTATTATAAATTTATAGTTTAGGCCTAATAATACTAAAAGTGCATTTTAAAACTATAATATAAATATTAGTTTTCTATTTAAAATAATTTTAAATAGTAATCTATATATACTAATAATATATCTATAAATAATATATATAAGTTCTTTTATATCTATATCTTCTCTATAGGGTAGGTAATATAAAAACTTAATAAGTTAATTTATAATAACTATAATACTATTATAGAAGATTCCTATTAAGGGTTTTTTAAATAGTAGTAATTTTATAATAAAGTCTATTATAATTAAGTCTTATAGTTATTATACTATAGGTAATAGTTAAAGTTCTCTATAAGGTTTATATTATTATACTTTTATTTTAATTTAAAATTATATTATTTAATAACCTTTTTTACTATTATTTATTATATTTTATATTTATATTATAAAAGTTATTTAAGAGTCTTTATTACTCCCAAATATCTATATATAGGGTATTTATAGAATTTCTATATAAACCTTTTTAGTTTTTCTAGAATTTCTTTAGTTACTATTACTTATATCTATTCTAGAGTTTATATTTATTAGGTAAATTTATATTCTCTTTTATTATTTATCTTTAATACTTATTTTATTATTTTTATAGTTTTAATATTATAATCTAATTATTAACTTATTATATTTACTTTTCTATTTTTTAATTCTTTTTTATAAATAATTATAAAGTTAAATTTATATAGATATTTAATATAATATAGTTATTATTAATTAAGCTTATATATTATAGTAAAGTAAAAGATATTTTAATAATTTATATATATCTTAATTTAATACTTACTTTTTATTAAGTAATATTTAAATTCCTTAAAGTAGTTAATAATTACTAGAAATTCTTTATTATAGATTAAATAGTTAAGTTTTACTTTATATAATTTATAAAAGTAAAATATAATAAAGTATAATTTCTCTATATTATCTTATTAACTAATCTATTCTTTTAGTATAAAGTTTAATATATTTATTTCTAGTTTAATTTCTTTTTTTAAATTAAATATTATTAATACTAGTTTACTAGAAATAGCTTCCTTAAGCTATATAAAGGCCTTCTATACCTTATTATTTTATTTAAATATCTTTTCTTTTTTTATTAGTTTTATTATTAAGTTAGCAATTTTATTAAAATCTTTAATAAACTATTAGTAATAGTTAGTAAGTCTTAAAAAGGCTTATATTTCCTTTATATTATTAAGTTCCTTTTAATTTATTATTACTATAACTTTCTTTAGTTCTATTTTAATTTTATTAAATATAATAATATATTCTAGAAAGTCTATTTTTATAATATAAAAGAAACTTTTTTTTAGTTTTATTAATAGTTTAGTATTTTATAATATTTTTAAGACTTTATAGATATATTCTATATATTCTTCTTTATTATCTAAAAAGATTAAAATATTATTTAGGTAATATACTATAAAGATATTAAAGTACTATTAAAGTATATTATTAATTATCTACTAAAACGTTATAAATATATTAATAAGACTAAAAGGCATTACTATATATTTAAATAGTTTAAATTTAGTTCTAAATGCCATTTTTTATTTATTTCCTTCTTTAATATAAATAAGGTTATATACTCCTTTTAGGTCTAGAGCTATAAAGATCTTTTTGCCTTATAATTAATCCTTAAGTTCTATAATAAATAAAAGTAAGATTTAGTCCTTAATAGTATATATATTAACTGGTTAATAATTAATAATTAGTCTATCTTTTTTATTTATTTTTAATATAAAGAATATTAATAATATTAATATTAAGCTAGATTCCTTAATATAGCCTTTTTTAAGTATTTTATCTATATATTTCTTTTAAACTTATAGCTCTTTTTAATTAAATAAATAGAGCTTTTAGAATAATAAGTTATTATCTATAAGGTTAATTTTATAGTCCTATTTACTATATTTAGGTATTTCTATTTTTAGTTTTTCTCTAAATAGTCTATTATATATTTAGTATTATTTTAAAATATTCTTAAGTTAATCCTGGCTTAATTCTATAGGTATTTTATCTTTATATAGGTCTTATGCCTTAAAAATATCTAGGATTTCTTTTTTATTTTTTATACCTTTTTTATACTTATATTATACTCCTTTTAGAGGTAATAGATACTCTATTTTATACTTACCTATATTATCCTCTTTAGTTAGGGTTTAAGATCTCTTATTATTTATTTTCTTATTACTATTAGAATTACTAAGAAATATAATCTGGCTATTCTTTTAGTTAATAAGTAGGTTTTATTATTTAAGCTATTATATACCTAATAGGATATTTATATCTTTTTCTAAAGGTATAATATTAAAATCTATTTCCTAATTTCTTTCTTTAATAAAGACCTTAAGGTAATTAATCTTTTAATTTATAATACTATTATTATAATTAAAAAGCTATTTTTTTATATTAATTAATAGATAGAGTAATAATTTCTGTTTTTATAGTAACTATAATTCTATAACTATTTTTAGGTTAATAAAGTTTTTTCTTACTTTATAATTAATTTAAGTATTTAGCTATTTTCCTTTAATTTAAACTTATAGTATTAGGCTATTTATTAAGTCTATTATTTATAGTACTTTTAATATATTTATTAGTTTAAGTTATTTTTATTTATAGTTCTGGCTTATTTATAGCTTAATTATAGATAGTATATAACTTTTCCTAATATATTTTAGTGTATTTACTTATAGTTACTATTATTATATCTTTCTCTATTAAGGCAGTTATTATTAAATTTATTATTAAATATTATCTATTAAAAGTATTCTTTTAATTCTATATCTATCTTTATAGTTCTTTATTTAGAATATTTATTATTAAGTAGGTATAATCTATCTGCTTTCTATTATCCTAATAGTTCTTTTATATCTTTTAAGCTAGTATTATTAACTAATAGTCTGCCTTTCTTTTAAGTATATTTACTTTAAGTTATTTCTTTGAATTTTCTTTTTATATTTTTAATAATTTATATATTTTCCTTAATTCCTTAAGTTAGTTCTTTAACTTAATATATCTTTCTATATAATATTATATTAAATTATAATTCTATTACTTTAAGGTAATTATACTAAAGGTATACTAAATATCTCTCTACTTCCTTTATTAAGTAAGGGTTATTATTAGGTATTCTAGATATAGTTATAGAGAAATAATTATTATTTAGTTTATTTAATCTATATTATTTATATTAATAGTTTTAATATAATACCTAAGATATTATATTATATTTAGGGTATATTAGTATTACCTATATATTATCTTATTTATTAAATGCAGGTTTTAGGTATAGTAGGTTTAATACTTTATTAGTATAATATACTTTAATATAAAGTTTATTTCCTATTTTTATATTTTTATATTCCCTAATACCTTATATATAGATCTCTTTTTATATCTTATAGATCTTTAGGCTATTTTTATTATATTTTACTTTATAAGGTTATTTCTATTTCTATATAATTTATTTATTTTAGTAGTAAAGATATTTAATTATATTTCTGGCAGTCTTACCTTTATATCCTATACTGCAGGAGTTTTATTATTTCTTCTATTAGAGTTAACTTCTTACTTTAACTTCCTATTTTTAGTATTTCTTTTTATTTTAAAGTATTATTTTAGTAGGGATATTATTAATAACTTATAAGGTTTATTTTTACTTATTTATATTAGGGATATTTAGGCTATTCTATCTTATTATTTTTAATATTTATATTTTTCCCTATTTTAGTTATTTCTTAAGTTCCTTTAGCTTTTATTATTTTATTTTATCTTTTTATTCTTTTTACTTTATTTTAAAGTATTCTTACTTCTTTAGGTCTTCTATATATTTATAGTAGTACTTATTTTATTATTTATTTTATTAGTTCCTCTTTTACTTAAGTTCTTTTAAAGTATATAATTTATTCTTTTTTTCTAATTTCCTTTTATTTTTAGGTTTAATTTAGGTAATTCCTATATTACCGTTAAAGTATATATTATATCTATTATATATTATTTCTAGTATCTAGATATATATAACTATCTATAGGTTTTATTATTAGGTAAGTCCTAGGGCTTGCCTACTTTAGTTTAGGTTTTATAGCTTTTATAGTTTTAGGTATTACTATACTATATATCCTATCTAATTATAATTATAGTATTTATATTTAGATATATCTTATAGCTTATAGTTATTATTTCTTTTAGGCTATATAGCACCTAAAGATATAGGTCTTAATTACATTCTATATAAAGTATTATTTTACTAATATTTTTATTACTATTTTTAATTTTAAGAGTTACTTTAGTTATTATTATCTTATTATTAATTAAGGTAATATAAATTAAAGTTATTTCTATACTTATAGTTAGCTTTCTTTTTTTTATATTTATATTATTATTTATTAATCTTAATTGCTATTATAATATAGGTAATTAGGTTATTAGGTCTATCTATAAGGTATAGTTTATCCTTAACTTCTTTCTTTAGGCTTTAGTAATAAATTTCTATAAGGATATTATTATTCTATTAGGTTTTAGCTATTAGCTATTAGAATTTAGCTAAATATATAATATATAATTTTTATTATTTAAGTATAAGTAGTTTAGCTATAGCTTATTATTTTTTATTAATTACTTTAAAATTATCTTTAAGGACTTATTTAAAGTTATTTTAATCTTTAAAGATATTCTATATATTTTAGTCTTATAGATTTTCTTTATTTTCTAGGTAATTTCTTATAATAGGTTTAAACCATTTTTTAGCACTACTTTAAATTAGGGGGGCTATAAATAGAAGTTTTTTTATAGCAGTATTTAGTTTATTTAGAAATAAGTAAAAGTATCTTTTTATTTAGGTTAAAAATAGAATAATATTAATTACTTATCCCTTAAAGGGCTTAAACTTTAGTAGTTTTAGGGCTTCTTTAAGATTTCTTTCTTATAATTTACTACTACTATTATTAGTTATTATAGCATTCTATTAGTTATTTATTTAGGCTTATAAAGTATTATAGCTATTATATAGCTATTATAGCTTTACTATTATTTTAGTATTATTAAGTAAAGCTTTAATATAAAGAGGTATTAGGCTAATATTACTAGATATTCTAATAGTATAATATTACTTAATATAAATGTAATATATTTTAAATAAAAGCTATTAATATATAATAGTTAGGGTTTTTAAATAAGTAAATTAATTTATATTAGGTTTATATTTATAGAATATATAGGGCATTATATTAAGTATATTAGGTTATTATATCTCTTAATAGTTAATAATATATATTAGGCTTATTAAAATAAAGAAGTCTTATTAATAGCTAGTAAGTTAAGTTTTATCTAATATTAAGTAAATATATATATATATTAAGGTAGTTTATAGAGAAGGTAATATAATATAAGGTTATTATTAGTCTTAAAGTAATGCAGTCCTAAAGTGCTATCAGTCCTGGTCCTATTAGTCCTCTATCTAGTTAGCTATTAGGGGGGACTTAAGGTAGAGTTTTTATAGGGTATATATAATATAACCGCTGGGGTCATAATAAGGAGTATATTTATATACTATATAGTATTAATAGTAATTAAGGAGATTACTATAAAGTTAGTAGTAATTCTTAAGAATTACTAATAATCTATTTTAGACTTTAATAATTAAATCTTAGTAATTACTTATAGAATCTTTTAGTATACTGTAATTATAAATAATTAGAAGAAAAATATAAGGTATATATAATATAAGTGCTTCTTCCGTTTAGGTTATAATAATACTAAGCAGTTATTAAAGTATTATATTTCTTAATAGTAGATTTAATATATATTAAGTATTATAACTAAATAGGATATAGCGCTTATATTATATATATCCTATTGATTTTTACTAATTATAAATTAACTTAAATTACACTAAAGAGGATTTACTATAAGCTGCCTTATTAACTTATAATAGACTTATAATTTAACTTATAAATTACTATAAGCCTAACTAACTTAACTATAAGCCTCTATAATATATATATATATTTATTTAAAGCATTAAATAGAACTTAACTTATTAGCTATTAATAATACTTTTTTACCTTAATAAGTCTTATTTATATTATTAATTATTAAAAGATATAACCTTTATTAATATACTTAATTTAATGCCTTATATATTCTGTAAATATAAACCTAATATAAACTAGTTTCTCTATTTAAAACCCTAACTATTATATTAAGCTTAATTAATATAAAAAAGTTTTATTAATAGCTAGTAAGTTAAGTCTATAAAAGTATAAATAAATATAAACTATATACTACTATTTATAAGATACTTATTAATACTTTCTTTAAGGATTAAAATATTAATCCTTTAATTTTAAATTAATATTATAAGGCTTTAGTCCTATTCTAATTGGTTAAATTAAATAGACTAAAAGAGGTTTATTAAGTCTATTTATAATTAATAAAGTTTATAAAGAAACTATAGGGTATATATAATATAACTATAAGGGTTATAATATAATAAATAATTACTTATTTATATACCTTTAAAGTTAATTATTAAGATATCTAGCTTTTTAGCTAAAAGTAAGATCTTAGGTAATAATAAGGGCAATAAGTATTTTACCTATATATATTTTTTTAGTGTTCTTTACCTTTATGGCCTTAAGGCTAAAGCCTCTTTTTAACCCCTCAACCCTATCGCAGTCTCGGCTGCATGTTGGCCTTCTGGCGGTTGGAACACTGGAAATTGTTTCTTTGTACACGTCCCCTCCAGTGGTATGTGAGGGCTGACCATCCACACCATCGGGCAATGTTCTAACAAAGGAACTCCGTGTTTGCTAGATTTGTGGCCCCTTACATGATTCGATTTGGTCCTGTTCTGGCAAATGCGTGCTGTGTAATGCATGACAAGAGGAACAGCTTGGTCGTGAACAGCTGAACTGGATTGTGGCCGTTGGCAGTGTATGAGCTTTATTGATGTACAGAGTTTGACTCACGCCGAATGAAATCAGAATACTTCCTGCCTTCCGAATTGCAACTTAATATTCTAATCACACCCTGTAAACGAAAAAGAACGTCCTTCTAAACTAAGAAAACAGTACATCTCAGAAAGATACAATTGATGTCAGGATATGTAGCGAGAAGGCAATATCAAAATACAGAGGTTAAGTTTGGACAGTTGGACAGGTTAAATATTTACACTAGGGGATTAATAGTTTTACCCTCTCGTTTCACCCTGGATTGAAGCCATCCTCTTTTTGCTCCAGGTTGTTTATCGAGATCTCTCATAAACATGCCCGGTTACTGAAACTGGTTCTACGATCGAATCCAGATATCATCATCCGTCTGGTTCGTGGTATTACCTTGGCGTATTACCTTGGCATCTTAGCTCCGGACCCCGTTGTTGTAGAGCCAAAGCTATACGATTTGCCTCTTCAATACCAGCACCATCCTTGATGTCTTCCATCGTTGATATAATCCGATCCCGTAAAGCGTCAGTGGCATTATGTGTCGTTCCGCGATATAGAGTGGCCATAATAGATGCAAAGCATGAGCAGCCCGCAGGTCGCTCGATTTACCTGCCTCATCAAAACCATGCAAGATATATGAAATGCTGCAGCATATATCACTAGAGGTCTCTTTTATGACTATAGTTGAAGTCTGGAGTAGGTCTCTGTATGATGCAGAGAAAGATGGCGAATACGGGATGGGGAAGTATTTCGATAAGGTTTCAACGAGGGCTTGACGTACAATAATACGCATACAGCGCTGCAAGTTCCACGTGTTGGCAATCTCCACGCTGGAATATATGTCATATCGTCCCATCAACACTTCCGCTTAATTGAGATCCATTGACTTGGTTCGGGTCTTGTACCCATATTCGGTTGGGAGTGTTTGGGCCCAGTCCTTGAGATCTGCATCGATTGACAATAGTCTTGGAACGTGGGAAGACAAAGTCCCTTCGTCCGTGATGTCTTCCTTGGCTGCAGATGAAGAGGCGCATACGCTGACAACAACGTCTGCTAGCCGAGCCGCGGGCGCTTCTTGTTCTGTCTCATTACTGTGAGCCTCGGCCATAAAGTCTATCAGGACTTTTGGTATTGGCAGCCCTCTCTGAAGGCAGTTGATAAGCTATTGGAAGGTCAGAGAATTGATTCAAATGAGTATTCTGAGGTTCTATTACAATTTCAGAGCGCAAGTTGTGAAAAATGCTCCGGCCGAGCCTGCTCCTCGGAGCTGTAGCAATGCCATGGCACCATCTACATGTCTACTCCACGGACTCAAATCCCCATCAGAATTGAACGCGACAGTCTGTTTCAAGTTATTAATTGGCCTGAATTGTCTTGGGAGGGATAGAAGGCTTACTTCGCATAACGCTAGAAGCATTACAGCGACTAATATCTGATCGGACGATGCTTCACTAGGGTCCATGAGTGCAGCGCATATATCTCGAAGTGCGTGAGAAAACGACTTTCTGGCTGAATTGATGAGCGTGGGCGCGTTCTTTAAACACGTTAGACCGGCCAGTCCGACAGCGTTGATGAGGTTAGCCAAGTATCCAGGTTCTGTTGCTCGTTTGTAAATGATGCCATGACAGTCGGGATGAGTAGGGGACCGTCCAGACTCAGGCAGAACATAGTGGTGAAAAAAGAAAGGTAGGACTTGGTCTTCCGGCGTAACCTCAAGTCTGAACCACGGATAATGGCTGGAGGTATCTTGCGATGGGCGGACTTTGGCCTGTTGGGATAGCTGAGGTCTCACCAAAACATCCTGGTTGCCATTAGGTAAGTTTGCGGTTGAAAAGACTGAAACCCTGCCCAAAGTTTCGGCAGTTTGATCTCGAAAGATAACAGACTTCTCTCCTCGATATCCATCGCATCTGGAACCGGCCCTGCGACATTGACGACATGCTGGCCTCGACAAGTCGCACTTCGCCGCCAGATCTGTTAACACGCTAGGATCCCTTGGGATAGGACGACTGGGATACATACCTTTCTCCTTTTGACTCGACATTCCGAGCAGGCTCTGCTGGGCTTACCGCAATAGACCATGTTGCTCACACCTTCATCTATGAAACGTCATGTTTTCGAGTCGTTGTCCTTGTACCGTCGTAATTATGTGATGCCCATAGTCTCGTATGCTTTGTAATCTTCTATACTAAACCAGGACTAGCCGCGAAATTGTGTCGAGCTGGTTACTGAATACGGAATAGCCAAGTCCGCCTTTAACGTATCCGCAAATCCACAGCGCGCCATCTAACGTGATAGTTGAAAAAAGAAGTCATTTCTACCAAGTATTCAGACCACTGACGAGTCAATGGCTTGTATGTCTACGTAGATGTTGTAGTATTTGTAATCGTCCCAGGGATCTCGTCGGAAATCCACATCATCGAGGTGTATTCCCCTTTTGGCTAGGCGGACATCATTCACAGCAGAGGTCTGTTGAGTCCAAGTATTTAAACTATGCCAGTCCTCCTTTAACAATGCATCTTGATAAAATCCTAAAAGAATCACTTGAGACTTAGATCACTAATTGCTTCACCATTTCATTTGCCCAAAACTTGACCTTTTTCTTCCCGATCATGTCCCAGACTATTGCTTTTGTCACCGGCGCAACGGGCAATCAGGGCGGCGCCACTGCTCGACAACTCCTAAGTGCTGGCGTCAAAGTTCACGCACTTGTTCGAGACCCTTCATCCAAGTCCGCAATAGAGGTCCAGCGCCTTGGAGCGCAGTTGTTCCCCGGCAGCTTCGATGACATATCCTCACTCAAGCCTGCGATGAAAGGAGCCAATGCCGTATTTCTCAACGTATTGCCAGCGTTGTCTGACACCAACCTGGAGGTGGTTCATGCAAAGAATATCATCGACGCTGCTACTGAATCCGGAACAGTCACCAGCATGGTGTATTCCAGCGTCACCATGACAGGAAAGCATGAAGAGTTTCCAAACTGGGGACCAGACTACCCCATGGCGTGGTACTGGCTGAGCAAAGCCCAGATCGAGTCTATGGTACGAGAATCTGGCATTAAATACTGGACGATCCTGCGACCGGCTTTTCTCATGAACAACTATCATCAGCCAACAGCATCTTACATGTTTCCCGAATTAGGCCAGAGACGAGCCTTTCTGTCGGCATACAAGCCCGAGACTGCAACGACAGTAATAGATCCAAGCGACGTTGGCAAATTTGCGGCGGCAGCAATTACTGAACCGCTGTCTTACAACAAGCATGAGATAGACTTGGGTGTTGAGTCTCTTACGCCAGCTCAGATTGTGCAGGAGTTGAGCCGAGTCAGTGTAGTAGAAATTGGGCTCGAGTTCTATGGTGAGCAGGAAGCGAAGAAGCTTGCTTTAAGAAACCCCAAGATCTATGCTGAGTTGTGGGCGAACGAAGTTGGATATCAAGTCGACTTTGAGGAGTTGGAGAAATATCCGATCCGCCTGACCAAATTCTCGGACTATCTTGAGAAGCATAGAGACGAGGTCATCCAGACGTTTGCTTGATCGTGGGCTTTACCTGTACTTGTCTTTATACCAAAGGTAGTAGGCAGATGTATTATTTTGAACTTGAGATAGACCGAATTTATGATTTACCAGGCCGAGAGTAGAACAAGAAATTGCCAATCGTAAGAATTTAATCATCCTCGAGTTAGAGGATGATAAGAATAACCGAGGAGGAAAAACCGTAGTTTGTGGGGAAGATCTCAAGTTAGCTTGAGGCTACTGAGGGGAATCCGGGGAACTCGGGGATCCTGGCGCCCCGAAAGCCCGTAACCCTAGTCTTTGATGCAACCATAAAGACCAGTCCGCCCCCACAAAATACACAATCTTATCGGCGATTCATCACCACCTCATTCCATCGATCTAAAACCATGCCTCCAACTAAAAGAAAGGCTACCAACGCCCTTGATCCGTCTGACCGCAAGAGAGCACAAAATCGCATATCGCAACAGTGTCTGCGCGAAAAGAACATCACCTACATCCGTAACTTGGAAGAGACGATTGAGCTGTTGCAGAAGGTAGCGACGGGCTCAGATCCTCAAGACCGGTACTCTGTTCTTCTCGATGCGCATCTTAAGCTGATAACTGAGAGCCGGAAGTTGGAGGATGCCTTGCTGAGGCTGCGTAAGAAGTTACTCAGTTTCGGTCAAGCTGCTACTGCTGCGGCGGGTGAGCATCACTTTTTCACTCGTGCCTTGCAGGGGTGTAGCTGACACTGGTATTAGATGATGAGGTTTTCGATTCTATATTTCGAAGGAGAGATGCTGAAAACCCGGAAGCACAGCAATCTCCACCGAGGACGGAATTACTCAGTCGCGAAACACCATCTACTCTGAATCTGTCGATCAACAATCAGTCTTTCCAGGACATCCCGGAGCAAGCCACTCATACAGACATATTCAAGGACGCGTCGTTTCTTTTGGATCTATCAACGGCGGGCCAGGTACAACACGAAGCATTAACCCCAAGCACAATGCAGCCCGGGGATACATTCTTAGATCCAGCCATGTCGTCTCTATCACCAAGATCCCTTTTGTTCGTCCCAAATCAGCTCAGTATCACGTCAATGTCTATCTTTGGGTCTAGGCTCCTTGGTGCTTGTCGTCGGCATCTGGATAACCTGCGCGACGCTGGAAATCATAGCGATATGGCCGATAAGATAATCAAGACTGCTGTGCGCTTCTCCATGCGCTGCGCAGGACTGGAATCGTATGCCTATGGAGTGGTAAGACCAGATGGATCACCAACAATGACTCCCAAGCTAATGTGAATAACAGAACGGGGCTAAGTATATCGAAAGAGTCATTAGTTGGCGTCTCGGAATGGGGTCTAGAAATTCGGTCCCGCTTCCATTCCGTCCAACACCCCTCCAGTCCAAAAACCCCACGCACTTCTGGGGTATTGAGTTGTTCAACTGGCCCGAAATCAGAGATCAGCTCGTCCTCGAGGCGGAAACCACTGATTTCGACGAACTGATTAAAGACCTTGTCTTGCACTCGGTGATAGAACCCGCTAACCACAGCGTCGCGGTAAATGTTCTCGACATCTTCGAAAATCAAGTCCTGCGCCGACGTCAGCACCAAAAGCCCCCTCAGAGGAGTTACTTCACCGATCCATCATGGACACTATTCGAGATCGGCCCTGAGGTTGGGGAATGGTACTCTTCTGAGCATGATATAGTCGAAGAAGCCATCTTTCAAGAACTAGATCGTCAGATAAACGCCGTGGCGCCAAGTCCAGACGATAATCCTGTGGAGGAAAGTCGTGCAAACGACGTAGCCAAGTTTCTGGGTCTTGATGACTTTTGTGAGTGGAAATTGAGCAAAGAGTTTGCGCGGAAATATCCAAAGTTGGACTGCTCGACAGGTAAGTGATGAATACGGAGTTTGGAGGTTATGCACTGACAAGTGGCTTGCTTTAGCTGTTACGCAACGCGATCTTGCGCCGTCGGCGATGGTTTACTGCTGGTGACGCGATGTGGCTTGATCTAGTCAGAAGAATACGTGTCAGTAAAGGCGTTGTCAGAAATATCATTGTCAGAAATATCCTTGTCAACCTAGTGCAAGCAAGAGTTAGTGTGTCGCATTAGCCAAGCCTAAGCTAAGTGGGAATGGGCTCGGAATAGTGTATCATTAGCATATTGTTCTTTACTTTTAGTTGGGCATTCAGGTTCCGGGAGAGTATTGCCAGTCAATCTTCCAAAGTCGACAATCATGGCCTGTTGTGCTGTCGGAGCCTACATCGTCTTCCGCTTTCTCAACATACACGAGAAATTATGTACTCTTTATCCTCGCCAAAGTCATGTTGAGCATAGCCCCGCCCAACGACCGAAATCCATCAAAGGTGCCCAGGTCAGCATCTTGAGTCTAGATGGCCTAACCTGCGCATCGTGTATATCCGATGTTGAAGACATAATACGGTCTATCCCTGGAGTCTTGAAGGCCACTGTTTCACTCGGACTACTTCGAGCTCAAGTAGAATTCAACAATGGTGTTGTGACAGAGGAGAAGATCATTGAGACCATCCGGTCTGCTGGCTATGATGCCAATCCACTGCCTTCATCTGAATCTCAGAGCTGGGCTAGTCTGTTATCTATCATTCAAGAGCCCATAAACTCCCAGCAACATCATGCTAATTCATGTCAACGGGACTTTCTTGTGGCGACAGTGGCTTCGGTCCTGTTCTTTGCGTCACGCACCATCAAAGCCCTGTGGGCGACGCAAAACAATTACATAAATTTAGTTGCGTACTTTTCCGTTGTAATGAGTCTAATATCTGGATTACAGCTCCATGTTGAGGCTATACGCTCTGCATGGTACGGACGAAGACCAGATATGGCGACCCTTGCATCACTGGGTGTCATGCTGGCTCTTATACAAGCTGTGACTGATAATGTACAGACTGACAGGAATGGATTTCATTGCATGGATCCAAAATCCCTGGAGGCCATTCCGATTCTGTCTACGAGTATCCTTGGTGGCCGCTTACTCAAGACCATCCTCTCCCAACGAAACCGGGTTTTCGCATCTCCGCTCTCAAATCTTGTGCCTACCATGGCTAGGGTATACAACAAAGCTGCCGAATATTCTGATATTCCTGTCGACTTATTGTCTTCTGGCGATCGCGTTATTGTGAGCCAGGGAGAGCACATACCTTGCGATGGAATAGCCGAGAGCACGGAATCGGCTCTAGTCATAGAGACTTGGATCAACGGCTCCTTGGAGCCTAGACTAGTCGAAAACGGCGATGCTGTGTATGCGGGTGGTCAGGTAAAACAAGGATCGCTCGTCTGCAATGCAACAGCTTGTGGGCGTTCGACTCGCCTAGGTCAATTACTCACGTCCGTCGTGACGGCGGAATTGACCAACTCCGAACCCCAGCTTCATCGTGCTACTTCATGGTTCTCAAGTGCAGTTATGGTGCTTGCAGCAGGCATACTCACATTCTATTTTACGTTCATCAGGGGCAGCAGCTGGGCAGATGGGCTAGGTCGAGCTTCAGCGTTGCTACTAGCCGCTTGCCCGTGTTCACTGAGTTTGAGCATTCCAACTTGTAAACTACTGGCTACAGGTATGTGATCACCCAATAATCGAATGGAACGCAGCTGACCTAGGTTTGGTCAGTGCGAGCATCAAAGTTTGGAGTTCAGTTGGTGACTAGTTATGCAAGGCTACGAAATGCCGCGTCAGCTAAAACTATTCTCTTTGACAAGACTGGTACTCTCACGCATGGCGATCTGAAAGTGACACATACTGCCTTCTCTAAAGAGTGGTATTCATCACGGAAGCAAGACATATTGTGGAGGGCTTTGCAACAGGTCGAAGCTGGGAACACCCACCCAGTTGCCCGAGCGTTATCACAAGAGAGTCATTTAAGGCTAGGAGAGAAGCATGAATGTTTAGCTAACTTGATGGTGTCTGGAATCAATCACGAACTTGGTCGCGGCGCTCAGGCGGCCCTGACAGCCACTCAGCCCGTGTCTGGGGCCGGTGGACTGTCCACCATTTGGAAGTTGGCCATTGGAAGCCGTACATATATCGAGAGCCTAGGAGTTTCTGTCGATCTCAGCGAAACCCCTGTGAAGATGAGAAATGGAATTGCGACGACTGTTGTGCTAGCCGTGGATGGAAAGCAAGCTGCCGTCTTTGTACTAGAAGACAAAGTCCGTTCTGGTGCTTACCAAGTTATACGACAGCTCAAAGACCTGGGGTTGAATATTGGGATGATCACGGGTGATAACGCAGTCTCAGCTACTTCTGTTGCTCGCGAAGTAGGCATTGATTCAGACATGGTATTCGCCAATGCCCTCCCAGAAGAAAAGTCTCGCATTCTAGCCCGCTTTCTTCAACGCGGGCCGGCTATCTATGTGGGTGACAATTAAAATGACATTCTGTGCTTTGCATCTGCATCGTTTAGTATATGTGTCGCAGGCTCGGATATGAAGTCTGATGATGCTGCCTGTGCGGATGCGACGTTGATGTCGTCGGAGATTTCTCCGCTGAGTCGTATCACGTTGATGATACTCTTGGCACGGCGTATGAGACGCATTGTGACACAGAACAATTGCTGGGCTGTTATTTACAATATCTTATCTTTAGCCCGCATACTTGGTGTTGGTGGGATAACGCCGCCTTCTCCGTAAGTTATAACTACATCGATGATGAACATTGGTATCTGACATCTTGAACAGGGTTTGGTCTAGTATAGGAATGGGACTCAGTAGTTTTGTTGTGCTATGGAACAGCTCAAGGGTGAATGAGGGATAATTGAGTTGAAATGACTAACTGGAACAGGCGAGTTGCGGGCGCGGAGGCATGCCATAAAGGAGAGTTTGATAACGATAAGATTGAACTTGTACCACTCTTACATTTAGCCTAAGCTGAGTTCGATTATTTGCGTAGACCTAGGACCAGATAATATTAGCAGTCCGCAAGTCTGTTAGCATTAATTAGTTGACGCTATGGTATAATGTCAAAATAAGAGCCAGATTTGTCATAGTAGTTCAGACTTGTCGTTGAGGGCGTATATCATCGCAGAGAACCTAGTACTGGATGGGAGGAAGCTGTAAACTGCAGAGCAGCTCTTCTCGACCTGAAGAAGTTCATAGAATAGTGAATCTATTGATGAATGAACTATATACAGAACGAACTCTCTGTTTACTGAGTTTGTTTGAACGGATCGTGAGGTTTCAAGTCCGTGAAGGCTGGAGCCGCGGCATCTTGCAGAAGAACACGAACCCAGCCCGGCACCACACGAACCCAGCCCGGCACCACACGAACCCAAGGTGACATTCCAGCCGCAGCCGGAACAATAATATTCTGACCCCTCCCACTCAATAGAATGCCACAGATCTTGTCCGCCAGATACTCAGTAGTCATGGTGGACATACCAGGAACAGACTTGACACCCGTGAACATCTGGGTCTGTACATGGCTCGGCGAGACACAAGAAAGGCGAACCGCGGTAGCTTTGTGAACATGCTTGATCTCGGTATGTAGCCCTTCGTAAATAGCAATGGCTGCTGATTTGCTAGCTGCGTAGTCGGTGATGCCGACGGTAGCTAAGTAGCCTGTTTGCGAGGCAACGATGAGAAGATGACCGTGGTTGCGGGATACCATTGCGGGGAGAAAGGTCTTGATGGTCCAGATGAGACCTAGAGTGTTGACTCCAATTGTGCTACACCCTGAGTTAGTTTATGCGCCTTGTTTGGATGTGATTGTGTACTAACAGGTCTATATCTTGTTTGGTAGCCTTTAGTAGAGGTTTTCCACGACAGACACCAGCATTCGCTACAACTACTGTAGGTTCGCCGACCTCCCTAATGGATAAAGTCAGTAAGTGTCATCATCTGCTCATGTGGTATAACCCACCGCCTAATTCTCCCAGCGATCTCTTGTAGTTGCTCGTAATTCGTAAGGTCGCATTTATAATAGTAAACATTCGATGCTGTCCATAGTAAGTGCCCGTCAACTCTTCCAGAAGGGGAGGTAACTCACGAGCCTTGTAAGTCAAAGCAAGTACATCAAGAACAACCACACGAATGCCCTTGCTAGCCAACTGCTGCACAGTCTCGCCTCCAATGCCGCCTGATCCACCAGTAACCAACACAATCTCCTTGTTCCAATCGAAGTAGGCTTTCGTGCCGTGGTTCAAAGCCCTGCTGACTAAAATCTTGTTTGCTAGGTAACCGAGGCCTAATGTAGACGCCAATGAAACGGGTATAGTGAGTGGAGAGGTTGCCAGCCCATCAAGTAATGGCTGTGAGAGCTCATGGGCTTCTGAGAGCAGAGATGAGACATAGTTGGTAGCGTTAGGAGGAAGCATTGTGCACGAGCTGGTGTTTTCTTCTGGGTAGTGAAACACAGTATAGGCAAAATAAATAAAATGCAAATGGTGCTCGGTGAGGCAGATTGACGGATCAGAGGCAATTCTTGAGTAGTAACTGTGCTACGGTGACACAATTGGTAATTGGCACGTGAAGAATTCGGCAGGTGATCCAGTGGCCGTTCATGCATAAGCGGTCACCATAAGAAGTAACGTCATGCATACATGACACAGAAAATAAAAAAGTACAGTCAGAAAAGAATGAGTTGTGAGAGGCATAATTACATCAAGATCCTCGGCTGGGCAAGCTCCTGCATCGGGTGTTAGCGCTGGATCCGGAAAGGCACTAATGTCAAATTAGGCAAGGAATTCGTAAACTCCGATACACGTTGTGTTTGACACGACATTTACGATGACTAACCCAAATGGTTAACAGCAGGGTTAGGGATGTATGTTCAAAGTAAACAAAGAAATCATGCATGAGTATGCTTTATCTGAACAACATATCCTTGTAGTGATGGGCTTAGGAAATGGTGACGATGTGCTTACTATGGAACACTGACCATCATCTATGTTATCTGTTCTAAATTTACAAAAATAATTCTTGAAGACTCTCACGGTTCTTCACAGCACCGCCAACGATAGCGACTAAGACCCCAAGTCCTGCCCAAACCCATGTTCGACTACCCCCGACCACCTGATCCTCCATCGTCTCTCCTCGTCGGAAGCCCAAGTTGTTCTTCACCACAAAGTTGCTCATATTCTTCATGTCGAAAGGAGGATATCGAAATGCCATAAGCTTGTCCATCCAAGTCGGCATTTCCAAGATGGTCCTCTGATGGGTGAAGGCCATGAAGCCGTATTTACCGTGATAGTAGCCTTGGCCTGAATCACCTACACCTCCGAATGGAGCGCCGGGTACGCCATAGTGCATCAGAACATCGTTTATGGTGACGCCGCCCGAGATGGTATTTTGCAGAACTGCGTGCAGTGTTAGCAAGGATTCTGTTCCTCAGTGCGGAGGAACCTTACCATAGTCGATTTCTGACCGCTCTGAACTGAAGATATAGATCGCGAGAGGATGAGGACCACTGATACATGTTAGAGAAAGTAGATCGTCCCTGGTCATGACTGTTTGCTTACCTATTGGTCTGGCGAACTGCATCCTTATACGCCGCTCTGATAACAGGGCAAATGGGACCGAATAACTCCTCGCTGAGAAGCGAATCTATCAAGAAGGTTAGACAGAAATTCCACCACAGCCAGGAAACTTACCATCTATGGTCACGTCAGCAACGACAGTTGGGCTCAGCCTATTATCTCCTTCTTTTCCTGAAGCTTGAAACACATCCCCCGAAGTATTCTCTAACAAGCCTGATAATCGCTCAAAGTTGCGCTGATTGACGATCTTGCACATATGACTCGACTCTCCACTGGAGAATTGCCGAGTCCAATAATGCAGCCTTTCCACAAAAGCGTCATGAACCTCTGGATCGACGAAAACGTGATTAACCGAGAGACATATCTGCCCTGCGTTGAGAAACTTGGCGTATGCAATACGCTTAGCCGCAAGATCGATGTCAGCTTTTGCTGTCACTATCGCTGGTCCCTGACCACCTAGCTCCAAAACCGTCGGGGTGAGATGTTTCGCTGCAGCTGAAGCAACGAATTTCGCAAACTTTGTCGAACCAGTGAAGAATATGTGATTGAACTTAAGTTGAAGTAGTTTCGTCGTTTCTTGTGGTCCTCCTGTGACGAACCTAATGGCTTCTGGGTTGAGATACCGCCCTACAAGATCTTGCATGAGGTTCTGAGAAGCCACTGATAACTCAGACGGTTTGACGACAACACAGCAACCGGCAGTTATAGCAGCAATAACAGGCTGCAAAGTCAGCAGGAAGGGGAAATTCCATGCGCCGATGACTAAAACGACACCGAGAGGCTCTTTTCGAATGCGCGCCTTTCCCAATGTCCCCATAAGGAAACCAGCTGAGGACACTGGCTCATCGGCTGCCCATTCCTCTACATGGTTGAGATGTTCTAGGATATCCGTTTTCAACCCGTGGAGATCTGATGTCAGGGCCTCGAACTCGTGGCGTCCGAGATCAGCTGCTAGTGCTTCGGTAATGGCTTTCTCATTGTCGACGAGCATCCACCACATTTGTTTGAGCTGCCATTTTCGCCATTTAATGTTTTTGGTCTTTCCGGCGGCGAAGGTTCTGAATAGTTGAGAATGGTACTCAAGACACTCTGCTTCGGAGGTGTAGGGCCGTGGGGACGTGATTTCTTTGGACATCGGAGCGTTAAGAGATAGGTCGTGGGAAGAGACTCGTGTGAGCTATGTCGAAGAGAAGAAGAGAAATGTTGGGGAATAGAGAAATTGGATGGGGAAAATGGCCTTGATTGGCGACGGGAAGTTGACAATAGTCCGTTGCAAGCTGAATTGTCATAGAATACTGACAAACTCCCCACATATACCATTTAGCTTGGGGATAGTCAGAAAAGAATGACCAGATCATCCATGATCACAACCCCGCAAAGTCTGGGGTAATCAGATATCACCCCAGATTAATGGATATGAAAGGCATGTTGAACAGACAAATTTCGCCAGAGTGCCCGTGATTCAGTCTTGTATTTGCAGAATCACCATCAATTATGGTTGCATCAAAGTCGAGTGCCCAACATGGACAAGCCTATGGGACGTCAGGTATGTGCCCATTAATCTGTATGATAGAGACTTGAAGTTGCTGACTCGCGCAGGACCATATGTGAAAGATCTCATCCCCCCAAACGTTGGCTCTGGCCCTCATCGCAAGAATGTCCAGGCACGCACGCTCGGTGTCTGGATTGCCCTGACTTTTATTGCCATCGGAATATTCTTTCAAGAATATGTTGATATCGGCCCGAAACACGGAGCCGCAGCTCTTGGGCTTATCTTCCCTGGAGCTGGATATCTCGCGAGCGCCAATGTACTTAGTGGAATATTGTTCGTGCTGACTTGGGCTAGCATCCCCCTCGCTCTCTTTGCGGTAAGACAGCCCCATCTACTTACTCAGCTACCTTTAGACTATGTGTTACTGACTTGGAACAATAGTGGTTTGGTGCTGGAGCAATCTTATTCCCCCTCCTTGTCTGGGGTTTGTCTATCATCGGCGCCTACTTCACTACAGGCGATACCGTCTGGGAGAACTCTGGCTATTGGGCCCCTGTTATTCTCTTTGCAGGCTTCCTGTATGCCAATCTCTCATCAAGAGCTGAGAGAAAGCGTGGCTATAAGAAGAGAACGGCGAGGAACGAATTCATTCTGCGCCAGGCTGCTGAGACAGACAGACTCGTCGCCGTAGCTTCCAAAAGAGAAGAAGACGAAGAACTCAGTATTGAAAGCCTCAAAAAGCTGCAGTTCCTGTTTGATCAAGCCTTTCAAAGTCTCGATGATTGGTCAGGCTTTACTATTGTCGACCAGTATCAAACTGCAGCTCTTCGGTATCAGATCTACCAAATGATGTTCGTGCTTGGCCTATACCAATCCACCTACGCCCCAAATGCCCACGGTTACGTCAACGAAGCCTTCCAACGAGTCATAGAGCGATCTTTGACTCAGAAAGTTCTCAACTTCTGGAAGTGGGAACGGTTGACTGGCAAGTTTTCGCTAGACTGGGATCCAGTGAAGAAGGACAATATCATGGTCACGGGGTTCCTACTGCAGGGAGTTATGCTCTATACTGCCAACACAGGTGACATGAGATACACAAAGCCGGGAAGTCTGGTCTTCAACATTGACGACAATAATTCCTATAGGTACAGCCTGCATGATCTTCAGGAAACACTCGTCCGGCAATGGTCTGCTAGTCCTTACTGTCTCATCTCGTGTGAGCCAAATTGGATCTATGTTATGTGCAATCTGCAGGGCATGACAGGAGCAGTTCTCTACGATCGAGTCTTTGGTACAAAGTCCACTGAAGTCTTGTTACCTATCTTCGAAGAGTCACTGAACACCAACTTCACGGAGACGAGCGGTAGTGTCTTGACCATAAGGTCCGAGCTGACAGGCTTCACTATTCCTGGTCTATGCGGTGCAGCCGGAGATTTGGCCGCCATAATGATGGGATGCGGCCCGTTGAGAAACTTCTCCCGACGTCTTTGGGCTATCATTCGGAACGAGACAGTTCAGTTTGACAGCAAGACGAAAGAGGTTTCGCTGACTGGACTGGTCGGAGCGGATAAGATTGATGCAGGGAATTATCGGTCAAATGAGTATGCTATGTATACTCAACTTGCCATTGCTGCAGGTGAGTATGGCGATGAAGAGTTGAAGGGGGCTTGTGGGAGAAAATTTGAGAAAGCATGGGGTGTTAAGACAGCACCGACGGGGTCTCAGTATCTTGACCTTGAGAATGCGTCGTGTTTGATGAATCTGGCGGCGTTGACAGCTGCTGTCATTCGGCCTGGGGCATATCATCGGATGATTCAGAAGGTAAATATCCCATCACCATAAGGTCAATTAATATGATCTAACAATTCTCCTAGGGTCCATCTGAAACGGCTTTGAGAGGCCCCATTCTTTCAGAGGTGCCTTATCCTGGAGTCCTTATCGCCAAGGCAAGGTCTCATACATCCGAGGACTTGGAACTGGTTCTCTATCCCTCAGCTGATGCCGGCGTATTCGATCTTGGAATCTCACGTCTTGCTCCGGGTCAGACGTATAGTTATCTTGACAAGACATTGAAAGCAGATAAGGATGGGGCTATAAGAGTATCCGTCTTGGTTGAGGGGAGGACTCATATTCATATTTCTCCTATTTAAAGAACAATTAGTAGACTTGACTTATAATCTTGCATATACTCGATAACATTTTGAGGTGAATTTGCAGCTAGCTGAGCCGGCCGGTGTGTTGAAGAACCATGTTGTATTATTGTAACGAATTCTCCCTAAGGGGGTCAAATTTGTGGCTCACATGCTTGTCATGAGCGTTAGCATATTTATCGAAGCGAAAATTTCTATGCTTGCATTCATCCAGTTGTTCTGTCTTGTGCAAATCTGCCGTAGACGCTTCGCGCATCTTGTGCGAACTTCCAAGCCCTAGCATCTTCTAATCTTGACCTTCCTCTAGTGCTATCTTTGATAAGAGACTCGTCACCTCTTGAACCAGACTTTCTCTAGAAACAAGTCGCCCTCGATCTTTTTCAACCTTATCCCCGTCACCCGCCCTGGCGTCCTTCAGTCTAACCTGGCCCGCTTCAATTTCGTCTTGACCGAGAATTACGGCAACGGGCACCTCCTTAGCAGCATTGAATTGTTGAAGCATCTTGGGCTTGACTTTGGCAGTGAACTCGGCCTCAATGCCTGCGTCCCAAAGCTGACGAGCCACCTCCATGCGTTCAGCTAGCAGACCATCAAAGCCTTTGCCGCCAGCTGCCATTACGTACACATCGGCCTCGCTCTTGAGATCTGAGGTGTTCTTCTTTTGTCGGGCGTCCAAGATGGTAAAGACACGGTCTACTCCGAAAGAGAGACCGACGCAAGGGACGGTCTGTTTGCCATACCTGCCCACAAGGTTGTCGTAGCGCCCGCCGGCGGCAACACTGCCGACTTGAGTGGATCGACCCGACGAAGTCGTGATGACTTCGTATATCAATCCGGTGTAATAGTCGAGGCCACGTGCGAGTGAAAGATCGAAAGAAACACTATCGATGGCGTCCATTGCTTTGAGGTAACGGGCGAGAAGGTCCATGTCGGCCAGACCACTTTGAACTTGTTCGTTGGCTGACAGCTCTTTGTCCCCCTTGAGGGCATCGATCATTTTACGCAAACCGCCACTGCGCCTGACATATTCACCGATTTTGTCAGCAACCTCCTCCGCCAGGCCCTTCTCGTCCACCATTTCTTTCTTAACCTCTTCCCATGGGGCCTTGTCCAGTTTGTCGACTGCTGAGCTGATGGTCCTGACTTTTTCTTGGGGAACGCCAGCAACGGTGAATCAGCCGTCGAGGATGCATCTGTGGTTGAGTTTGATGACAATACCGAGCTTGAGAGCTCTAAACACTTCGACAATAATGCGAAGGATCTCAGCATCGGGGATCATAGCGTCGTAAACACCGGCAATGTCAAAATCGCACTGATAAAATTCTCGGAGTCTGCCACGAGAGATAGCAGGCTGATCGCGACGGTAAACCTTGGCGATCTGGTAGCGCTTGATTTGCTTGACGTTGCTGTGCATGGCTAACCAACGAGCAAACGGAACCGTCAAGTCGTATCGCAACGATAAGAGCTCCCCTCCCTGGTCTTCGACATTATAGATCAATTTGGCATCCTCGCCGTACTTCCCAGCCAGGACCTCACGGAGCTCGAAGACGGGCGTGTCTAAGGGAATGCCGCCGTGACGCTTGAAAACGTCGCTGATTGTCTGACTGAATATATATTAGCTGTACGACGGAGGCTACGGGACAGGTGAAGTGCTTGAGAAGAATCAAACATACAAAATATAATCACGCAATAAGAGGTCACGACCAACCCAGTCGCGAGTACCCTTGGCCGTTTTGAGTCCAGACTGGGGGGGCTGGGGTTTAGGATTGTCTTCGGTCATGTTGCTAGCTGATGATATAAAGATGCTATGTTATTGATGGAGAAAAGAGGAAGTGGTAGACCTTTATAGTCGCGTTGCTCAGCCCGATTTCAGCATAACATGGGTTGGAAAGAGTATGACTCATGCGGAAGTGTATAGGGTAGGCATTTCAGTGTAGAGGCTGTGTCATAGGTGCGTAAGACCTGCCAACGGAATCAGTACGATAAACGTAAATAAATAATTTATATCTTAAAAAGACTTCTTCATGACTTAATGTCCAGAAGACACAAGGCCCGCTTGTCGAGTCCACCTAGATATCCTGCTGAGAATTTGTAACTTCATACGTAACCCGAATTCCCCGCTCCCCAAGATCATCGTGCTGGTTCCTTCTAAAGTCTGGCCCCAGGATCGATTCATCACTCTGGTCGTCGCTCCGTACTCTCTCCGTGGGCTTGGAGTAGATCCTTGTCTTTGTAAACGGGCCCTTAATGCCAATCTTCTTCTCATACTCAGCGGCCTTGCAGCCCTCGCTGCTGACGTTCGTGTCGTGCGTGTTTGCGTTGATGTAACTGCCTCCAATAGTCTGTAGCGGGTGTGAGCCGCCGGCGCTTTGTTCCTTGTACTTGCTGCCGTCTCGAGATGTCCACTTGTCGAGGTATTGTTTGTATAGAGGTCGACAGACGGGGATACCGATGCAAATCATTGTCACTGCAATTTCGGCTGCTGACCAGACAATAAGGCCGACAGTATTCTCTAAAAGAAGAACAAAAAAAGTCAGCCAAGGCGTTGTTGGGGTATGCTGCTCGTGGATGACTCACTCGTGTAGTTTGGGCTTGACAATTCGGGAACCTCCAGAGTTCGCTTGATACCGCAAGCACCTGCGCTGGAAAGATAGTCAGCGGCAGGGTATCTGAGAATATGGGGGAATAGTACTTACATAACACCAAGACTTAGACTGCAAAGAATAACAATCTTTTCTCGCTTCTTCATCTGCAGGGCCCAGATGAAAAGCCCGGGGAAGCCAGCAAAGAAGAAGTCGATAATAACACAAAGGACTGCGGTCATCCAGTCATTAGTCTAAGCCCTGGAAATAAATTATCCAAGTACTTACTGCAGAGAGTCATTGACACAGGTGTTGAGTCAACTGTGCATTTTCCTGGAATTCGTCGATCCCACAGATGCTTTGGAGGAGTGCACTGTAGCCAGAAGACAAAACAAGTCGAGATGGATGCGCCAGCTAGAGCAGCCATAGATATCCAGATAGCAATCTTATGCCATGTTTCCTTTACGATTCGAAGTAAAAATAGCCCGAGTGACCATTTGGCAACTGCCATGCTGACAACAGCGAAAGTTTGGCCGATGGCTTCAAACTATGGGGATGAATGCGACATATAAGGTTAACCTTTAGGCTGCAAACAGAATGGCAAAGGGCAAATCGTCGGGGTTTCGAGCTATAATATCGGTCATGCTCTGCCCAAACCCATAATGCGCCGCTGTAGTCGTAAAAGACGTGAAGAATACGAGAAGAACCTAGTAATTAGGATGCGCATCAGCGATGATTGAAAGGCAGAGGCGAGGTTTGAAGGCAACCTATAAACGACAGGTTGAAGATATGGTCGTCAACACCGAAAGATTGAATGACGATAATTCGGGAGTAAACTCGCAACACAACAAAGATGAATACCATAACAGTCAATGCCTACATCACACCAATGGCCCACGGCCTACGGCCTATCCCCTCCTATAGCCATCGTGTGCGTGTCGCTCGTTCGTGATAAATCGTCGATGCGTGTCAAATATGACGAAGCCGAGATGAGTATACAGAGGTCGCCAACGTAACTAAAAACCCGTGGGTATACAGCTGTTTAGCCGTAAGGCACGGTTCCAGATAAGTAGACATCTGTTTAGAGTAACGATACGTTTTTATTTTTCAGAAAGGGAGCAGGGCTGCAGTTATAGAATATAATATATAACTTTAATAGATTTAATAACCCTCTTTAAGGGAACTTAATATAATTTTAATTATATTTATTTATATTATATATAACTTTATTAATAGCTATATTTAAAAGATTAAGCTTTTATATTAAAGTCTATTTATTTATTTTAAAAGCTAAATATAATTATTTATTTCTTTATATTATTATATATTTAATAAATAAACTTTAAAGTTAATATTTATTACTTTTTAAATTTATTAAAAAGGTTTTATTAAAAAGACTTTTTTTTATTTTTTATTTTTTTAAATTAATTTTTTTAATTATATTTTTTAATTTATAAAAAATATTTATTATAAAGAATTTATTTTAAATTTAAAAGTAAAATAATAATACTTAAAAATTATTAATTTAATTTTTATAAAATTACTTTTTTTATTATTTATTAATTAAAAAAAACTTTTTTTATTAAATCTCTTAAAGAAATTCTTTATTGTATTTAAAAATAAATTATTATATATTAATCTTATAAGCTTAATTAGCTTATATTCTCTTAGCTATTAAAGCTTCCAGTTGCCAGCCTAAATATAACTTACCTTAGCAAAAGTATTAATACTTTAACTTTTCTAGCCTAAATAACTCAGTTAATAGAACCTTTAACAGTTTAACCTTTCTACTATAGTATATATATAATCCTTCTTAAAGTTATTTAATAACTCTAATCCTTAACTTTCTAATTACTAGATTATATTTTACCTCCTTATTAAGGCAATTTATAGAGTTATAAGCTCTATTATTTTATTATTATTAATATTACCTCTTTTAGTATATTATATAAGCTTATATAGCTTATCTGCCTTTCTAGTAGTAAAATTCTAGAGCTAGTAAGTAATAATAGCTAAATAAAATACCTTATAGCTAAAGAAAGTAAATTTTATAACTATTATACTATAAAGATTATTTATCTTAAAATAGGATCTTCTAATTAATAAAGATATAATTTCCTTAAAATCCTTAAAGCTATTTTAGTTAATAATATACTATTTAATAAAATTAAAGATTATAGAGAAGGTAATAGAGATAGAGATATATATTTAAGCCTTCTAGCTTATATAGTCCTTACTGATAATAGTTTAATTTACTGTAGATATGCTATTTATAGAGTTATATTATAGTATATATATAGAAATATAAACCTAAAGTTATATCTCTTTATATATCTCTTAATCTCTTTACTTTATAATGCCTTAAGGCTTATAGTAAGATATAATAGTTATTATAAAAGCTTTTAGGTAAAAGCTTATATTAAGGAAAAAAATATTATGTTTTTATTTATTACCTATATTTACAGCCTAAAGGTTAACCTTATAAGCAGCAGTTATCCCTATACTTAAAGAAATTCTTAATAAGCCTTTAAAGAAATTTATAATCTTTAATTAATAAATTTAAAAAAAGTTAATTATTTTTATAATTATATTATAATTAAAGACTATTAATTAATAATTAAAAAGTAATTTTATTACTTAAAAATATTATTTTTATAGTTTTTAATTTATAGTTTTTTTATATAAAATTTCTTTTTATTTTTAATAATAAAAAATTAAAATTAAATTAACTTTTTATATTTTAATAATTATTAATAAAATTATTAATTAAATTATTATAAAAATATATTATTTTAATTTTAATTAAAAAATTTATTTTTATAATAGCTATATATATATTACCTTTAAAAGCCTAAAGTTAATTAATAATTTTTAATATATAGCTTAATATATCTTATTAAGATATTATAAGCTTTAATTATTAATTAATAGATTTAATGCAGTAAACCTGAGGTAAAGAAACGGTCTCTTATCTCAGGTATCCTCCTTACTGATACGATACTCTACTGTAGATCATTCCCAGAGATAACAGAGCTAGCCAGGGCATCAGCTTGGGGGAACAGGCGAGGTTTTTGCTATTTCTTTTTTTTACCTCTTCAATTGACTTGTCAAGACTGGCACAGTGGCAATGACTCGAAGGATGAGGTCCATGCTGAAAAACAATAGGGTTACTCTCGATTCGAAACCTTGTTAAACCTTAATCAAGGGTATGTCGGAAATGGCTGTTGATTAAACCACTGTTGCCGGCTCAGAGTGGACTCGATGCCTCTGTTCTTCGGAGAAAACGTAAATTCCTGTCATACGAGAATAGCATTAACAGAAAGGGAGCTACCTGAAGGGCTTTTTCCTGGGCTTAATAATGTAGCTCAACAGTTAAACAATAAAGATTGCTGAAGCCTGTGTAAGTTGGTGTCTGTGAATACGGAGAGGCCTTCATGCTGTTTGGCGTAATCTACAGATTGATTGGCCGAAGCTCACTCCCTGATTCAACTCCCACTAACTAGCAGGGACGGGAGCTACGAATGTGCACAACTGTACACGAATCACAGACGGGAAGTTTGTAAAACACCGTTATCATGTACATACGTGCCGGAAAGCCACCCGCTTTAGCCGCTCACACGGCTCGTCTCTGCCGTCTTCAATATTTAGTGCAGACTGACTAATCAGTTGCATGGTTTGAGGATCCAACTAACAACGTTCTGTCACATACAAAAAAGGGCCTATGGAGCCATCAGTTGCGCGATTTTCAAGCCGCTACGGATAGGCTTCATGACCTTGACTGCTTTACTATCACTATGCGATTCCGCATTCATTCTTCAAGGCCGGTGATAGAGGGCAAATGTCAAGCGTTTCTTGGGCTATAACTGTTTAAATCGAGATGGCTTGAATAGGTAATTTCTTGCTAGCGCTTACAGCGGCTCAATGATGACTAGCAGCCTTAAAACGGCCGCCATAGCTGAGACAACTGCTCCGTACCATGCTTGTTTAAGGCTAGGGTCTAGTTAGAGGCCGTGGGATATTTGCGGAATAAGTGTCTGATGATCCACTACTCCCAGTACCGTAAGCGGAGTTCATTTAGGTAGTTGATTGATTCATTCAAGGCCACCTGGGGAGATAGATCTCGGCGACTCGGTAACTGGTCGGCAAGTTCAATAGCCTGCAAGTCACGGAGTAGATCTAAGCTCCCCGGTCAAAATAACACATCAGCTTCTCCCCTGTCTGAAACAGAATAAAACTCTATTATCCCTACTCGGAGTACCTAGACAGAGATACTCGAGGCTTTCTAGTCAGGAGATAGTAAGTGGTGACGCCAAAAGCGGTACCAGGCTGGTGATGACCCGTCTTGCATAGACTAATGCATCGCTACAACTACGCGGCACACGCTAAGCATTGTTTTGGAGCCTAGAAGTATAACTTGCATATCGATGGGAAAAAAGGGTCGGGCTTCTGTAGATTACTGGTATCAGAAAGTCACCTTTAGGCTGGCATTGAAGGGTCTGTTCACCAGACCTTAAGAAATGACAGACGCACCACATGTTATCTGGGACCGTCGGTATTCCATACTTGAGCGGTTCCATTCCACCGGTTGCTTGTATATTCCCATAGCCCATATCTATACCCCCAGTACAAACTACTCGGTAGCAATGCAATATTGACAAACAGCTTCGTTCCGTGCTGTGGGGAATTCTGGCGCAAACCACCGTCGGACCACTTCCCCTTGCAGATTACTTCCTCCAAATGTATATAGCCGTCCTCATTTCCAATACAGAGCAGCCTTACGGATAGTGTATGTTTCATTGGCAAGTTGTCTCTTGTCTCCCACGATGAGTTCCCCTCAGAGTACCTCTTACTTGACTGTCCTGGCCCAGCGCTCGGACTGGAAGAGTCTCGGCGTGGCCCTGGTCCTTGTTCCTATTTTGAGTATTGCCGTGTGGTGGATTGCGGCTTACTTCGCATCCCCGCTCCGAAAATATCCTGGCCCTCTGCTGGCTGGTGAGAAATGCCTCTTCTCGTTGCAAACGATAGGGCTAACATTTCTTAGGCTGGACTAACCTATGGCGCTTGCGTACTGTGATGAAGGGTAGTTACCATATCAAGATCAAGGAACTTCATGAGAAATATGGCCCTGTTGTTCGCATCGGCCCTAATACTCTAGACTTCGATTTTCCCGGGCTGATCAAGACTATTTATGGTACGGATGGCAAATGGAGAAAGGTATCCTCTTTTACATCATCCTGTCACCAAAGTCTGAAGTTGACTAATTGCCCTTGTTCCAGACCGAGTTTTACCACAATAACAGCGCTGTCATCAATGGCAAAATCACCTATCATCTGTTCAGCACCACTGATCAGGTCGAACATGCCCGCATGAAGCGGCCCATCGTCAAGTACCATTCTCAAAGCAGTGTTATGGGTCTTGAGTCCCTCTTTGATGGTTTGATCGGCGACTTTTGCGGCCATCTTGAGAAGAGGTTCATGAGTGGATCTGAACCCAAAGCCTTCGACCTTGGTGAATGGATTGGCTTTTGTAAGCTTCTTATCTACAGGTAACAGGATACGTGAAACTGACTTGGCTCTGCAGACTCGTGGGACGCGAATGGTGCTGCCTCTTTTAGCAAACGCTTTGGGTACATGGATAAGGGATATGACTATGACAGCACCATCTCCATCGCTGACAAGGCTCTTGACTAGTAATAAGCCCATTCATCATCTGTAAAGTCGTTACTGACAGTAATAGCTTCGCTGCCGTCGGCCAAATGCCCTTCCTCGACTTTCTTCTTGACAAGAATCCCGTCATGCGCATCGGCCCTCCCAACCTAGCCAACATTACTCGCATCTCGCTCGAACATTTGACTGCCCGCCTACAAGGCAACGATGAGAACTTCGATCCCCAAGTTCCCGACTTTCTGCAGCACTTTATTGAATCTAAGACCACAAACCCTGATCTTGTCAATGATGGAACCATCATGGGCTATCTTCTGGTCAACCTTCTCGCTGGGGCTGATACCACTGCTATCACTATCCGAGCTTTCTTTTGGTACTGCCTTCACAACCATTGCGTTTATAAGAAGCTCGAGAAGGAGATCTTGGATGCCGGCCTCGAGGATGTCGCTTCATTTAGCTCCGCTCGAGCATTGCCTTGTGAGTTTATTCCCATGTCTTTTCTGTTTCCTGAGCCAGCTGCTTACCAAGCTCAGACTTAGAAGCTTGTGTTCGTGAGGCCATGCGTATGCACCCAGGTGTCTGTATGATGCTAGAACGCTATGTCCCCGAGACAGGCCTCAAACTTCCTGACGGCAGCTTTGTTCCCCCTGGAACCGCGGTTGGCATCAACCCCTATGTTGCTGGTCGTAACAAGGGAATTTATGGCCAAGACGCCGATACATACCGTCCTGAACGCTGGCTGCAGAACGAGGGCGAGACTGAAACAGCATACAAGGAGCGAATGCGTGTGTTCAACGCAGCCGATTTGACTTTTGGTGACGGGTCACGAGTCTGCATTGGTCGCCATCTTGCCCAGCTTGAGCTGTATAAGATTGTGGCTACGCTGATCAACAAGTATGAGATATCCTTGGTTGATCCGAATGCGCCGTGGGTGGTTACCGGTAGCTGGTTCCCACGCCAGAAGGGCCTTGTGTGTTATTTGAAGAAGCGAGAATAGTCCGAGCCAGAATATACACTATATATTCTGGAAACATTAAATAGTAATCAGTACCTAGGCAAGCTGATTTTCAGCTCCTCCAAAGCTATCGTTCCAACTCTTAGGCACTCACTGAGCAGACGACGAACACTAGTACACTGTGCCTTGACAAACTCCAAATCACTCAAATCCGGCTTAGCCTCAAAACCTTAGAGCACCCGTCGTTTTATGTTTTTGCCAATTGACACATTTATCTGTGTCTGACAGTAAATCAAGTCTGAAATAAACACTGTAATGCGATTTTTTCCAATGTTCAAAACCGATGTTGTCAATGCCGTCGAAAGGTGCCGAAATATCCGCTCGACTTCAGTTTGTCTAAGTTAGTAGGGCATCCACTTCTCAGTATTTTTGCATCTCGACAACTCCGAACATCTGTCTCGCGGCTTCAGCAAACTCGCAAATCGGTCACAACGGGAACCAAATACGATGATCTTCGATCAAGATCACATAAACGCCCTGCGCATTGTCGACAACAACCCTGCTCATCCCTGATCAGAGCTCCAAGCAACTTTCAAGCCGTCGCGTCCGCGCAGCTTTGTAGGCAGCGACTCGTAGCTCTCCTGACTGATCCCGATGTTGTTTACAAACCTAGCGAAGAGGAGCTATGCAAGGTACGCGCATTACGAAATCAGCTCTAAGCGTTACTAGCACCATTGATTGATCATTGGTTGAGATCATCACTTGGTGTACTAATCATTGAGAACGCCAAGTCAATGGGCTTCTGGGACACTTTAAAGCCAAGATCAACGACATAGCCCGTGGTGAAGTTTATGATCTCGATGTTCCAGAAAGCCAATGGAGCATAATTGAAAAGTGTTGCATTCAAGCTTCATCTCCTTGAGGCACACTAGATCCCACTCAGTACTCCGCCGCTTTGAGTGAAGGAGATCCCCTCTGGGCATGTCGACCTCAATTCCTGGGATTCAGAGATCTCAAAAATGGACGAAAAGCAAGCCGTTATACTAGCCCCGATCAGAGGTCAGAATTAAGGAAAAGGCGATAGGCTCAGATGAGAATTGGTTGGAATAGGTTCTGGATCCAACTATTGAACGCATGTCCTGCGGGTCCAACGGTATTTTGCCCTTCTAGCGCCTCACTACAGTGGTCGTTTCAAGATGTGCCACGGTATCTGTTTCGGTTCTATGACTCAGAGTTCTGGGCTCAACTCGGATACCGTCTTTGCTTCGGAGCACAGTTCTACCCAATACGGAGCACTAGGTATGACAACGGGGAGGACCTTTCCCAGGGAGTGGCCCATCACCGTGGTCGATTTTCCACTTTCTCTCTACAGGATCTTATATCATCCGGCCTATATGAACTATATCCAGGGTTTGTAGACCAGTCAGCTAAAGCTTCGTGCCAACTGGAGAGAGGAACGTCGGACATCTGAAGAAGAGTTTGACCAAGCTTGCGAAATTGTAAGCGGCCCCTTGAAAGAGATTGATATATGGTATGCCACCCTGCGTCTATTGACCTTTCGAAAGCACCATCAAACTCGGTTGTGTAAGTCATCTCCGTCGCAACTACTCTAGGACCCTGGACTTTGACATGATTATACAGAAGATCGTTAGGATGCTTCCGATAAACATTTCCCTGATCATGATGAAGTATGTCGCTTCAAAGCACTGCTAAAGCTGACGAAAGATAGGTTTGACTCAGAGCTGGCCCATTGGGGTGATCTGTCGGAGGAGGAAGCTAAGAAAGATGCCCATTTGAAGTCCATGGTTTTAATCAAGAGAACCTTTGCGGTCTTAGATCCCATTTTTGTCGTTGAGACTTGTGACTGAGAGCTTGAATCAACAGATAGAACTTGGTTACTCTTTGATGAAAAGAGAAGGGTGTCAGATTTCCATCGTTAGATTGACCATTCACGTGGATGACAACAGTATATGACTATAGCGAATCAAATGCATACACAATCATAAAAGGCTTGAAATGCTCCTCTAATTGGCTCCTTTGCATCTACGCGTCTTGCATATGGTATCATATACCCCGCACCAAGACAGAAACCTCCCTTAGTTATCAACCATCCTGATTCCCTACTCATCCTCCTTAATCAACTTTCTTGAAGATGGACGACCACCAAAATAAGGCCACGGCCAATATTGAAGATCTTTCCAACAGTGTCAATGGTCTGAATATCAGTGGCAAAAAAAAGAGAAGACAGCCTCGCAAGTCTCTCGACGAAGCCTTGCGCAGTTTCGACGAAACGGCTGTTGCTTTCACAGAGCAGGCAGAGACCGTCGTCAAATTGCTTGGCACTGAAGGTGAACTAAACAGAACAGACGTTGAGTCCATTTGCCTCGTACGCACCAGGGGCCTTCAGCTTGCGCGACTTGCACAACTGCTTAGCGACTCTGCAATCCCAGCTCTTGTCAGGCAAGTCATCTGCTTGGACACCGAGACGTCACTTGCCGTAGATGACCTCCTAGAATATTTCAAGAAACAAATAGAAAATATCACACAGAGAGTCATCGAGACATCAGGGAGTGAGGGCATTCTACGGAACATTGCCGAGGAATGTTATCATCAAGCTACAAGCCCTACGGGCGAGCTTAATCCTGATGATTATTTTGCCACTAGCAAATGGGCAGAGAGCGAAGACAGAAGGGGAAATTGGATCAAATTCTGGACCAGATCGCTTTGCAACTGCCCCGATGACCCGACACTCTTTCAGCCCAAGGAGGACTCTGTCACAAAGCCTCCAACTCAAACCCCACAGTACCTTTTCCGAGCTTGGGACAACAACAGCACAGGCGCTAACAGTGAAGATGTCATCGCCTCCATACTTAGCAAGGACGACAGAGCGAATCGCCACAAGATTGACATTTTTTCAATGGATTATCAAAAGGCTTTGGAAATGCTGCACTATCATTTGAGCAAGGGTCCCTTTGGTAGCCTTGTGACGGACAATCTTGTCTCGTGGAGCAGCTCTCTCATTTTTGTGATACAGTATGCCAACTGGAGATTGTGCAACACGTGGCACAACCCCCAAGATGATATTCGAATAAGCGCTGTGGATACAGCAAAGTTTCCGCGAGGTCAGTTCGCAAGAGATATGTGGCTGCTTAAGTCGTTTCAGAATGCAAAGTTCAGACCTGAGGAGTTGCGGATCCGCAATCTTGGACTTATTTTGACAGGCTTCGATAACGGGGAATACCTTTCTCAGGGGAAACTACACCTCGAGAGGCGCTCATACACCTTTTCCGTGATCGCCCTCAAGAACGCTGGGCTCTGTGACCTATATCCAGCTTTTGATATTGATGAAGCAGAGCCTACACACCCTGTAAGGAAAGACTGGACGAATTATGTTAAGGATCTACGTCAGAAATGGCTGACAACACGGAAAACAACAAAGTCGGAGGTACGATGTGCACTCAACATTGCACAAGAATGTTTCCCGGGTTTTGATCAGGATGATATGGCGTTGTTGTTACTGTCGTTCCGTGAACGTAAGCTAAAGGCGGCAAAATTATCATTTCAAAATCCCTTTGCAGACTTACTACCTTCTGTGGAAGTTGGGGATATTGATTACAAGGAACCCGCAGAGGTGCGCCGATACTCAACGCTGAGAAAGCGTATGGCACAGTTGAGCGAGGCGTCAGGAAAGCGTGGCGTGGAACTGTTTGAGCAATTGTACGAGATGGAGGAGATAAGAGAGGACCATCTTGGTTGATTAGAGACGTGGGAATAGGGGACTGAGAGCGTATGGTTTGATGATCTGAGCATAATATGAAGTTATTCTTCCGCAGCCTTGAGACTCACAGGTGGCTTGGCCTGTACGCGCCTGAATATCTCTCCCTTCAGTTCCTCATCGCTCCACTGTCTAATGCCCAGAAACTCATTGTCAGTCTGTGGAAAGAACCCATTCCCCATGCCATAACTCGCTCTGATAACAAAGTCCCTCACTGAAACTCGGTCTCGTATTCCTTCGTTGTACCGCTCCCACGCAGCTTCGACCAGCACCTTCGTATCAACTTGTTCAACAGCAAACTCCACCCCTGGAGAAGCCTCACGGGCATACCTCAAGACCTGATTCTGTGTCATGACCACAGTATGTATGTAGTACAACTTATTGACAGTCTCTTCGGGCTTCAAGAGCACGGCAGAGATTGCTTTACCAATATCGTCGAGAGGTGTAGCAGACATGGGGATGTCTCCACCATCCGCAACGCGAGTCGGTGCCTTGCCCGATAAACCAACAAATATGTCTTCATCAAGCACCCAGTCGAGGAACATGCCGGTGTTGATACCTTCTCGCCCTTCTCAGCCTTTGCCAAGACGTCGTTCAGAACCGGTAGCTTGGTTTTCATGAATGGCATGTTGGCTATCTCCGGACTATCGAGCGAGACACCAAAAAATGATGGGATGGCTCGATAAATGCCAGCGTTGACGGCTGCTTGCATTGTAACCACGGAGGCATCGTAGGCAAGGCGGTTAAGGATAATGACAATGGCATCGAACCCGCAACCTACGAGGCTTGGCGATATTGTCTCGACTGATGTGTAATCTGCCCCGATGACATCGACTTCTGGTGGTAGTTTTGCGAGGGAGGGATTGCGGGTCAACACGCTGACGTTAAAACCGTTTTTGAGGAGGTGTTTGATGGTCGCTGGACCGAGACGCCCGGTGCCCTGTAGATGTCAGCACGGGCTTTACAAGTGAGGAGCCAAACTGACGCCAGCGATCACAACGCTAGAAATGGTTTTATGAGACATATTCTTCACTTTATGGTAGTCAAGGAAGAACTGGATGGCGGGAGACGACTTTCCGGCATAATAAGCCGTACGGCACACTAATTGCTTGATTCGGCATGTCAGCTGACGTATATTGTAGACGGGACCGGCGCTTGAGCTCCAAGAATGGTAGGAGGCCTTTAATATAGGCTATTAATTGTAGGTCTCAGTTCTTTCTTTTCTTCCCATACCACTTCGAGTTCTCTTAGCCCGTGCTGGGCGGGCATCGTGTTTCCAGTTACTGTTCAAGCAAACCTTAGTCTGCTACCTTGTATCCTACCCAGCCTGTCACCACATCGCATCATTTGACTCTCCCTCTTAGAAATCCTCTAGTCGATACACGGAATAAGAGGGCTCTTCATAGGGATGAGCGCTATGAAATGTTAGCCGTGCCTAATGTTACGACGGCGTGAAATCACCTACCTCTTCAGAGCTTTGACAGCATTTCTTGCAACGTCTTCGCCCACGCAAATGGTTTCGACCCTTGCCTCTTCTACTTCTTCCAGCTTTCCGACTTCTCCAAGATGTGGTTTGGCTGCATCGCCTGGACGAAACTGTCCAGTCCCAATAACGGTCCAGCAACACTCTGTATAGTTACCCGGGCCGGGGTACCGACCTGCTCCAGCAGCGAAAATAGCCTCTTTGCATTTAGCCAGAGATAACGTGGGCACGTTGAAGACGAGTCTGAAGCGAGTAGTGGAAGCCATCACGGTTCAGTTCACTGGTAATTGAACTTGAGGGGTTATCAAGCTTGGGTGTACTTATTGAGAAGGCGGGGTAAGTTGATGGTCTAATAATAACCTAACGCGGTGGCCTGATGATTTCAGGCCAGCCAAGCAGTCATAACCCCGCCGATAACTGAGGAACACAGGGGATCTTGAGGGGGAGGGTAAAAATGCCTCACTGTAACAACACATTGAGCACAATATCAAACAGGTCAACTTTGAAACTTCAGTTGCAACATTAAAGGCCTTATTTTGCATGCCAGGTTTGCGTTATATGATTTTTTTGCTTTCGCTACGCTACAGGTCTCAGATAACGCAGTTGAAGGCGTTGCTAAGCGGCTCGGCCCGAAGTATCTAGTCCTCGACAAGTCTAACTCTCCACTCTTAGGGTACCCGCTACCAGCATCATGACTGAACACGAACTTGGATACTCATACCAAGAGCTTGGCGCGCAAGGCTCATTCCGGATCGCAGAACTTCTCCCGGGCGATGACAACGACCCCATCCAATGCCGTGTTCATGCAGTCTCTTGGTCTGACGCTCGCATCCCCGAGTACGAAGCGATTTCCTATGTATGGGGCGACTTGAATCAGAAGGCCAGTATCTTTTGCCACGGTAAAAGGCTCAAGGTCACTCAGAATCTACAAAATGCACTGGTTCACTTCAGACACCGAGATAGGTCGAGGTATCTGTGGGCAGATGCTATTTGGTACGTCCTTCAATTCTTCGGCTCCCCCGTTCCGGACAAAGAGAGAAGCTGCATAGACCAAGAGTTTTCTTTATTTTCACGTAACATTGCGTTGTTATTGCTAACCTACTGACTACCTAGCATCGACCAGTCCCATATATCGGAGCGCAATGTTCAAGTAAAACAAATGAGGAAGATTTACGAAAGGGCTAAGATAGTTCTAATCTGGCTTGGTCCAGATACACCAAAAAACGATGCAGAGACTGCTATCAACGCAATTCGTCTTATATCCGAATTCCTTTGCCAAAAGCTTGGCATCTCAACTAATGGGCTGAGCGCTCGTGGAAATGTGTATCACGAGGTCGTCTATCAGAACAGAAGCCTAATACCATTACCAAACGAAATCACAGCTGTCACCAAAGATATGTGGAAGTCTTTGGCTTGGTTGTATTCTCATGCATATTTCACCCGGGTCTGCGTCATCCAAGAAATCAACGCCAACCAGTCTCGGCTTGTTCATTGTGGTCATTCGACAATCGAATGGGATCAAGTGGAACTGGTCGCCGGCTACATTATCATGGAGCCAGCGTTTAGTAAAGCCTACGGCTTTACGGACACCAAGTGCTGGTGGGCTGCAACGGCTACTACAGAGCGCCTACGAAAGCCCAAGAACTGGCTGTACATGCTGTATCTGGCATCAAACTTTTCCAGCACTGACCCAAGGGATATGATATATGGTCTCCATGGGTTGATGACTATTACACGGGGCAGTGAGCTCCTCTACCCTGATTATGACAAATCAACGGTGGAGGTTTACATGGACTCAGTCTCTGCTGCTTTCGTCGACATGGAGAACACGGATGTGTTGCTCTATGCTCCAGGCACCGATCACCCAAGTTGGGTGCCCAGGTGGGATCGGGCCATGTTATTCCGAAACCCCTTCAGGTTTGGTAAAGCACCTCCCTGGAGACCATCACTTGACTCTAAACCGACGTGGAGTATTAATACGGAGTCAAGGACTCTGGCTCTTCGTGGTGTTCTTGTTGACTCGATCAGAGTTTCCGAAACATACAATGAAAGCCTTTTCAGTAACGCCAATATGAAGACGGAAGAGGGAAGAGTCAGACTAGGGCATATGTGGAGTAAGATCCTTGAGGCTTTATGGAGGAGCCGATCAAGCAAAGTATACGACAGGAATGAACTTACTGCAGTTGCGACTTCATTGTCATTTGGCCTCGATGAGGATAGTAACCCTGGCGAGGAGCGGACTCTGATGCAAAACTTTGTGTCATATCTTAAAATTGTCCTCGACGAGCAGGCTTATCAGCAGTACATCCCATCCGAGTTATCCAAGGAGGCCGAACATGCGGATGGGTATGAATTTGGCAAGCCAGTTTGGGACTTTAATTATCCTGACTCAAGCATCTTCATCACGGAAAAGGGTATGATTGGGTGCTGCGTTTCGACAACTAATCCTGGGGATATAGTCACTGTCCCCTTTGGAAGTACATACCCGTTTATCCTTCGACCCCAAGGTGATCGCTTCTTGATGAGAGGGTATGGATTCATAGACGGCATCATGCGGGGTGAGGGTCTCCAATCTCCGGACCAGGTCTTTGAGATATGTTAATACGCTGTCCGTGGAACATCCAGCGAATCCTGCTGGTACATTGATTGCCAAAACTTGTGATATGTAAACTATCATCCTCGGCTGGGGATGTCAATATCAAGCGATTGCCATTGCCCGCCCACAAAGTTTTAACGATCTTGGTTGACTTACGTACCCGTTCTTAGTTGTCCAACCCCCGGCCTGGCTCGAGCCAACGGGCAAAGAACTAGGTAAGTTGGCGACGACGACTTGTTGAATGTACTAAGTTCTCTCGGCTGGATTAAGCTCTCAGCCACAGGTCTCAGCGGCAAATAACACTTGTTGAATGTACAACGCGCCCTGTACCCGATTGCGGTGTATCTCACTGTATGGAATTACGGCGACGTGAGCCGATGTGACAATCCACGATCAATAACACGCCTTCGGTCAGACATGACTTTGGAATGTCCTTGGTACGAAACTCTGGACAAGAAATGTGCCTTGGCAACGAATTCTCGGTGCAGGGATTCTTGATCACGGATAGCTTGTCGGGCGGCAACGAGTTTACGGCTGGGCTGTCGAACACTGATGGAGATGGATGGAAGGATTGCTTCTCTATTGTATCTTTTGGCCCTGTGTCTTGCCCATTGCGGGCTCGGGTCTTGGACGAGGGGCGGCGATGCTCAGTCGATAATATTGTTCTGATCACCGATGCTGCAGTCTGCCGGAGCATTGCCCATTGGCGGCTGGAACGGAAGGGAACGAAGGATGCCGAGCTCGAGCCGATAAATGTCTTGCTTATGTTGCTGTTCTAACCCTGCCAATGTAGCTCCCCATACGTAGTTGGAAGATTGGAGGGTGACTCGGTTCGCAGTTCTTTGGGCGTCGAACGTGATCAACTGCCCTTTGAGGCCAGTCGACGTCGGCGCTCGCCCTAACGTGAAGGTTCGCAAGTGATGCAGGAAGGACTCCTTTTGTTGGCGAGCAAAACATGTTGCGAGGTTCGCATCGAGTTGGGGCGCCGTGACGGGCGATGCGGGCTCGCGTTGGTCGTACTCGGCCGAGACTCAATAACGTACGTACAGAAGCAGCGAGAGTATCCCAGCATTGTCGTCGAAGATCCGGCTCGGCTCTCAGCGATGAATAGGGAACTTAGTGTCGATGGGAGAATGTAGTAGCGGATCGTGTGTGCTTTTCCCACCGAGCGAGAAGACATCATGGCGTATGCCTTGATCAATGGGAGAGGCTTTCGGATCGACCGCAGGATGACTCGGTGCGTCGTAAGGACACTAAAACGCGCGATTCCCATTACCGAAGAGGATACTGTAGATGGGAATTTGATGCTGCAGGCGGCGCGAGGTTGTCATTCAGGAGCTTCTTATAGGACAGTTCGTTGTGTTGTCACGGGCTTCTACCTGTCGACAGGTATCGCCAGCTGCCAAGCCCCAGGTCGCCATCAATTCGTCGCGTCAATCCATCAAAGTTCTGCGATGTAATACGATAGCTCTCAAACGTAAAGTAAGATATCCAGTGTCGGCCGATCATTGGAGTTACGCGCAAGCTTGCACCTCCACCTGATGCTTAGGTTTCGTCCGCATCGCGAGCATACTCTTTGCATCCATTGACGTTGCGCTCCAACGATCAACAGACTTCTGCAAGCAAAGCATCATGCCTCCAATGAGTCACCGACAACCACAAAGCCAAAGTTTGATCAAGAGGACATTTGCCCTCACCCCACAAAGCTTTGTCTCGATTTTCCCTATAAATACAGCATCTCCCCCATCCCCCGCCTCTCCAATTCTTCATCTGCATTCCTCCTGAAGTTTTCACCTCGCTCGTTTAGCGCAAGTTGTCCCAGTGCGCACAACCCTACCGCTGACTTCTTGATCTCAGCGCCTTGCAGGCCGGCGACATCGGCAAATAAAGCGATAGTCCTCAACTGTATGAAGAGAAGAAAAGAAAAGAAGAAGACGACGGTGGGGGAGACGGCCTCTTATACCCATCTGCGAGCACTCCCGCTCCTCCCCGACGCCGGAGTGACTTCAGAGGCATGAGGAACAGAGAGGCAAGTCCAAGATCCAATTTGGAAAGTGAGCAAGTCCCTGAAGACTAACATCAACAGGTGGCACCATCGACATCGAACCACCTGCTCATCTACCCGCTGCATGAAGGAAAGAGGCTCTGGCATCGAGACACACTCATCCGCGAGCGCCTTGACATGGCTCAAGAAGACGGCGTTGTCAAGGGGCGTTGTCAAGGCTTCGAGGCCTGGGACAGGAGGGGCATAGAAAGAAGCAAGATTAATGTGGTGCTAAAACTGCAAGCAGCGATACAATATTAAAATTCACACCGCGGACTTACCGACGTACTGCAAAAATTGTCCCAAAGCACAACATTCACGCTGGTACCTTGAGCGATCAGTCAACAAGACGGCTTGGCAACGGGGCAGATAGAGCAAGAGAGACACAGAGGAGAAACGAAAAGAACGAGAGAAGGCGGCAGGTTCAGGACCCCACGCTCCGGAAACGATGAATATCAGAGAGGCAAATGCAAGATCGATATTGGGAAGCAAAGCCACCTACATCGAACGACTTGCCCATCTACAGCGGGAGGAACGAAAGAGCCTCACACAGCAAAAGGCAGTCAACCGCGACCACCTCAAACATCGCTCAAGAAGACAGCGGCCAGCGACCTCCAGGGCCTCACTCGTACAAGACAATGAGAAAAAGATGAATGTGCTGGGGCTAATGCGTCTTTAACCTTGTCACAGAACCAGCGCATGCAAAGGAGCATCAGAATGAGATCTTCTTCATCAGATCTCAAGTCTCAACGCACAGCCTGCTCCTGACCCATCTACACTCGCTCGAGACTGCAAACTGGGGAAGGCACAACACCGAGACACGTACGGAATCTCTTGGCAACCAACTCTCAATGCAACAGCAGGAAACAGATTTTCACGGGGAAGGAAGAAGGCCTACAGACGATCACCTGGACCGACGCCATGAATGTGGGAGACCAGTACCTCGTTGCTGGGCCAGCCTAGGTTTCCAGATGAACTGCAATGCAGCGATCAACAAGAATAAAAGGATAAGGCTCTGGAACAAGCGATCTTGCTGAATCGCAAGGAAAAGATCCCGTCTCTCAGCCAAGCGCGCGTACGAGATCGAGACGCGAATAGCTTACGGTAGGGACAACCTAAAGCATCAACAACTCTCCAGGCAAAAATCAGTCCTTTGAACGGCAGGTACCTCTCTTCAGCCTCCTCGATCGAACGATATCCGCAGCGGGGCGACACGAAGCCCTCGGAGCTTTCGACCCGTGTATCGAAACGAGAAGGCACTCAGCCGACCGGAGGAAAAGGCCCAGCGACGGACGAAGAAGGAGCCTCAAATAAAGTTTTGCCTGATCTTTGAGGCGAACAATGGTGGAAGCGTCATCGCCTCAGGAACGAAGGATTGAGAAGGAGATAAACGATAAGGAGATAAATGCAAGGACGAAAACAGGCACGGAGATATCGGGATTGAGAAGATTGTGGTGATGCTGGATGATATCATCGTGGGGAAATACAAACAATTGATCATACATGTCTCTGAGCTACTCGCAGTAGTCCAATCATAAGGTTTTCTGTGAACATTGGCATTCTCGCGTGCATTTTTTTCGTTTCGTTGAGCCGACCATGGTGATTCAAGTGAAGCTATTCGTAGGACCCACCTTGGTAGGGCACCCAGTATTTTCAAGGTTTTCCTCTAGCATCGCACAATTCTCCTCCGCACACATGATCGCTCCACGAAGCTTCAACTCTTTCAAGTTCTCTTCTCTTCGATCGCGCAATTCGCGTCCTCCAGACCTTTCCAATCTAGCGCTGCAGCTCAGCTGCGCCTCTGAAACCCGAATTGGCATGCATTATCCCTAATCTGTCTTCCCCGCGCACACCAGCCGCAGCGTTCTAGCCCGGCCTGTCTAAGCCCCAGCTCCAAAATGGAAACATTGCCGCAAACTATCGCTAGACCTGCATTGTGTTCAATTTATTGGTAGATAGTCTGTGTGATTGGCGAGGTCTGGGCCCAACCGTTCTAGCCGCTTATCACGGCCCGTGGCGAGCTGGACCTGCACGTGGCGCGCACTATTGAACCCTTATCATTGGGCTCCCTCTCCAGGGTCTCGTCTCAGCTTGGTCTAAGCAGCGCCTGTCTCAGCCTTGAGAGAGCGTTTGGGGACTGTTAGCGAGGGCTGAACTTCTAGACTGGTGATTGGGGATCAATGTTTCAAGCCGCGCAGCTAGCCACGAGGGTTTTGCGTGGTGTTGGGGATGCGATTTGGCTTGGGATGGGAATGGTCAAAGGAGTTCAGCTTGCCACACGGTTGACTTTACGGTTTCACAAGCGCCATGCGGAATGCTACGCGGAAGGGTGGAGGGGATGTGATCAGTATTCGGGCTAGTCACTATCAATACTTTCTGCAGCCAGAGCTGAGGGGGAACCTACTAGTTCGCGACGAGGACGGACTCATGCAGCAACAGTCGAAGGTTATAAAGCTGCGCTGATCTCCCATCGTTTTGGTCCATCATCGCATCGACTTCTTCTCTTCACTAGCCTCCCTATTCATCTTCTCTTTTCATCTCATACCTCACTCTATAGCCCATCATGTTCATCTACCAAGGAAAGCTCAACTGGTTCAGCTATGCCACTGACGAGACCATCACTCTTGTCTTCCCCAAGGGTGCCGTTCGCGCCAATGACCCAGCCTATCTGTTCACTCAATGGACAGTGAATGATCACAAGGGGGAGAAAGACAAGTTCTACCAGACTCGCATCATCAAGAACGTGAAGCAGCTTCCCAACACCACTGATGTCTCCTTCAAGCTCCCTGGCACCTTCTACAACCTTGACATTACCACTGAGCAGAACTACAGCAAGCTCAAGGTCATCATGTCTGGTGATGAGGGCAAGAAGACCATCACTCTTGACCAGGTTTGGCAGCCAGTAGGCGAGATTGATCCCAATGCTACTTTCGCTATCTGGGCTGGGCACATCAGCCTAGGCGACAAGATCGTCAAGGAGCAGGCCATCTTTGTCCTTCCCGAGGACTTCAAGGAGGGCAAGCCCGTTATCTCTTCGTGGCAGTGGACGAAGGATGAGTCAGGAAAGGCAAAGACAACTTCCTTCAAGGGAACGCCACTAAAGGTGGTTGAGTCCAAGGACAAGATCTCCAAGTTCGCCTTCAACAATGTCTTTGACTTTACTTGCTCGTGGGATACTACCAACCAAGAGCTTGCCGTCGAGGTCAAGAACGGTGCAGAGCAAGTCAACGTTGGTACTCTGAACCTCTTCGATAAGATTGAGGCAAAGGCTCAGTAAGTTATGGCCATGAACAGATAATGGATGGAGCTAACGACGACGAATAGCCATTTCGACTCGGATGACTTGATCCCTCCCACCCAGCAGAAGACCGATTTCCGACTCCCCCAGCCTCAAGCTACGCTCCCTCGAGTCCTTGACCCCATGCCCTTCCCTAAAACTCTCTTCGAGACCTTGACACATGGAGCTGCTTTCATCGAGCAAGCCGGCTACCTCACCATCCAAGCCCAAAACGTACGTTCCTCTCCATTCAATATGAATTTCCTCTCACTAACTGTGGTCAGAAATTCACCGCTCTTCACGAAGAGTTTCACAAGCAGAGCACCTACGTCGAGACCTTGAAGAAAGACAAGCAGAACCTCGAGGAGCAGATCAAGTCAATCTCTGATGCGCGAAGGACAGCTGAGGAGAAGATCAAGGAGTTACAGAACCAGCTTGACCAGGCTAGCGTCGAGTATCAGAAGAAGGTCAAGGCACTCACCGACTTCATTGAGCATCTCAAGAAGGACGACCAGATCGACCACAAGGTTATCAAGAAGCTCCAAGAGGAACTGAACCACGAACACCAACTGGTCATCACTCTCAACGGAAAGCTCTCCCAGGCTCAGGTCGAGAAGAAGGCCCTCAGTGCTGTGATCCTTGGTCTCAAGGGCAAGATTGCTGAACTTGACGGAAAGAGGATCAAGCTTGAGAATGAGCTCAAGGGCCAGAAGGCTCAGAACGTTACTCTACGGAGTGATATCATCAGCCTCAAGCGCAAACTCAGCGACTCCCTTGAGGCTAATGGCCATCTCCAGAAGGAGCTTCGTCTTTCCGAGGCAGCCCTGAAGGAGACCAAGACCAAGCTCACCGAAGCAAACAACAAGTTTGACAAGGAGGAACTCGCGCACAAGACCACAAAGGCCGACCTCAAGACTGCGAAAGAGACACAGACCGCCCTCAATAAGGAGCTTGAGGCTGCAAATGAGAGGGCAGACATCTACGTCGGCAAGTTCAAGGATCGTGAGACGGACCTCCAGTCCAAGAAGAAGGAGATCCAGGGCCTCTTTAGTGAGTCTACTCTGCGCTGGCAGAAAATTCAGAAGTACGATCAGATCGTGGATGATTACCAAGACATTTGCTTGGACAACAGGATTGGCACCAAGATTGACTTGACCGATATTAACAAGTCTGTTGAGGTTGTTCGAGCTATGTGAAGCCAGGAGCCGGAACCAACTAGCGAGTCGCCTATTCCGAGACATGATCCCTTGTTGGCGCCGGCATGGGCTATAAGGCGGTTTTATGGGACGCTGATTACCGTTTTGACATTTGGATGGTTACGATGGGGAAGAGGTTGAGATGTAATGGGTTTCAAATAGGGTTATTAGTTTGGCCACAATTATTCCTTTTGTAATAGCGTTGTATTGACATTTTAACTTTACCATCTTCTCACAGTCCTGTATCTTGTCCTTGATCGCATCATATCCAGTGTTTCAGTGATGTTACTCTGTCCCGAATTGGTTGGCTCGCCATTCAGGCAGATTCAAGTGCGCATCTGATTTCCATAACTATAAGATAGGCCATGAAAGAGGAGACAAGGGTCGCATTTGTCCTTTGGAGGTGGAAAGTATCTATGCCCTGGTCGCAAGTTTGCGTTTACAGAAATACTGTGATCCACTGGTGTTGTGGCGTTGGGTTTTGAAGCCGAGGGGCTAAGTCTGGCAAAGTCAAGAAACCCTGGTGTTGGAGTTGTGCCAATAATGCTAAACTGGGGAGTAATGGCCACCGGGGTTAGGCTGAGGGGGAGGGGTGACTGGGAGTATGACACTTGGGTAGTCCAAGGGTAAACTAAGAGACTCAAGCACATAGCAAGTTTCCAAGTAGATATGTCGTTGAACAAGTCTCAAATATTATTTAAATCCATTTCCAATGATACACGTATAAGCTTTACTTAGCTGCAATGGGTGCAGAGCCATACCTAAGCAGATTTATTAGCATTATTCTCACTAATAGAAAAGGGAGGCACTTACAAAGTGATCGAGGCGAGGCCAAGGACACCGGCCACGCAGCTAAACACCATAGCGACATAACCTTTCGTAGTGAATCCAGCCGGCAGAGGAGGCACCATCAAATTCTGTCCGCTCAAATCGAGATAGTCCTCCGTGTTACCAGCTGCATTACCAACTGTCGAGATCCCCTGATCCGAGCAAATCTGCTTAAATTCCTGTGGAATCGTCAAAGTCTTTTGCATCTCAAGCGGTGACGAAATCATGGTTGCAATCAGGCCAGTGTCCATGTGCCACTCGATATGACAGTGGAAGAGCCAGACACCTATCACAGTTAGATGTACCTTATTACACGTCGCTTTGCGTTGACTTACCTGGATTGGTAGCTGGGAAACGAATGACGAAGTTTCCCTGGGGATACACCAGAAGTGTATCTCTTCGCATTGGGACAGATGGGTATGTGATGTTAGTCCATGATGCATTGTAGTGGCCGGCGTTTTCTTCACTGCGGTGCACAACTTGGAAGCTTTGACCGTGGAGATGAAAGGGATGTCTGCCGGAGTCATCGTTGTTAAGAATGATTTCCACAATCTCGCCGTGTTTGAGGACGAAGGAATGTGTGTCGGTTCCATAAACGGTGGGGTTAGTTGCGTTTTCACCTGCAGAGAGTACAGTATATAATGTTGGGACTTTGGGTGAGACATAGGAAATGTCGTTGAAGAAGGCACTGCAAGTCGTCAGTATCAATGTACTAGTTTTTGTCAAAGATAAAAGTGTGAAGGGCTGCTTACTAGTTCGCTCCGTCGCCAAGGTTGTTCATCGTCAGATCCAAGCTAATGGTGTGATCAGCCTTTTCTAACAACTTCTCACCGTCTGTGGGGACAAGTTTGAAGTCATCGTAAGGCTCAAAGTCGTTCAAGACAGAAGCTGCGGGAAGCTTCTTGTCAGTGTCGTACTCCAGCCAGCCTGTGACGTTCCAGTTCAGACCGTCAGGAATAGAATCGAACAGACTCTATCAGCGGCGATTAGCTTGTGTATTAAGGCATTGTTAGAAAGGTTAACGTACCGTATCCATACTGGCCATCATTGGGTAATTCGCCCCAGTCTCATTCTTCATCGTGACCAAAACAGCATATCGTTGCGCACTAGCGATATAAATCATGTCCGTCTCCGCAGGCTTCGTCCAGACGCCGTCAACCTCAACGATCTTCATAGTATGCCCTTCAATCCAGAAGTACTGCGACGCAAAGGCTCCGACGTTCACCAAGCGAAGAAGATAGTTTTTGCCAGGCTCAACAGGAAGAGTCATGTTTTGCGTGTCGTTCATAAGTGCTGAGTTTGGAACGGGCTCAGCACCGGTGGGGTTCTTGTAAGAGACGAATTGTTTCATGAGAATAGGCATTTCGTCGTGATACCAATCTGAGAGCGTGATGACGCGCTCTTCATGATACTCACCTTCATATGGATTCTTTGGGTCTTGGATGATGAGGGCTTGGCGTAGACCATCTGGGTATTGAGATCTTGTGTGAGAGTGATACCAGTAAGTGCCAACTTGGTCGGCCTGTCAAGAATCAGACGTGTTACTTTCAAAACCCATACATCATACTTACCGTGAAGTTGTATGTGATGGAAGCGCCGGTGGGGATGTTGCATTGTGTCACCATAGCAGGTCCATCCATGAAATTCGTTCCATTTTGATACATCCCATGCCAGTGGATGGTGGTAGACTGGTTCCCCAATTGATTCGTCACCTTTGCGATGATTCTGTCGCCTTTCGTGACGTTGATGACTGGGAGGGGCCATTGGTTGTTGATGCCGATTACAGGACGCGCTTGTAATCCATCGGGATTTGCAGTCGTCCACGTAATGTTCCAGTCGAAATGCACATCCTTTGCGCTGACCGTCGGCACAGCAAAGAGGGTGGCCAGCGATGAGACGAAGAGTGAGAGAAACATCGCGGCAGTCACTAGTTCATCAGTCTTGTTACTGCATACACTCGTGATGAAGAAAGATGAGCTGGATCAATTGTTAACAGGCTCAAGTTACATTTGGCCATTCGTCTCATGCAGGGAACCGATCAGATAAAGACTTCGGTAATTCCTCAGCAAGCCACATATCACCGAGATCCCAGCTCTAGCTGCGATTTAGTCAAGTAACCTTACTTTTTGGCAGCAAACTCTGGATAACCGGCACGCCCAAGATACGAGGATCAGCCCATCAAACTTCGTCTACTCCGTAGATTGATAACTATCGGATAATCGGGAGCGCGATTAATTTATCTTATCGATCTTGTCAAATCAGATGGCGTCAGACACACCAAGTCTCGGCAAGTCGGCACTCAGCTGTGAAGCACAGAGTGCTTAAAGTGATTAGCGCAGCGTCAAAAGTTATCTTATCCATCTTTTTTTACAGGCAGATGACACTGACTCGGGAAAGTCGGCACTGAGGCTGGCGCGCTAAGGGCGAGGGGATCAAAGTCAATTCGGGGGGGGTCCACTGTCTTGTGAAAGCGAGTTTGGGCGCATCAATATATTGTTTCGTTCCATTGCATGTTCCTTCGTGCCAGAACTCTCATGAATTTTGAACTGTACATCTTTCAACTTGCACTTGATTGTCTGGTCTGGCTGACGATATCATCATGACAGTCAACGTCTTTGCTGTTCCCAGTATGTGACCAGTAGTGTCTAGCCATAAATCCAGCTGTCTAACTCTCATCTGAATAGTCTTCTTCATCTGTTTCCGAGAATGTCTCGAAACAAGCATCATCGTCTCCGTCCTTCTCGCATTCTTGAAGCAGAGTGTCGGCGGCGAAGGCGATAAAGAAACCTACAAACGCCTTCTCAAACAGGTACTCCCCCTCCCCAAATTCACTCTCCTTCAATCTAAGAAATAATTAGGTATGGATTGGAGTAGGTCTTGGCCTCGCCATCTGTCTCTGCATCGGCGCCGGTATGATCGGAGCATTCTACTCCCTCGGCAAAGACGTCTTTAGCAAAACTGAAGACATCTGGGAGGGAAGTTTCAGTCTCATTGCGGCGATCATCATTTCGGTCATGGGCGCTGCGCTCTTGAGAGTTAATAAACTTCAAGAGAAGTGGCGGGTCAAGCTTATGCAGGCTCTAGATAAGAAAGATGCGATTGCAACTTCTGGTATCATGAGTCGTTTCAAGCTTTGGTCGGAGAAGCACGTCATGTTTATTCTGCCTTTCATCACGGTTCTGAGAGAGGGTCTTGAGGCGGTTGTGTATATTGGAGGTGTTAGTTTGGGACTTCCAGCTTCGTCGTTTCCTTTGGCTGTCATTTGCGGTCTTGCTGCTGGTTGCGTTGTCGGATACATCATTTACAGGTTCGTTGACTTCTCTACTCTCTACAAGATGGTCTCAATACTAAAAGATTTATCCAGAGGAGGAAACACTACATCCCTCCAGATCTTCCTCATCATCTCCACCGGCTTCTTGTACCTTGTCGCCGCTGGCCTCTTCAGCAAAGCCGTCTGGGCCTTCGAAATCCACGCCTGGAACAACATCATAGGCGGCGATGCAGCAGAAGTCGGTTCCGGCCCTGGCTCATACGACATACACAAGAGTGTCTGGCACGTCAATTGCTGCAACGCTGAGCTCAACGGTGGCGGTGGCTGGGGTATCTTCAACGCCATTCTTGGCTGGCAAAACTCTGCGACTATTGGATCTGTTGTCTCGTACAACGTTTATTGGCTCGTTGTCATTATCTGCTTCTGCTCCATGACTTACATGGAGCGATATGGTAACCTTGGCGTTTTTACGCCACTTACGACATGCTTTGGACTGCGCAAGAAGACTGTCTCCGAGAAGCCGAGCAGCATTGAAAATGAGCTTATGCCGTCGAATGGAGATGACAAGACTGCTATGCCAGTTGTGAGCAGCATTTAAACGACATATACAGTATAATCTCATTAAAAATGTAATTCTAAGAAATATAAGACAAATTGGTTAAAGACAGCTTCAATTGTCATTCTTAGTGAATCTTTATAAAACATTGGAGAAGGTGGCTTGGTCTGTTATCCAATGACCCACTTCGAGTGCAAAATTTCGCAAAAGTAAAGATCCGAAGAGCGTATATTGACCACGCCAGGAGTCGAACCTGGAATCTCTAGAGAGTTCAGAAGGAGACCGAAATCTAGCGCCTTAGCCATTAGGCCACGCGGCCGGTGTAATTAATAGAGGGCGTCAACCATATCTTGGTATACGTGTGATTTGCCACGAATCAGTCCTACTGTCACCGGCACATCTCCCATCATTCCGACACATTTGTGACAACAACGATAAATCCCATTTCTTGAGATATGTCCTACGGTATGAATAAGTCTTTTTCGTGCTCCTTCTGGGACCCAGTGCCGTGACGAATGCTATACTGGTCATAAGCTCACTCATTCCGGGTAGCTTTGCTCTCTCAGGCATTACACGGCTAAATTTCTGTGGAATCAGGGCATTCTCAATGCATCATAAGTAGCGAGGACGAAAGAATGGCTGCACAAGTCTCTAATGATCTTGTTATGCTCAAAAGGAGCAGAGTGAGAGTAAGGTCAATCGTAGGACTGCTTGGACGTGAATTACCGCCGCAATACTGCCGAAACATCATAAGTAAAGGTCAGAATATCTATCTCCTGCAGCTTGTGTTGTAGCACTCTTTTTTGCTGTGTTCTGTCTAGCCTGAAGACTGGCAGTCATTGAGATCGGATACAGCAAAGAAGAATAGGCAATTAGAAAGGAATCAATAGTTTCTCGAAGCTCCCGTCAAACCCCAATCGCACTTCATCGTTCTTTTTTGTTGATGGAAGGCGTTAACGGAAGGGTTGCCAGTGGCAGGGGTAAGACAGAGTCAGCTTTCCTTTCTTTTCCTTCCATGGCCACCGAAGTCTCAACACTTCTCCATCTTGATCTTTCTTCATCCTCGCACCAACACACGCGATATTCAAACTTCATTTGTATAGCACAACAAAGATCATCGCGAAAGTGTGGGAGGCACCCCCTCCGTGGGAGCCGCAACCTCGCCTGTCGAACATTGAGATCGACGACCTCTACATCTCTTTCATGCGCACCATCCGCCTCCCCGACAATGAAAGCCCAAAAGTGCTCCCTTTTTGAGTTGGCAATTTTCCCCTTTTCAAGACTGACGACTATGCCGACAAGCTTGCTGTAAGCATGGCCGAGAAAGGCGGCATCTTGATTCCCATGTACCGTGAGTACTCAAGCCCAACATCTCGCTAGAGCTTTTCTGACTGCTAAATTTTATAATTTTAAATTTTAAAGTATTATATAAAGCTATAAATATTAAGTATATTAAATCTACTATTATAACCCAAACAGAAGAAGCGCTTATATTATATATACTTTATATTTTCTTTTAATTATTTATAATTATAATAGACTAAAGGATTCTATTAGTAATTACTAAAACCTAATTACTAAAGTCTAAAATAGATTATTAGTAATTCTAAATAATTACTAGTAATTCTTAAAAATTACTACTAACTTTATAGTAACCTTCTTAATTGCTATTAATACTATATAGTATATAAATATATTCCTTTAGTATTAAATAAAACTTAATTTATTAACTATTAATAAGATTCCTTTACCTTAATAAGCCTAATATATATTATTAACTATTAAGAGATATAATAACTTAATATATTTAGTATAATGCCTTATATATCCTATTAATATAAACTTAATATAAATTAGTTTATTTATTTAAAAACCCTAACTATTATATATTAATAGCTTTTATTTAAAATATACTATATTTATATTAAGTAATATTATATTATTAAGATATTTAGTAATACTAGCTTAATATTACCTTATATTAAAGAACTATTTAATATTATAGAAATAATAGCTAAAATCTATTAGCTATATAATACTATTTATAACCTATAGAATTAGGTTAATAATTAAAAAGTGGCTTTTATAGTAAGTAATACTTACCTTTAGGGAGAAAGAGATATTAAAGAAGCCTTTAAACTATTTAAATTAGAATTATTTAAAGAATAGGCTATAAATATAATTTTATTTTTAATTTAAATAAAAGGATACTTTTATATATTTTTAATTAAACTAGATATTACTATAAAGAAAGTGCTCTTTACTATACTATTAATTTAAAGAAATACTAAAGACTGATTTAAATCTATTTTTAGAGACTACCTAAAGAATAAAGAAATTATATAGAATTAAAAGACTATTAATATATTTACTAATTAAAGTAACTTTAAAATAGCCCTTAAAGGTAATTTTAAAGTAATTAATAAAAAGAGATAAGTAGCTATAGAAATTATAGTACTTAAATAAATCTATTTATATATTGCCTACTCTATAAAGTTTAAATAACTTATATTTAAGACTTAATAAAATAATAAAGTATTTATAGAAATCTATTATAAAAGACTTAAGGAAAAAGTTAAAGATAAACTTTATAAGGCTAATAGACTAAATAATATTACTAAATATATTATAATAGTAATTAAAATTAATAAAAGATAGTATAAATATAGAAAAAAGAAAGTAATTAAAATAGGATAATTAAATTACTTTAATCTATATTACCTTAATTAATAATAAAATAATAATTAAAGTAACTCTTAAAATTAAGGATAATAATAAGAATATTAGTAAAATAATACTTTATATAGAATACAGTTAGGACCTATATCTTTAGGCACTATATAGCTAGAAAGAGATAATAATTATAAGCTATAGGATATATTTAAATATAAATACTATAATTATAATTAAATAGGATATATAGTATAATAATACCTAGAATTATAAAAGCTATAAAACCTAAATTAAGATAGGTAAGCCTTAAGACTTATTTAATAATAGGATCTATAAATAGTTATATAAACCTAAATGCTAGGAATAATATATATTAAATATAATATATACTTTAATAGAGATTTAAGAATTACTTAAATTAAACCTAAAGATAAAAGGAAATTAAAAAAGAAAAATAAATTATATACTTTAGAAAAAGTTAAATAAAAAAAGAATTAATAAAATAAATAATAAAATAAAAATTACTATAGGTATATAGAGGATTCTAAAAAGCAAAAATACTTTAAAGTAAAATAAAAGAAATAAAAAGAAAAAGTAAAGTAATAAAAGCTTAAGGAATTTAAGGAATAACTTAAATAAAGAAAAACTTAAATATTAGAAATAATAAAATAAGGTAGCCTAAATATCCTTAATATAAATAAGTAAAAGTAAACTTAATAAGTTATTAATAATATTTCTATTAAGATAATACTTTAAAATAAAAAAGAATATTAAAAATAAAAAGTTAAAGTTAGAAATTAACTTTAATAGAAAAAATAATAAAGCTTTTATAATATAGAATATAAAGATAAAGCTGCCAGAAATATAACTAAATATCTTTACTATTAAGATAAGTAAATTATATAGAAATAGAAATAACCTTATAAAGTAAAATATAATAAAGATAGCCTAAAGACCTATAAAATATAAAAAGAGATTTATATATAAGGCATTAGGGAATATAAAAATATAAAAATAAGAAATAAACTTTATATTAAAGTATACTATATTAATAAGGCATTAAACTTACTATATTTAGAACCTGTATTTAATAAGTAAGATAATATATAGATAATACTAATATATCCTAAATATAATATAATATCTTAAATATTATATTAAAACTATTAATATAAATAATATAAATTAAATAAATTAAATAATAATTATTTTTTATAATTATATTTAAAATACCTAATAATAACCTTTACTTAATAAAAAAAGTAAAAGGATATTTAATATACCTTTAATATAATTACCTTAAAGTAGTAAAATTATAATTTAATATAATATTATATAAAAAGATATATTAAGTTAATAAACTAACTTAAGAAATTAAGAAAAATATATAAATTATTAAAGATATAAAAAGAGAATTTAAAAAAGTAACTTAAGGCAGGCATACTTAAGAAAAAGGAAAACTATTAGTTAATAATACTAGTTTAGAGGATATAAAAGAATTACTAAAATAATAAAAAGTAAATAGATTATATTTACTTAATAATAAATATTTTAGATAAAGAACTATAGAAATAGATATAAGATTAAAAAAATACTTTTAATAAATAATATTTAATAATAAATTTAATAATAATTGCCTTAATAAAGAAAGGTATAATAACAGTAACTATAAGTAAATATATTAAAATATATTAAGAAAAGTTATATATTATTTATAATTAAGCTATAAATAAATTAGAATTATAAATAAAAATAACTTAAATTAATAAATATATTAAAAGTACTATAAATAATAAATATAATAAATAGCTTAATACTATAAGTTTAAATTAAAAAAAAAATAGCTAAATACTTAAATTAATTATAAAGTAAGGAGAAACTTTATTAAATTAAAAATAGTTATAAAGCTATAATTATTATGAAAATAAAAATTATTACTTTATCTATTAGTTAATATAAAGAAATAACTTTTTAATTATAATAATAGTATTATAAATTAAGAAATTAATTACCTTAAGGTCTTTATTAAAAAAAGAAATTAAGAAGTAGATTTTAATATTATACCTCTAGAAAAGGATATAAATATTCTATTAGGTATATAATAACTTAAATAATAAAACCTACTTATTAATTAAAAAAATAGCTAGATTATATTCCTTAATAACCTTAATAGTAATAAAAGAATAATTATAATAAATAATAAGAGATTTTAAACTTTAATTAAAGAGAATAGTATAGGTAAGTATAAAGTAAAGTATTTATTATCTCTAAAAGAAGTATAATATAAATATAAAAAAGGTATAAAAAATAAAATAAAAATCCTAAATATCTTTAAGGTATAAGACCTATATAAAGATAAGATATTTATAAAATTAAGCTAGAATTAACTTAAGAATATTTTAGAATAATACTAAATATATAATAGATTATTTAGAGAAAAACTAAAGATAAAAATACCTAAATATAGTAAATAGGACTATAAAATTAATCTTATAGATAATAACTTACTATTCTAAAAGCTTTATTTATTTAATTAAAGAGAGTTATAAGTTTAAAAGGAATATATAGATAAAATACTTAAAAAAGGCTATATTAAAGAACTTAATTTAATATTAATAATATTAATATTTTTTATATTAAAAAAGAATAAAAAGGATAGATTAGTTATTAATTACTAATTAATTAATATATATACTATTAAGGATTAAACCTTACTTTTATTTATTATAGAACTTAAGGATTAGTAATAAGGTAAAAAGATCTTTATAGCTTTAGACCTTAAAGAAGTATATAACCTTATTTATATTAAAAAAGGAAATAAATAGAAAATGGCATTTAGGACTAAATTTAGACTATTTAAATATATAGTAATGCCTTTTAGTCTTATAAATATATTTATAATATTTTAATAAATAATTAATAGTATACTTTAATAATATCTTAATATCTTTATAATATATTACTTAAATAATATTTTAATCTTTTTAAATAATAAAGAAAAATATATAGAATATATTTATAAGGTTTTAAAAATATTATAAAATATTAAACTATTAGTAAAATTAAAGAAAAGTTTCTTTTATATTATAAAAGTAGGCTTTTTAAGATATATTATTATATTTAATAAAATTAAAATAGAATTAAAGAAAATTATAATAATAATAAAGTAAAAGGTATTTAATAATATAAATAAAATATAGGCCTTTTTAGGACTTACTAATTATTACTAACAGTTTATTAAGGACTTTAATAAGATTATTAATTTAATAATAGAATTAATAAAGAAAAGAAAGATATTTAAATAGAATAATAAGATATAGAAAGCCTTTATATAGCTTAAAGAAGCTATTTTTAGTAAACTGGTATTAATAATATTTAATTTAAAGAAAGAAATTAAATTAAAAATAGATATATTAGACTTTATTTTAAGAGGATAGATTAGTTAGTAAGATAATATAAGGAAATTATATTTTATTATATTTTATTTTTATAAGCTATATAAAGTAAAATATAATTACTTAATTTATAATAAGAAATTTTTAGTAATTATTAACTATTTTAAGGAGTTTAAATACTACTTAATAAGAAGTAAGTATTAAATTAAAGTATATATAAATTATTAGAATATCTCTTACTTTATTATAATATATAAACTTAATTAATAATAATTATACTATATATAATATTTATATAAATTTAACTTTATAATTATTTATAAAAAAGGATTAAAAATAAAAAAGTAAATATAATAAGTTAATAATTAAACTATAATATTAATACTATAAAAATAATAGGATAAGTTTTAGAGATAAATAATAAAGGAAAATATAAATTTACTTAATAAATATAAACTTTAAAATAGATATAAGTAATAGTAATTAAGGAAATTCTAAAGAAACTAAAGGAGTTTATATATAAATTCTATAAATATCCTATATATAAATATTAAAGAGTAATAAAAACTTTTAAATAACTTTTATAATATAAATATAAGGTATAGTAAATAATAATAGAAAAGGTTATTAAATAATATAATTTTTATATTAAAATAAAAGTATAATAATATAAACCTTATAGAGAACTTTATTTATTGCCTATAATATAATAACTATAAAACTTAATTATAATAGACTTTATTATAAAGCTATTACTATTTAAAGAACCCTTAATAGGAATTTTCTATAATAGTATTATAGTTATTATAGATTAATTTATAAAGTTTTTATATTACTTACCCTATAGGGAAGATATAAATATAAAAGAACTTATATATATTATCTATAGATATATTATTAATATATATAAATTACTATTAGAGATTATTTTAAATAGAGGATTAATACTTATATTATAATTTTAGAATGCACTTTTAGTATTATTAGGCCTAAACTATAAGCTTATAATAGTATTTAGGGCCTAAATAGATAGATAAATAAAATAAATAAATTAAGTGCTAGAATAATACTTATAGTATTATATAAATTATAAATAGAATAATTAAGTTAAAAAGCTATTATATGCCTAATTAGCCTATAATACTGCCTATAATAAAAGTATAAAGCTTATATTAATATATACTAATTTTAGATTTATATTAAAAGCCTATAGAGACCTATAAAAGCCTAAAATAATTAACTTAATAGTAATAATTAAAAGTAATAACTTAAAGAATCTATATAATAAATTATAAATAGAACTTAAATTTATTAAAAAATAAATATAATAATATTATAATCTTAAAAAGGTAATAAGACCTACCTTTTTAAAAAGAGATATAATTTACCTATTTATAAAAAATATTATAACTAAATAACTAAACTATAAGCTTAACTTTAAATATATAGGACTATATAAAATTATTAGAAAAGTCTTAAAAAATAATTATAAATTAGATTTATTACTAAAAGTTAGGATTTACTTTATTTTTTATATCTTACTGCTTAAATTAATAGTAAATATAATTTATATTAAGATATATAATAAACTAATAGAAGTAAAAAGACTAAAAGCCTATAAAATAAAAGTAATTTAGGAAATAAAGATAATTAATAAGAAAATAGAATACTTAATTAAGTAAAAAAACTATTTAGAAAATAAAAATATATAAGAACTACTAAAATATCTTATTAATGCCTAATAACTCCTAAAAAACTTCTATTAAAAATTAAAGAAGGGTCTAAAATAGTAAACTAATTAATAAGGTTTATAATACCTGCCTTAATTAATTTTATTATAGTAAAGGAATTAAGACGTATAATTAAGTTCTTTGCCTTTTTACTATTATTTATTGCCTTAAAATCCTACTTAGGGGCCTTTAGCCTTTTAAATTAAATTAAATACTTTTAATAATAAAGATATATTAACTTTAAAGAATATTTATTTAGTTAATGCTATAATTAAATAAGCTTCTTTTTAATAGCCTCTTTATTAACTTTAATTTAATTCTTTTTTTAAATTAAATAATTTATTATAAAAATTAATATAAAATACCTTATAAATAATAATAAGAAACTAACTTTCTAATAATATTATATCTTTTCTATTATAAAAATAACTATAATAAATATATTTAAAATAAACTTTTTATTTATCTTTTATTATATATTTAGTATAATTTTTAATATATAAAAAATAAGGTATAATTTTATAATTAATAAAGATAATAAGTTTTATATAAATAAAATAATATTAAATTACTATAAAAGATATTCTATTAGTAATAAAAAAATATAAATTTAAATTAAACTTATTAAAAATAATATAAAAGAAAAATAGATATATAGGTCTTAAGGATAAAACTAATAAAGGAAAAAAGATTATATTATAACCTAAATAAAAGAAATACTTATATTATATATATCTTATATTTTTTTTTAATTATTTATAATTATAATAAATTAAAAGGGTTCTATTAGTAATTACTAAAATCTAATTACTAGAATTTAAAATAGATTATTAGTAATTCTAGATAATTACTAGTAATTCTTAAGAATTACTATTAACTTTATAGTAATCTCCTTAATTGCCATTAATACTATATAGTATATAAATATATTCCTTTAGTATTAAATAGAACTTAACTTATTAGCTATTAATAAGACTTCTTTACCTTAATAAGCCTAATATATATTATTAACTATTAAAAGATATAATAACTTAATATACTTAATATAATACTTTCTATATTTTATTAATATAAATTTAGTATAGATTAGTTTACTTATTTAGAAACCCTAACTATTATATTTAGCTTTTACTTTTTTATAGCTTTACTATTATAAAAGGTATATCTCTTTTCTTAAGGCATTTTAGTAGGTTTATTTATAATTACTATTATAGTATTTCTTATTATTAATATAATTATTAAGGAATTTATTATTAAATATCTATTATTAATAATAATCTTTTAATTCTTTATACTATTCTTTAACTATTCTTAGTTATAATTTATATTATTATAATTCTATTATTTATCTTTTATATAGATAAGTTATATTTTATAGATATAGATTATAATATATTTTTAATTACTTTATTACTTCTTTTAATCCTTTTAAACTAGTATTATTAATAGATTATTTATTACTATTATTTATATACTATTAATTAAATTCTTTTTCTATTAAAGAAATATTTTAAATTATTTATTAAAACTTTACTTATATATTTTTATTCTTTTAAATTTCTTAGTAATAAGCTATATAAAATTAAAATTCTAGTACTTTAAGGCTTTTATATTATATATATAGTAAGTATCTCTCTATTTCCTTTACTTAATATAGCTTATTATTAGGTATTCCTAAAATTATAATAAAGAAATAATTATTATTTTCTTTTTTTTATTTATATTTTATATATTAATAGTATCTATAGAATATTTATAATAGTTTATTATATTTAAAATATATAAATAGTATTATTATATAGTCTTTAGGGTTAAACTTAAGTTCCTTATATAGTAGGTTTATAATATCTTCTATATAATAGATATAAATATATACTATTAATAGGTTATTTATTCTAATATATTCTCTAGCAATTTAAATATATATTTCTTTTTTAGTCTTTTAAATCCTTAATCCTTATTTATTATATAAGGGTTTATAAGGCTATATTTATTTTTATTTTAATTACTTATTTTCTTATTAAAGGTATTATATAGTGTAACAGTTAGGGTTTCAAACAGGGAAACTAGTCTATATTAGGTTTATATTTACAGGATATATAAGGCATTATACTAAGTATATTAGTAAAGTATTATATCTCTTAATAGTTAATAGTATAGGTAAGGCTTATTAAGGTAAAGAAGTATTATTAATAGCTAGTAAGCTAGGTTCTTATTTAGTACTAAATAAATATATATATATACTATAGGGGCTTACAGTTAAGCAAGTTAGGCTTATAGTAAATCTATAAGTTAAGTTATAAGTCTATTATAAGCCGGTAGAACGGCTTATAGTAAGTTTCTTTTAATATAGTATAAGTCAGTCTGTAATTAGTAAAAACTGGTAGGGTATATATAATATAAGCGCTATATCCTGTTTAGTTATAATATAATTTCCTCCCTTTCTTTAGTCTTATCCTTAAGATCTATTTATCTATGCTTTCTTTTATATAATCCTAATATATCTTAACTTAATTCTATAATATTCTTTCTAGCCTTTTAATATTATATTAGAATTTAAAACTACTTATAATTATTATATATAAGCTATTTTAATTAAAAATACCGGTTTCCTTATTATACTATATAGTTATTATACTCCTTAAAAGTTAAAGTACTAGGCTCTTTCTGGTTATAAGCACTATTCTTAGTATACTTATTATAGTTGTAAATATAATAGTAAGGATATTACTAATCTAGAAGGTTTATTAGGCAGTCTCTAGTCCTGTTTAAGTGTTTTTACTGACCTTATATAGCTAATCGTTTTATAACTAAAAAATATTATCTTAAGTATAAAAAAGAGGTTACTAGAAATAAGTTATTACAGCTATAGTAATAGGTTAATAAGTATCTAAATCGCTTAATATATTTTTATTATTAGAAAAAATAGCTAAATAAGTATAGTTTTAAGATACTTTATTAAAATATTAAAACTCTTAATAAGTTAGAGTTAGTTAAAAATGTAAAGTCCTTTACTGTAATAGAAGCTTAGCTGGCTAGGGCTATAGATATTATTAACTAGAGAGAGGTCTTTTCTTTTAATCTAGTTAATAGAACTTCTTTAGGAGTTATTAGGTATTAATAAGGTATTTTAATAGTTTCTATATATTTTCGCTTTTTAGGTAGTTTTTCTATTTTATTAAGTACTCCCTCTTGCCTTTTATTACTTATATTTCTCTAATTGCTTTTACTTTATAAGTTTCTAGTTTATTAATTTCTTTTAGTTTATTACTAATCTTAATATAAATTATATTAGCTGCTAATTTTAATAATATAATATAAAAGATCTTATATAATTTAACCTTTATTAGTAGGTCTAGTTTATAGTTATTCTTTAAGATTTTCTATATAATCTTATAGGGTCTGATATATTTAAAATTAAGTTTATAACTTAATCGTTTTATAGTAATGTTTTTTATAGATAAATATATTATATCTCTCTCTTTAAAGATTAGTCCTTTTAATCTTTTAGGGTTATAATACCTTTATATCTATTTATTAATGAATTTTAGTTCTATTTAGAGTTTATTATATATATTCCTTAAATCCTTACTTTTAATTATAGCTATTAGGTTAATAGTTTCGGTTTAGTATATATTATAATATACTATTAGGGTATAGCTAAAATTGGCATTAGATAGTATAAGCCTTATACTTTTATTATAGGCAGTATTATAGGCTAGTTAGGTATATAATAGTTTTTTAACCTAATTGTCTTATTTATAGTTAATATAATACTATAGGTATTACTTTATTACTTAATTTATCTATTCTATCTGGCTATCTGCTTAAGGTTTAAATACTATTATAAGTCTATAATTAACTTCTATATATACTATTAAGGTTTTTTAAAACTTACTGGTAAAGGTAATACCTCTATCTATTAGGATCTCTTTAGGCATTCCTCTTTTTTATACTACCCTATTATAAAAGATATAGGCTAAGACCTCTATATCTATTACCTCTCTATAGAGTATATAGATTAAAAACTTTATAAGTCTTTTAATAATAACTAAAATACTATTATAAAAGATTCTAGTTAAAGGTTTTTCTAATAATAGTAACTTAATAATAAAATCTATTATAATTAAGCTCTATAGTGCTTTTATAACTTTAAGTAGTTATAATTCTCTATATAGTTTATATCTATATGCCTTTATTTATATACAGATATTATATTACTTAATTACTTTTTTAACTGTCTTTTATAATACCTTATATTCTTACTATAAGAGTTATTTAAATATCTTTATTACTCTTTAATATCTATATATTAAGTATATATAAAATTCCTATATAAATTCTTCTGGTTTTTTTAGGATTTCTTTAGTTCTTTCTGTCTATATTTATTTTAGTATTTATATCTATTATATAAAGATATATTCTCTCTTTTTATTTCTTTTTAATATCTATTTCTTTGCCTTAATAATATTAGTATTATAATCTGGTTATTAACTAATTATATCTGCCTTTCTGTTTTCTATTCTCTTTCTATAAATAATAATAAAGTTAAATTTATATAGATATTCTATATAGTATAATTATTATTAGTTAAGTTTATATATTATAGTAAAGTATAAGATATTTTAGTAATCTATATATACCTTAATCTGTTTCTTACTTTTTATAAGGTAGTATCTAAACTCCTTAAAGTAATTAATAATAGCTAGGAACTCTTTATTATAAATAGGGTAGTAAAGTTCTGCTCTATATAATTTATATAAATAGAAGGCAATAGGGTATAGTTATCTTTAGTTATTTTATTAATCTATCTATCCTTTTAATATAAAGTTAGATATATCTATTTTTAATTTAATTTCCTGTTTAGAGTTAAAGATTCTTAAGATAGGTTTACTAAAGATAGTTTCTTTAAGCTATATAAAGGCTTTTTAAGCCTTATTATTCTATTTAAATAGTTTATCTTTCTTTATAAGTTCTATTAATAGGTTAGCAATTTTACTAAAGTCTTTAATAAATTATTAATAGTAATTTATAAATCTTAAAAAGGCTTATATTTTCTTAATATTATTAAGGATCTTTTATTTTAATATAGCTATAATTTTCTTTTATTTTATTTTAATTTCTCTTAATATAATAATATATTTTAGGTAATTTATCTTTTTAATATAAAAGAAGCTTTTTTTTAGTTTTACTAATAGTTTTATATCTTATAGTATTTTTAAAACCCTATAGATATATTCTATATATTTTTTTTTATTATTTAAAAAGATTAAAATATTATTTATATAATATACTATAAAGATATTAAGGTATTATTATAGCATACTATTAATTATCTATTAGAATATTATTAATATATTAATAAAACTAAATGGCATTAATATATATTTAAATAGTTTAAATTTAGTCCTAAATGCTATTTTCTATTTATCTCTCTTTTTAATATAGATAAGGTTATATACTCCCTTAAGGTCTAAAGTAATAAAAATCTTTTTACCTTATAGTTAATCTTTAAGCTCTATAATAAGTAGTAATAGGGTTTAATCCTTAATAATATATATATTAACCGGTTAATAGTTAATAACTAGTCTATTTTTTCTATTCTTTTTTAGTATAAAGAATATAGATAATATTAATAATAAGCTAGATTCCCTAATATAGCCCTTTTTTAGCATTTTATTAATATATTTTTATTAGACCTGCAGTTCCCTTTAATTAAGTAAGTAAAGTTTTTAAAATAGTAGGTTATTATCTATAAGGTTAATTTTATAATCTTACTTACTGTATTTAGGGATTTCTATCTTTAGTTCTTTATTAAATAGTTTATTATATATTTAATACTATTTTAATATATTCTTTAATTAATCCTAGTTAGTATTAGGTTCTATTTTATCCTTATATAGGTCTTACTATTTAAAAATACTTAGGATTTTTGTTTTATTTTTTATACCTTTTTTCTACTTATATTATACTCCTTTTAGAGGTAGTAGATATTTTATTCTATACTTACCTATACTGTCTTCTTTAGTTAGGGTTTAAGATCTCTTATTATTTATTATAATCTTATTTATATTGCTTTTAGGGTTATTAGGAAAGTAATCTGGCCATTTCTCTAGTTAATATATAGGTTTTCTTATTTAAGCTATAATATGCTAAAAAGTATATCTATTTTTATTTTTAATAGAATAATATTATAACCTACTTTTTAATTTTCTCTATTAATATATATTATAAGATAATTAGTCTTTTAATTTATAATACTATTATTATAATTAAAAAGTTATCTTTCTATATTAAGTAATATATAGGGCTTAATTTTCTTTTTTTATTTTAGCTATAGCTCTATAACTATTTTTAGGTTAATAAAATTCATTTCTGCCCTGCAATTAATCTAAGTATTTAGCTATCTCCCCTTAATCTAAACTTATAGTATTAGGCAGTTTATTAAGTTTACTATATATAATACTTTTAATGTATTTATTAGTTTAAGTTATTCTTATCTATCTTTCTGGCTTATCTATAGCTTAATTATAGATAGCAGGTAACTTTTCTTAATATATCTTAGTATATCTACTTATAGTTACTATTATTATATCTTTCTCTATTAGGGCAGTTATTAAGGAATTCTTTATTATATAGTTACTACTAATATTATTATTCTATTTTCTTATCTAATTTTTTATTTACAGTTAGTTATTTCTATCCTAAAGGTATATCTTCTTATATTATATATAGGCCATCTGCCTTCTATTAGTACTGTATTTCCTTAATATCTTTTAAGCTTATATCGTTAATTAAGGGTTCTTTCTATAGGTATTTATATCTTCCTTATATAATTTCCTTAAATTCTCTTTTTATATTTTTAATAATTTTTATATTTTCTTTAATCCCTTAAGTTAGTTTATTAACTTAATATATTATTCTATATAGTATTATATTAAATTATAGTTCTGCTACTTTAAGGTAATTATACTAGAGGTATATTAAATATCCTTTTATTTCCTCTTTTAAGTAGGGTTTATTATTAGGTATTCTAGATATAGCTATAGGAAAGCAGTTATTATCTAGCTTATCTAGTTTATATAAATTATATTAATAATCCCTATATAATACCTAGGCTATCTTATTATATTAAGGATATATTAGTATTATGTATATATTATTCTGTATATTAAATATAGGTTCTGGATATTATAGGTTAAATATATTATGAGTATAATATACTTTAGTATATATCCTGCTTTCTATTTTTATATCTCTATATTTCCTGGCTCCTTATATATAGATTTCTTCTTATATCTTATAAATCCTTAGACTATCTTTATTGTATTTAATTTTATAAGGGCATTCCTATTTTTATAAGATTTATTTATCTTAATGGTAGAGATATTAAGCGGTAGTCTTTATAGCCTTATTTCTATATCCTATACTGTAAGAGCTTTATTATTTCTTTTATTATAGCTAGTTTCTAGTTTCTACTTCCTATTTCTAGTAATTTTCCTTATCCTAAAGTATTATTCTAACAGAAATATTATTAATAGTTTATAAGGGGTTATTTTACTATTCTAGGTTAGGATTACTTAATTCTCCTTTTCTTATTATTTTTAAGATTTATATTTTCTTAAATCTTTATTGCTTTTTAAAGTCTTTAAGTGTATTATTTCTTTTTTTTTATTTTCTTTTATATTATTTTTTATAAATATATTTTTATTTCTTAAGATCTGCTATATACTTATAGTAGTTTTTATTTTATATTTCCCTTTTATATTCTCTTTATTCTTCCTTAATAACTATACTGTCTTTCTTTCTTTCTGGTATATAGTCCTCTAGTTTAATCTATATAATCCTTTTATTTTATTTATATAGTATATTATATCTGCTTTAGGCTATCTCTAGCACTTATATTATTATTCTTATCTATAGCTTATACTATTATATTAGTCCTAATATTTACTTACTGTAATTAGGATCTTATAGTTTTTATAGTTTTAGGCATTACTATACTATATATTCTATTTAGTTATAGTTATAATATTTGCATTTAGATATATTATATGGCCTTTAGTCTTATTTATTATATTAGGTAGCTTTTAGTGTTATTAGTCTTGATTAGGTTTTATATAAGGTATTATTTAAGTTTCTTTATCTTTATTAATTTTAAGAGTTACTTTAGTAATTATTGCTTCTTTATTAGTTAAAGTAATATAGATTAAAGTTATTACCTCTCTTATAGTTAGCCTTCTCTCTTTTATATTTATATTATTATTTATTAATCTTAACTGCTATTATAATATAGGTAATTAAGTCTTTAGGTCTATCTATAAGATATAGTTTATTTTTAACTTCTTCCTTTATACTTTAATAGTAAATTTCTATAAAAGTATTATTATCTTATTATATTTTAGCTATAAATTATTTAAATTTAATTAAATATATTATATATAATCTTTATTACTTAAGTATAAACAGTTTTACTGCAGCTTATTATTCTTTATTAATTACTTTAAAATTATTTTTAAGAGCTTATTTAAAATTATTTTAATTTCTAAAGATATTTTATATATTTTAATCTTAAAGATTTTTTTTATTTTTAAGGTAATTTTATATAATAAATTTAAACTATTTTTTAGTATTTCTTTAAATTAAAGAGGCTATAAATAAGAGTTTCTTTATAGTATTATCTAGTTTATTAAAAAATAAATAAAAGTATCCTTTTATTTAAGTAAAAAATAGAATAATATTAATTACTTATCCTTTAAAGGGTTCTAATTTAAGCAGGTTTATTACTTCTTTTATATCTCTTTTACCTATACCTCTTATATTAGTATTAATAGGTATAGTATTTTATTACTTATTAATTTATGCCTATAGGATATAGATAGTATTATAAAGTTACTAAATCTTTATAATAACTTTAGTATTACTAAATAGTACTTCTATATAAGGAGATATTAGGCCAGTATTACTAAATATCTTAATAGTATAATATTACTTAATTATTTAATATAATATATTTTAAATAAAAGCTATTAATATATAATAGTTAGGGTTTTAAATAGAAAAATTAGTTTATATTAAGTTTATATTTATAAGATATATAAGGCATTATATTAAATATATTAATAAAGTGTTATATCTCTTAATAGTTAATAATATAGGTAAGGCTTATTAAGGTAAAGAAGTATTATTAATAGCTAGTAAGCTAGGTTTTTATCTAGTATTAAGTAAATATATATATATACTATAGGGGCTTATAGCTAAGTAAGTTAGGCTTATAGTAAGTTTATAGGTTAAGTTATAAGTCTATTATAAGCCGGTAGAATGGCTTATAGTAAGTTTCTTTTAGTATAGTATAAGTTAGTCTGTAATTAGTAAAAACTGGTGGGGTATATATAATGTAAGCGCTATATTCTGTTTAGTTATAATATATAGTTATATATACTGCTTCTTCTTTATATTTTATACTTTAGTCTCTTTATTATTTCTTTATATATAGGTTATTTGTTGCTATTTCTTTTACTTTTATTATTTCTTTAGTAGCTTAAATAGTAGTTCTAGTTAGAATTATATTTATATATTATATAACTTCTTTTCCCTTTAAGGGGCTTTATTACTTTATTATTCTTAAGGTTTCTATTTTTAGAATATTTTCTTTTTCTTCTTTTTGCCTTTAGTATATCTTATATTATTTTTTCTATTTTTCCTTTTATTTTATTAAATCCTTTAAGGTCTTTCTGCAGTATTTTTATACTTTCTAGTTATATAGCATTAAGATCTTAGATATATTATTATATTTTATATCTTTTTCTATTAAGAACTGGTTTTATAATTCCTAAATAGAGCTTTATTAATATAGATTCTATCTATCTTTTAGTATATTATTTTTATATAAGGCAGTTATTTCTACTATATTATATAAGCTATAAGTTATTCTTAATATCTAGATTTATATAACTGTTTAAGGTTTTTATTTATTAATAGCTCTTAGTATTTACTTACTATAATTTAAGTCTTTAGGTTATTTTAATTAAAAGTATTTATTAATAATATATCCTAACTAATTGCAGTTATAGTATTTAACTTTAGATATATTATATAGTCTTTAGTTATTATCTTACTAAATAGCCCCTAAAGTTATAGGTCTTAATTTAGTTCTATACTATATATTAACTTATTATTTCTTACCTTAATTAGTATTTTATTATTTAATATTCTATTAAAGATTATATAATCCTTTATTTTTTTTAGCTTACTTTTCTTATTATTATTTAAATTACTAGTTATTAATTTCTATAATAATATTAACTAATTTATTTAGGTTTTTAGGCTTAGGTTTAATATTTATTATAATATCTTTAACTTCTAATTTTAGTCCTAAATATACTTAAGCTATATATATTTCTTTACCTTAATTAAGCTTAACTACTTAATAGCAGTATTTAATTAAATAACTTACTATAAATCTTTATTAGTTAAGTTATTAAATCTTTATTTTAGCTATTTATTTCTTACTTATAACTCTAAAGGCATTTTCTTTTTTCCCTTACTATCAGCCTAGTAAGGCTATCAAGCTTCTAACTTTATATATAAAGGCTTAAATAATAAGGCCCCTATAGTAGGCCTATATCTTAAAGGTTAAAATTATATAAGGTTTATCTGCCTTAGTAGTGCAATTACTGCCTTAACCAAGCAGTATTAATACCGCCCCTTAGCAGCTGTATTAGCCTTCTTCCTTTACCCTAGCCAAAAGATCTCCAATCAACCTATTTAACATACCAGGCTAAGTTTATTACACTTAAGTACATTCCCTAACGTAAATACCTATTAATTACAGCTGCTAATATTAATTATAGCTACCGATATAATGCCTATATAAAATAGCCTGCAGCTATATAATTAGGCCTACTATATAACTTATAACAGTTAGGGTTTCTAAACAAGTAAACTAATCTATATTAGGTTTATATTTACAGAATATATAAGGTATTATATTAAGTATATTAAGTTATTATATCTCTTAATAGTTAATAGTATATATTAGGCTTATTAAGGTAAAGAAATCTTATTAATAGTTAATAAGTTAAGTTCTATTTAATACTAAAGGAATATATTTATATACTATATAGTATTAATAGCAATTAAGGAGATTGCTATAAAGTTAATAGTAATTCTTAAGAATTATTAGTAATTATCTAGAATTACTAATAATCTATTTTAGATTCTAATAATTAGGTTTTAGTAATTACTAATAGAATCCTTTTAATTTATTATAATTATAAATAATTAAAAGAAAATATAGGGTATATATAATATAAGTATTTTTTCTATTTAGGTTATAATATAATTTCCTTTTTTTTATTAGTTTTATCCTTAAGACCTATATATCTATTTTTCTTTTATATTATTTTTAATAAGTTTAACTTAAACCTATATTCCCTTATTGCTAATAGGATATCTTTTAGAGTAATTTAATATTATTTTATTTATATAAAACTTATTATCTCTATTAATTATAAAATTATATTTTATTTCTTATATATTAAAAATTATACTAAATATATAATAAAAGATAGATAAAAGAATTATTCTAAATATACCTATTATAGTTATTTTTATAATAGAAAAGATATAATATTATTAAAAAGTTAGTTTTTTATTATTATCTATAAGGTATTTTATATTAATCTTTATAGTAAATTATTTAGTTTAAAAAAAGAATTAAATTAAAGCTAATAAAAAGGCTACTAAAAAGGAGCTTATTTACTTATAGTATTAACTAAATAAATATCTTTTAAAGCTAATATATCTTTATTACTAAAAGTATTTAATTTAATTTAAAAGGCTAAAGGCCTTTAAGTAGGATTTTAAGGCAATAAATAATAGTAAGAAGGTAAAGAACTTAATTATGCCTTTTAATTCCTTTATTATAATAAAGTTAATTAAGGCTAGTGTAGTAAACCTTATTAATTAGTCTGCTATTTTAAACCCTTTTTTAGTTTTTAATAGAAGTTCTTTAGGAGTTATTAGGCATTAATAAGGTATTTTAGTAGTTTCTATATATTTTTACTTTTTAGGTAGTTTTTCTATTTAATTAAGTATTTTATTCTTTTATTGATTATTTTTATTTCTTAAATTATTTTTACTTTATAGGCTTTTAGTTTTTTTACTTCTATAAGTTTATTATATATTTTAATATAAATTATACCTACTGCTAATTTAAGCAGTAAAATATAAAAAATAGAATAGATCCTAACTTTTAATAGTAAGTCTAGTTTATAGTTATTCTTTAAGACCTTCTTAATAACTTTATATAGTTTTATATATTTAAAGTTAAGTTTATAGTTTAGTTATTTAGTAATAATATTTTTTATAGATAGATAGACTATATCTCCCTTTAAAAAGGTAGGTCTTTCTACCTTCTTAAGGTTATAATACTATTATATTTATTTTCTAATAAATTTAAGTTCTATCTATAATTTATTATATAGATTCTTTAAGTTATTACCTTTAATTATTACTATTAAGTTAATTATTTTAGGCTTTTATAGGTCTCTATAGGCTTTTAATATAAATCTAAAATTAGTATATATTAATATAAGCTTTATACTTTTATTATAGGCAGTATTATATACTAATTAGGCATATAGTAGCTTTTTAACCTAATTATCCTATTTATAATTTATATAATACTATAAGTATTATTCTAGCACTTAATTTATTTATTCTATTTATTTATTTATTTAGGCTCTAAATACTATTATAAACTTATAGTTTAGGCCTAATAATACTAAAAGTGCATTTTAAAATTATAATATAAGTATTAGCCCTCTATTTAAGACGATTTTAGATAGTAATCTATATATACTAATAATATATTTATAAATAATATATATAAGTTCTTTTATATCTATATCTTCTCTATAGGGCAGGTAATATAAAAACTTAATAAGTTAGTCTATAATAACTATTATATTATTATAAAAGATTCTTATTAAGGGTTCTTTAAATAGTAATAGATTTATAATAAAGTCTATTATAATAAAGTCCTATAGTTATTATACTACAGGCAATAATTAAAGTTCTCTATAAGGTTTATATTATTATACTTTTATTTTAATATAAAGATTATATTATTTAATAACCTTTTCTACTATTATTTACTATACCTTATATTTATATTATAGGAGTTATTTAAGAGTCTTTATTATTCCCTAATATCTATATATAGAATATTTATAGAATTCCTATATAAACTTCTTTAGTTCCCTTAGAATTTCTTTAGTTATTATTACTTATATTTATTCTAGAGTTTATATTTATTAGGTAAATTTATATTCTCTCTTATTATTTATCTCTAATATTTATTCTATTATTTTTATAGTATTAATATTATAATTTAATTATTAATTTATTATATTTACTCTTTTATTCTTTAATTCTTTTTTATAAATAATTATAAAGTTAAATTTATATAGATATTTAATATAATATAATTATTATTAGTTAAGTTTATATATTATAATAAAGTAAGAAATATTTTAATAATCTATATATACCTTAATTTAGTACTTACTTTTTATTAAGTAATATTTAAACTTCTTAAAATAGTTAATAATTACTAGAAATTCTTTATTATAAATTAAGTAATTAAGTTCTATTTTATATAGTTTATAAGAGTAAAATGCAATAAAATATAGCTTCTTTATATTATCTTATTTATTAATCTATCTTCTTAATATAAAGTCTAATATATCTATTTTTAGTTTAATTTCTTTTTTTAAATTAAATATTATTAATACTGGTTTACTAGAAATAGCTTTTTTAAGCTATATAAAGGCCTTTTATATTTTATTATTTTATTTAAATATCTTTCCTTTTTTTATTAATTCTATTATTAAATTAGTAACTTTACTAAAATCCTTAATAAACTATCTATAATAGTTAATAAGTCCTAAAAAGGCTTATATTTTCTTTATATTATTAACTCCCTTTTAATTTATTATTACTATAATTTTCTTTAGTTTTATTTTAATTTTATTAAATATAATAATATATCTTAAAAAGTCTACTTTTATAATATAAAAGAAACTTTTTTTAGGTTTTATTAATAGTTTAATATTTTATAATATTTTTAAAACCTTATAGATATATTCTATATATTCTTTTTTATTATTTAAAAAAATTAAAATATTATTTAAATAATATATTATAAAAATATTAAAGTACTATTAAAATATACTATTAATTATCTATTAAAATATTATAGATATATTAATAAGACTAAAAGGCATTACTATATATTTAAATAGTTTAAATTTAGTCCTAAATGCCATTTTCTATTTATTTCTTTCTTTAATATAAATAAAGTTATATACTCCTTTTAGATTTAAAGCTATAAAGATCTTTTTACTTTATAATTAATCCTTAAGTTCTATAATAAATAGAAATAAAATTTAATCCTTAATAGTATATATATTAATTAATTAGTAATTAATAATTAATCTATCTTTTCTATTTTTTTTTAATATAAGAAATATTAATAATATTAATATTAAACTAGATTCCTTAATATAGCCTTTTTTAAGTATTTTATTTATATATTTCTTTTAGACTTATAGCTCTTTTTAATTAAATAAATAAAGCTTTTAAAATAGTAAGTTATTATCTATAAGGTTAATTTTATAGTTTTATTTACTATATTTAAATACTTTTATTTTTAGTTTTTCTTTAAATAGTCTATTATATATTTAATACTATTCTAAAATATTCTTAAGTTAGTTTTAGCTTAATTCTATAGGTATTTTATCTTTATATAGGTCTTATATCTTAAGGATATTTAAGATTTTTATCTTATTTTTTATGCCTTTTTTATACTTTTATTATACTTCTTTTAGAGGTAATAGATACTTTATTCTATAATTACCTATACTATCCTCTTTAGTTAAGGTTTAAAATCTCTTATTATTTATTATAATTATTTTTTTATTACTATTAAGGTTACTAGAAAATATAATTTAGCTATTTTTTTAATTAATATGTAGGTTTTATTATTTAAGCTATTATATATTTAATAGGATATTTATATTCTTTTCTAAAGGTATAATATTAAAATCTACTTTTTAATTCCTTTCTTTAATAAAGACCTTAAAGTAATTAATCTTTTAATCTATAATATTATTATTATAATTAAAAAGCTATTTTTTTATATTAATTAATAAGTAAGGTAATAATTTTTATTTTTATAGTAATTATAGCTTTATAACTATTTTTAGGTTAATAAAGTTTTTTTTTACTTTATAATTAATTTAAGTATTTAACTATCTTCCTTTAATTTAAACTTATAGTATTAGGCTATTTATTAAGTCTATTATTTATAGTACTTTTAATATATTTATTAGTTTAAGTTATTTTTATTTATAATTCTAGCTTATTTATAGCTTAATTATAAATAGTATATAACTTTTCTTAATATATCTTGATATATTTACTTATAGTTACTATTATTATACCTTTTTCTATTAAGGCAGTTATTATTAAATTTATTATTAAATATTATTTATTAAAAGTATTTTTCTAATTTATATCTATTTTTATAGTTCTTTATCTAGAATATCCTTTATTAAGTAGGTATAGTCTATTTACTTTCTATTATCCTAGCAGTTCTTTTATATTCTTTAAATTAATATTATTAATTAATAGTTCTCTTTTTTCTTAAATATACTTGCCTTAAGTTATTTCTTTAAATTCTTTTTTTATATCTTTAATAATTTATATATTTTCCTTAATTCCTTAAGTTAGTTTATTAATTTAATATATCTTTCTATATAATATTATATTAAATTATAATTCTATTACTTTAAGGTAATTATATTAAAAATATATTAAATATCTCTCTATTTTCTCTATTAAATAGAGGTTATTATTAGGTATTTTAAATATAATTATAAAAAAACAGTTATTATTTAGCTTATTTAATTTATATTATTTATATTAATAGTTTTAATATAATACCTAAAATATTATATTATATTTAGGATATATTAGTATTATTTATATATTATCTTATTTATTAAATGCAAGTTCTAAATATAATAGGTTTAATGCCTTTTTAATATAATATACTTTAATATAAAGTTTATTTTCTATTTTTATATTTATATATTTCCTGGCACTTTATATATAGATCTCTTTTTATATCTTATAGATCTTTAGGCTATTTTTATTATATTTTATTTTATAAGGTTATTTTTATTTTTATATAATTTACTTATCTTAATAATAAAAATACTTAATTATATTTCTGGCACTCTTACCTCTATATTCTATACTATAAGAGCGTTATTATTTTTTCTATTAAAGTTAGCTTCTAGCTTTAACTGTTTATTTTTAGTATTTTTCCTTATTTTAAAGTATTATTTTAATAAAAATATTATTAATAGCTTATAAGGTTTACTTTTACTTATTTATATTAAAGATACTTAAGCTATTCTATTTTATTATTTTTAATATTTAAGTCTTTTTTTATTTTAGTTATTTCTTAAATTCCTTAAGCTTTTATTATTTTAATTTTTCTTTTTATTTTTTTTACTTTACTTTAAAGTATTCTTACTTCTTTAGGTTTTCTATATACTTATAGTAGTTCTTATTTTATTATTTATTTTATTAATTCCTTTTTTATTTAAGTTCTTTTAGAGTATATAATTTATTCTTTTTTTTTAATCTTTCTTTATTTTTAGGTTTAATTTAGGTAATTTCTATATTACTATTAAAGTATATATTATATTTATTATATATTATTTTTAGTATTTAAGTATATATAGCTATTTATAGATTCTATTATTAAGTAAGTCTTAAGGCTAACTATTTTAGTTTAGGTTTTATAGTCTTTATAATTTTAGGTATTATTATATTATATATTCTATTTAATTATAATTATAGTATTTATATTTAGATATATCTTATAGCTTATAGTTATTATTTCTTCTAGGCTATATAGTATCTAGAGATATAGGTCTTAATTATATTCTATATAAAGTATTATTTTACTAATATTCTTATTACTATCCTTAATTTTAAGAGTTACTTTAGTTATTATTATCTTATTGCTAGTTAAGGTAATATAAGTTAAAGTTATTTTTATACTTATAGTTAGCTTTCTCTCTTTTATATTTATACTATTATTTATTAATTTTAATTACTATTATAATATAGGTAATTAAATTATTAAGTCTATCTATAAGGTATAGTTTATCTTTAACCTCTTCTTTTAGGCTTTAGTAGTAAATTTCTATAAAGGCATTATTATCCTATTAGGTTTTAATTACTAGCTATTAAAATTTAGTTAAATATATAGTATATAATTTCTATTATTTAAATATAAGCAGTTTAGATATAGCTTATTATTTTTTATTAATTACTTTAAAATTATTTTTAAGGGCTTATTTAAAATTATTCTATTTTTTAAAGATATTTTATATATCTTAATCCTATAGATTTTCCTTATTCTTAAGGTAATCTTTTATAATAAATTTAAACTATTTTTTAGCGCTACCTTAAATTAATAGGGCTATAAATAGAAGTTTCTTTATAGCAGTATTTAGTTTATTTAGAAATAAGTAAAAGTATCCTTTTATTTAAATTAAAAATAGAATAATATTAATTACTTATTCTTTAAAGGGCTTAAATTTAGGTAGCTTTAGGGCTTCTTTAAGATCTATTTTTTATAATTTACTGCTATTATTATTAATTATTATAGCATTTTATTAGTTATTTATTTAGGCTTATAGGGTATTATAGCTATTATATAGCTACTATAGCTCTACTATTATCTTAGTATTACTAGGTAAAGCTTTAATATAAAAAGGTATTAGGCCAGTATTGCTAGATATCTTAATAGTATAATATTACTTAATATAAATATAGTATATTCTAAATAAGAGCTATTAATATATAACAGTTAGGGTTTCTAAATAAGTAAATTAGTCTATATTAGGTTTATATTTACAGAATATATAAGGCATTATATTAAGTATATTAGGTTATTATATCTCTTAATAGTTAATAGTATATTTTAGGCTTATTAAGGTAAAAAAGTCTTATTAA